>JAWDHC010000052.1:0-125965 GCA_036172615.1 Curvularia verruculosa | reverse complement strand
ATGGATGTAACCGGGTTGATGAACAATCAATTCTTATAGAAGAACAACTAGTATCAATCTGGGTAAGAGATGAACTATTCTGAGTTGACCACAACGAATGTAATAATGAAATCCAACCCATTCTTATATCCATTGCCTTTGGTCCTGTCCTCCCTGGCATCCCTAATATCGGTCACGTGTAGGGAGGTTTGGGAGGACATGGCTTCCCTTGCTTCACTGGCATCCCTTCCTTGGCGGGAAGCCAGCGCTTGGCGGGAGGCCGCTTGTCACGTGATCGCCGCCCCGCGGTGATCATTACCTTCTGACGTGGACGTGGTTGGCCTTCAACCTCGTCGTCCTCTGTCAAGGAGAGAATCCTTCTTGTTACTTGTAACATCGCGCCATTTTGGTCCACAGGGTGAATGATATACCCCTGCCGTACAGCCCCCGGTCATCCTCAGCTCCAATGAGTGTCATTGGCTTTTGGAGACATATTTGCAATGAGACGTTTCTAGATGCGAGATAAACAAGCAATAGAGATGCAGAAAAAGTCGCAAGTAGCTAGGAAAAGTAGCGGATATACGTACAAAAAGCGAGAGAAGTGAACCAGGTGATGCATTAAAGGAGGAAAGTTTATTTTACAAAGAAAGCAAATTGATATGCGCTATGCTATGGCTTAGATAGTATATACAGAAGAAACACACCTGCAACTCCAAGCCCATGTCGCCCTACCAGAGGACTATCGATTACTAGTTGTCTCGTCCCGTAAAGCGTGAGCGACGCCGATTCTAATGTCATTGCAAATGTCACGTCAAGTCATGCCGTGAGTGAAGAAGGAAAAAGGAAAGGTGAGACGCTAGGCGGTGCGCATCCCGGTGTCTTCGCTACCGTCGACGTCGCCAATCTTGCGCTTGCTGGGCGTGGCACTGCCCTCGTCGTCGACATCGAGGCCGTCACCTTCAGTCCACTCGGTGACTTCCCACTCAACATGAACCCCACTATCCGTATGTCCTCCACGCTGTTGCTTGAAGCGCCCCAGACGAGTGTTGCGCACAATCTCCTCGAACCAAGGAGCGCCGCGAGACTGTGGGCCTGAGTGGGCCACGGTGCGGGAAGGGTTCGCGCGGGTGGGTGCAGCGGATCTTACTTCGTCATCGTCGCTGCTGTCGCTGCTAGGCAGGAAGCCAAGGTCACCCAGGAGCTCCTGGTCCTCGTCGAGCAAGCTGCCGACAGTTAGGGAGATGTGCTCGGCCTCGTCGCGTGTGCGCTCGTTCCAGGACGTAAGCTGAGTACCACAGTAACCGCAGAACTGACGGCGGGTGTGGGATGCAAAGGGCGATTCAAAGTTGCGCTTGATGCTCATTCGCGTCTCGTCCGGGAAGTGGGCAAAGGTGGCCGACGTGTACCAAGGCAGAGGCACGCGCAGCCAAAGAGTGAGGGGATTGGCGGCATGGTATCCTGTTATCCATCATGGCAGGTTAACAACAAAGTCGGTCATGGCTGGAGGGGTTGTCAACTTACGCGACGCTGGTGTGTTGTCGTATCTCAACTCGGCCTGGCGCACCTGCTGCGGCGGAATCTCAATGACATAGCGGTTGCGTCCGCAAGCACAGGAGCCGTGCAGTGTCTGTGTCGCCATGTCGGGAGAGGCTGCTGCCATGCTTGATTGGCACTGGTATTCCTATAGCAATTGAGGTGTATCTGGATGTTTTGCGGGGTTGGGCGGCCAAAGAAGAGAGCGTGTTGTCTGTTGCGCTGTGCCCCAGATGTTGCTCAACGGTCCGTGCTGGGATTGGTCAGACAGTCTAGATGGGAACTACACTGTTCAAGTTGTAGCTAGATGTATAAGCGGATAGATCGTGTCTTGGAGTCTTGGAGTGAGTCGAGAATGAATTATACCATACAGCTCAATCTCCGCGCTGCAGTCCATGTGGCCGTCTGCCTGCATGCTTCGTCGCAGACATCGCGTCATTGGGTGGGGAAGCGGTCCAAAAAGGAACATTCGAGCATGCCCCAGCATCTTCGCGAAACACGGCCGTGATGCACGCCTTGTCCATGTACTACAACTTGAGGAAAAGAAAAAACTAAAACTTCATTCGTTTACTATGTATGTACGTAGTGTTTCAGTATACTTCAATTCAAACCCTTGCTCAGACCCAATGGCATTCGCACGTGACCGACTTGACCTAAGCATCCTCAATCTTTCCCCGCCTCAGCTCAGCGGCTCTCTGATTGACGTGGAGAATGGCTTCCCGTGCACCCTCCCAACGTCTCCGCTTACCCTCAAAGACGCGATGTATATGCGGACTCCAGATGCCTCCCATCAACATATTGCAAAACTTCCTCTCTCGGAGCCAGAATGACCATCCTTTCCATCCATAGCCTAGGTACTCGTTAACTCCCGTCCCAGCCAGATTGTCCATAGCCCGCAGCCACACGCCAGTATCGCAGTGGCCTGGCGACACATTTGAGCTCCGCCATGCGTGGCCAGCGAGCCACTTATGATGTTTGTTCACCGCAGCAATCATCTTGCGGCGGGCGGGGAGCTTTGACTTTTTGGCCCAAACCTGTGCGATAGCCATCGAGGTCATGTCGAATATTGGAAATCCACCCGTTGTGGCATGCACGTATCCTATGAAGGCCAAGCTGTCTGGTTTCTCTACCGAGAAAATGTTTTGGTATAGCCTGAATAGTGGCTTGCCATTCGACCCAGGAGCATCCATCCACCGCTGTGGGTAGCATGAAGGATCAAACTTGGAGTCGATCATATTAAAGTCAGATTTGTATCCTGTGCACCATATAATGGCATCGACTTCGACATTTGTTCCATCCTCAAGCTCTACTTGGGTGTCGGACAAAACCCTTCGAATACCAGGAATAGATGAGATGGTACCCTCTTCCAGGCACGAAATCAATGTGTCAGATACCACGGGCACTTTTCCTACCGGCTCCAGGCGCCACTCAGGACGTATTCGAAAACTTTTGTCTTGGATTTTTTTGAGAGCCTTGTCAAACAGCTTTTCCCCAAGCCGCGGAAACAACCTGGTGGCTACAACTTGAACAGTGAAGAGTCGCAAGTTCATAGCGTGGTCCATGGGCACGCCGTCAACGCGTCGTGGGAGCTATCGTCGCAAATTAGTTCCGCCATGCTATGCTCTATCAGAAAATGCCAGGGACACTTACAACTCTCGCTCCATGACGATGAGACATATAAACTTTATCTGCAACACCAACCAGGGAAGTTGCCGTGTCCGCCGCTGTGTTGCTGAACCCGACAACCATGACTCGTTTTCCTTCAAAGCCACTCGGACGCTTAAAGTTTTGCGAGTGTATACTGATACCGGCAAACTTATCCATCCCCTCAATCATAGGCATGTGTGGCTTGGCGACCATTCCACCAGTAGCCATGACGACTTTGTCAAAGTATTGCGCACCCTCTCCTTGGACCTGCACAATCCATTTCTCATGCGCTTCATCAAATGTGATTTGGTGAACATTAGTATTGAGTCTAAGGTAGGGTTCAAGCTCGAAATGTTGCGCGTACGCTATCAAGTATTCCTGGACCTGTGCGGCAGTGGGGTGAGAGGGCACATGGTCGGGAAAAGGAAAGTCTGTAAAGCATGTCCGTTGCTTGGAGCCATTTGCTATGGTGGACTCCATGACTGATGTCTGCTCCTGTGTGGAGTATTGCCACAGTCCGCCGACGTAGCCATTTCGATCGAACCCGGTCACATTAAACCCCTCTTCCCTGAGGTTCTTCAGCGCTACCAGTCCGGCGGGCCCTGAGCTTTACAGTCAGTGACTTCTCGATTCTATTGGTTGGATGGCGAGCTTTACCTAACCCTATGACGGCTATTGTGGGTGCTTTGTCCATAACGTCCATAACGCAGTGTGGTCGTGGAGAAGGAGTTGGTTTTTTATCGTCGCTAGCATTGATTTCGCCTCAGTACCAGTAACATGCAAGATCTAGCACTCACATCAGACCTTGACACACTAGACATGTATGGGAAAGTGTAAAGCAACCCACCGAACATGCGTCCCGCTGACGTGTCCGTACTCTGGACTACTTGGGAAGTACTACGGCCTATTTCTCGGTGGTTTATCTATTTGGACAAAAGCCGACCCGCTAGAACAGCCAAAATCACAGCCAAAATCACAGCCAAAATCACAGCCAGATTTATTGTTAGTAGTATCAAAAACAGCGGAAAATTCACGCACATCATTCAAATCGTCCAGTAATCGTCAAAAGTACACATTTCTCGTCTTGAAAAGCTAGCAACTACATGTCGTCAGAGTCTGCTGGTAGATGCGCCGTGGTGGCACAGTAAGAGCACTGGTGCAAGTTCTCATTTCAACACACCGAGAGCGTCACGACTTGCCGGTAGTTCTGCCGAACGCGGCTGGATCTTCCGCGGCCACCATGCCAATTGCCGCCCGCCTGCGACAGAGGTGTTTCATGCCCACTTCTGTGCCGTGGTGGCAACTGGGTGTCCAATTTGGGAATGCCCTACTTTAAGCTAAGGTGCTACTAAGGTGCTACTAAGGTACGGCCCTGTCCGCTCCGCCACAGCATGTGGTGTGGCGTCGTGTCGTTGTGCCCCGCTTCTCAGCCCACCCTCCCACATGCTGTGGTGCTGCAAAATGCTTTTGCAGCCTCCTATTGAGTCGAATGATCCCAACAAATTGCTTTGTCCAGCTAATCAACTGTCAGTGCGAGAATTAACGTGCTTTTACAAGTTGCGGTTGGCTGTTGCGCTCTGGTCTCAAGGCAGCAGCATCAATGCAGTCGTGCAAAGGAGACGGCCATCAAAAGTAATAGGCTTGCCAGATCCACAACCTCCCATCTTCGTCTTCGTTATACTTTCCTTCCCACACCCTGTCGTTCTATCGCCTTGTTGGAAGAACTGTTTACGTAAACTGCCATGGCTGGGCTACCTCCACACCCCGCCAATCCAAACCTCAGCTCGCACCCCTCGCCTCCATCCGTATCTTCGCAATCCAGCGTGGCATTCACCCCGAGTGCGACATCAGTTGCTGATTCCTCTGACAATGAGTTCGATCCGACCCCTGTAAACAGCCCTGGAGGCCCTCAATATGATGATTTGCCACCGTCCTACGATGACGCGAGGCACCAGGCTGTTCACGACACACGCAATGGCATTGCGCCTATAGACCCAAATCAAATCGAAGCCCATCGCGTTACCTTCGGCCAAGGGCCTAACGAGCCTGAAATTTGGGAATACAGAATCAGGGGAGAGCAGTTGGATCCCGCCAGTGAGCAGGAACAAGCTCCCGATTACGCAAACCATAGAAGTGATAAAG
Organism: Curvularia verruculosa; assembly: GCA_036172615.1. Taxonomy (NCBI): domain Eukaryota; kingdom Fungi; phylum Ascomycota; class Dothideomycetes; order Pleosporales; family Pleosporaceae; genus Curvularia; species Curvularia verruculosa. The sequence continues at coordinate 120,664 of JAWDHC010000052.1, read as the reverse complement.
CTACCAGTGTTCCCGTCCAGCATGTCAGCTCCACGGAGAACATCCCCGTTGGTCGCATGGGGAGCGAGTTCAATTCCTCGCAGACGCCGGTTGACTTGGCTTCTGCTATGCTAAACCAAGCCTTGCAGTTTACTCGCCAGCAACCGAATACCCCTGCACAGTACGCACCACGCCTGAACAGGATCATTGCCATCCCTGGCGAGGGAGGATCGGACAGGCCATCTGGAGAACATGAACAGTTCTTATGTGCATACACCCAAACACTACACGGCCATGCTATCGAGCCAGATCAATTTCTGAACTTCCTGCGTGGTCTCAACGTCCTGTTGAGGTCGACCAACACGACAGCCTTCGACCTACTACATGATTCGTCTTCTAGAAATGAGTCTTTTGGTCTTGTGGACCAGTACATCAGAGGAGCCAATGAAGCCTTTTTTGCTCCACGGGGCTTGAAGGTATCTTTCCGCAGTGAAGCAGCGATTCTCGCATCTCTACCCCTACCTACTGGACCGGGGCAACGAGATGCAATCGCCAACCGCCTCTTGGAAGAACCCAGATCTGCTGCTACACGCGCTCAAAGATTGACCCCATGGATCGAACCCCTCAATACTGAGAAGCTCCCTGCGCCTAGCGAGCACATGTACAGATTGCATGAGATGGGCGAGCGCTTTTCTCTTCAAAAAGCTCCTGCCAACGCATGTGACGACCCACCACACTCGATCCCAAAAACTGCACAAGAAGCTCATTATGGGACTGGCCAGCAACCCAGTGCTGGAGGGAGAGGAAACTGGTCTCCGTTTGGTCCAGCTAACGGACCCTTCGGCGCGCATGACAATGGACCCTTTGGAGCTGCTGGTATTGGTTCATCTGGTATGCGTGGTCGTGGAGGCTTTGGTGCTGCAGGGCCTTCACGGAGAGGAGACTATTCTGTTGGCAAGGAATGGGCAGAAGTCGGCAAAGAGATTGGCAAGATTGGTGAAGAATTTGGAAAGATGATGGGCGATTGGGGCATGCAGTTTGGCCAGCGGGCAAATAGGCTCGGCATGAATTTTGAACGAATGGCGAGCGGTAGCAATGCCCGGCAGACGGGTGCACCTAGGTCGAATGCCTATGGACAAGGGCATGACGATCTCCCACCCTCGTATGAGCCCCCAAATGGACAAGAAAGCGGTGTTATCCCCGGTGACCACAAGATCCAACTGGATTACACATCTCCAAAAATGAAGAAGAGTCAGGAGAACTATCCAGACGATGACGACGACGATTCATCCTCGCTTTCATCAGATAGTTCCGACTCTGATTCTGATAGTGATTCGAGCGAAGAAGACTACCGCGATGTTGAGAAAGAGTGCGACAAACGTCTCCGCTCGATCGAAGAGTCTGCGGCCAAGTCTGCTGCAAAAGGTACAAAAAGTGCTGAAGAGATTTCACGTGAGCGTGCGTCTGCCACGGAAAAGGTCCAACACGACAAGCAGAAACTAGCGAGCAAGTTCGAAACAAAACAGTCCAAGCGTGCTGCAATGCGTGAGGTGAGGAAGCGCAGTCGCCAGATCAAGAAGGAGCATCGCCAGCGGAAGAGGGAGCTCCGTGCCTCTTCTGATCGCAAAGGCAAAGGCAAGGCAAAGAAGAGTAAAGAGTGGAAAGAGGTGAAGAAGGCTTACAAGGATGTAAAGAAAGAGTTAAGGAAGGACAAGTTGACTGCCAGAAAGGAATGGCGGGATGCAAGGAGAGAATGGCGTGAGACTAGGAATGAGATTCGCAGGACTAGAGGGGAGCCTGTGGGTACGAAGGATATTGCGGGATTTAATCAAGATGAACTGGTTTGGTTGGTGGTAGAGAATTTGGGGCCTTGAAATAGCCGAATGCTTTTTCTTTCGTCATGCTCATACTATACAGTATTCGACTGCGAATTTACTAGTTCAATTGGACTTTACGGATATCAGGAAATTCTAGTCACTTCGCTTTCCCAAGTAATTAAAAAAAACAATTTTCCATCCCGTTAACTTCTGGCTCAGTATCCGTACAACATAATTCGCTCATTGGTCGAAGTCTTGAGCCTCTGGTTCTCCTTGATGAGCATCGCGCGAATAATCCAAGCACAGGCAATCGACAACAGTGCAAAGCCGGCCGAAGCCCCGAAACCAATACCAAAGCGTGGCTTATCGGTATCTGGCCAGAGGTATGCTCCATAGATGTACCCAATCTGTCCTCCTACGTTGGTCATGGCAAGGACAACCTGCCCATTCGTTAGATAAACGTTTTCTAGAAGATAGAAAGATTTGAACGGGAGAAAGAACTTACAGCTTTCTTCTCTTTAGTTTGGCTCAGCGTCGAAGATGCCCATCCGATAATAACAGAGTTTACAGAGTATGCGCCGACAGGGAAGATGAAACAAGCGACATAGCGGCCGGCCGTGTTCAAGGTGCTCGCAGCAATGACGAATCCGACGATTGCAACTAGCAAGCCAACAGTGATATGCCAGGTACGCTCGTGCAAGCGGCCTGAGCTCCAGCCCGTTGCGATTCCAGCTGCTCCTGCGAACAGGAAAGGCGGGCATGTGAGAACGAGTGTGACGGTGGTGCTGAAGCCAAGGGTCTTGACAACACTTTTAAGTTTGATGGTTAGAAAGATGATTTTGCCATTGAAAGAAATGTAGCTAGGGCTTTTCATGGCGTACTTACGTTGGGAAAAGGAGTTGAATGAGCAGGCACTCAGATGGAAGTTCTGCATCAAAACAAACAGCCAGCATCTCTTGTCTCTGCATGCTTGCTTCAATCCCTCAACCATGCTGACGGCCTCTGTGGCATCGCCAATGCGGTCTTTCTCCATACGGGCATTTGCCAGCTCACGTTCGCGCGGCGTCAGCCAGCGGGTGGTAAGGGGTGTGTTGGGAAGCATGAAGAAACCAACGATCGCTACAAGAGCGGTTGCCGCGCCCTCACTGCGAACCGATTAGTGACCATGTAGTCGATGTGCGGAAAGAACAGGAACTCACATGATAAACAGCCATCTCCATCCCGCAATTCCTCTCACGCCGTCCATCTGAAAGATAGCCGCAGCAAGCAAGCCACTAAATCCCGTGGCCAGAATCTGCGCGCAGTACAGCAGCGCAATGCGTGTCGCCACTTCTCTCCGCGTATAGAATATAGACAGCATATACGTCGCTCCGGGATAGAATGGCGCCTCGGTGATACCAAGGAAGAATCGGCACGCAACCATGCCGCCGAAATTCTGCACCAATGCTGTACACGCCGATACAACGGCCCAGACAAGCATCCAGCTGCTCATGTATATGCCAGGCTTGACGCGTGTGATGAGCATATTGGAGGGCACTTGCATCAAAACGTAACCAACGAACAGACTGTTTTTCAGGAGGGGGCGAAATTAGTCTAGGTGTTCGGAATGGAGAGGAGGGTGAACCAACATGCTAACACAGGTATTGAACTGCACACCCGTCATGCCCAGATCTTCTTCAAGGTCATTTAACCTTGCCTGCGCAATAGCGTTCCTATCAACATAGTTCAAAAAGTACATTGTCATTAATGTAGGCTATTACTTGTGTCAGCTCAAATATACTGCATTGTTCGTGTCCAATTCCAACGATTGTTTTTCCCAACTGCTAAAGAAAATAACAAACTTCACATACCATCAGTCTCCAGTCAATCTTCCGCACGAGGGCAATTTCCTCGGGATCACTCTTCAGCTCCGCACCCGTGTAGTCAACAGCGGCGGCATGCTTATCCGGACCAAGCTCCGACTTGTCGTCGATGTGCGCCACGATCGCGGGTTTCTCGTCGATTGGCTCGACCGTAGCGTTATGTTTGGAATCCATTGTCACGAACGACTATCACAGACAAAACTTCCTTGCCCTCAGATGTTGAAAAGAAAAGGAAGGGGAGAGAAGGACAAAGAGATGGAGCAGAAGGCTAGCTGTCTAAAATACCACCCCACCCATAGCAAGCAGATGGCCTTTTTCAATGGGCCTCTGCGCTCTTTCGCTGTAGGTAAAGCCGGTCCCGTTCCTTCGCCGTTGCGCTGTGCTTGGCATGGTATTGGCACAGGGTTGCTTGAATGCTTCCAAGACGTTTCCCCGCACCACTGCACCACCGTATCACTCATTCAGCCGTGCCGGAAGGCCAGCCACAAAACTTGGCCCTGCAGATCTAGGCATGGGGTAATCAATCAGGCGCACCGCAACAGGCTTGGTACATGTACCACGACGTTCAAGGCTTTTGAAATCGGATGTTGTTTTACTGCCGATCTCCATATCTTGTTCCTTTGGGGCAAGATACGCGCTTGTCGTAGTGTGGGTTTCTGGGGAAAAACTGGGACCGACAACCCGTTTTCCTTGTGTGGGGTTGGATGGAAAGCGGCCTGGACTCGTTAGTTGCAGCGTGACACTTGCTTGACACATTCAGCTGGTATTGGCAGAAGTCATTGGTATGTCAGGCCAGAGAAGCGCAGTGTTACCGTGATTGAGGAGGGACTGCTGCATACATATTTCCGTCTAACGCGCGTTTGTTTCCTTTCTCATCGCCTCTTTGCATAATTACTGCATTCATCAGTGGATCTGTGCTTGTGCATAAAATATTTCACATTGCTATCGTATACTTCGTTATCCAAATAAGTCATCAAAGTCGTAGGCCGGCTGAAAAATAAGCCAAGGTTCTGTGCATGCAGGTATACTTGCTTCTTTCCCTAGCTTTCAGCTGCTTCACGCAGAGGGCACCAAGTAATTTGCCAGCTGTGTCCCTAACAAGAGGCACCGAACTTGTACTCTACCTGCCCGTTCCTGATAGGAGGGAAGACGCCGGCGTCAACGAGCCTGAAAGCATCCCACTCAGCCGCTCCTTCAGTCTTAAAGTTCCACCAAACCCAACCTTGGGTTGCGGATTCGTAGGCGCGGATCTGGGCTTCGATGTAGCGCCTGGTATCATCCTTGAATGATGCAGACCACTGGGAAATGTCGTTTCTCCAGCCGCAGTCGCCAAGCTTGGGGTTGTTCAAATAGGTGCCGTCGAAGCGTGCGCCACGCCCGTAGCCGTTCAGGTACTTTGCACAGTCCCTGGTAGATAGTTAGCTAATTTGCTCCTAATTGTCCGCAAAATGGGCGTTCTTACGTCATGGCACCAGTCCATTCTCCGACTAAAACACGTCAAAGTCAGTAAAGGTTACACAATATACCAAATTAGCTTTTGCATACCAAAGGTCCACTTGTCTGCACCGCCGTATGCACCAGTATTTCTGCAAGCGTGCTGTGCATGCTCGCCAGCCGACATCTTGAGAAGGTTCGAATCGAATACTTGATATTGATGAGTATCAATGGCAACATTCTGGGCGTTGGCGTCTGAAGGAGTGAGGAAGCCATTCCAGGAGTTTGGCGCAGTGAAGCCGTCACCAATGATTACTGGGGTGTCAGAAACGTCACGTGTTTGGCCGTATCCATCGCGATAGAACTGTGCTAGAACATCGCGGCTAAGACCGTTGTACAACGCCGGTTCATTGAGCAACTCGATACCAATAACGACATCCTGGTAGCCAGTTTGTGCGTATTTCTGGGAAATGGTTCGTAGGACTTGTAGCGTCTTTTGAACAGTGTCGCCTTGCTGCCAAGTTGGACGATCCATACGTTGGCCAGAGTTGTCGAATCCATTCTGGGATCCGGGGGCACCGTGGAGGTCGATGATGATCTTCAACCCTAGGCTTCGGGCCCAATCAACAGCAGCATCGATATAGACACTCGCTCCACTAACGTAGGGCGAGCCGAAGGTGTCGTAGGCCCAGTATCCAATAGGAATACGGACGACATTGAAACCCGCTTGCTTGATCTTGTTAAAGTCTTGCCAGGTAACCCAAGTGTCCCAATGGCGACGGAGAATGTTTAGAGCGTTCTGACTCCCAAGCTTCTCTCCGAGCGTGTACTCTGCCCTTTGTTAGCCCCCAGTCTCTCAACTCTTAACAAGGAGATAAGCAACTGCAACATACCGTCAACAATGTCGCGCTGGGGACGACCACTGTTTGCGTTATCAAAGATAGAGGGAGTGATCCAGCTGAATAAGGTGGTTAGTGATTTCGGGCAAAGCACGAAACAGTACATGTGACTTACGGCTCCAAGACCAGCCATCCACCAACGTTTACACCGCGAATCTTCTCAGATCCCCAGCCGAAGCTCACTCCGCGCTTTTGTCTAAACAACTAGTCAGTGCCTGCATTATGTATTTGTTTTTTTTTAAGAAAAAAGGCAGATGTAGTTGCAAGGGCTCTTTGTGTCGGAATAGGCGAACTATGTGCCTTTAATGTCACTTACGTTGGCACTGCAAGCACAGCGGCGCATAGCGATAAGGCAGATACAACTTTGGTGAGAATCATATTGAGATAGAGATAGTTCTCTCAGATCTTGCTGCTGGATAAAGGATCAAAGAGGTGGTGTTATTGCCTTCTTTAATATCCATTCCCAGTCTGACCATGCAGCGACATGCCAACATACCCAGACATTTGGGGTGAAGTCCGGGCCATGGCACGATCCCGGACACTGGGTCGGGCAGCGCATCTAGCTTTCACATGATGTGTGTGTGGTCAAGTGGAGACTTCTACCTTCACCGGGCAGAAGAGGCAGGTATGTTGCTACGGCCAGTCTGTGCGTGTGCGGAGAGAGGACTGAGTCAGCCAGCACATTCAAGATATGATTGGCTTCGGGCTCGGCAGAGTACGCGGAGCCGTGTAGTAAACATGACAAAATGCCCATTTAGGCAGGAGATTTAGATTAACAACATGACGAAGGGGGTCATGATGAACGCGGTTTCTCGCCAAGTGGGACCACGGGGTAGGTGGGTGCCGAAGCATGTGAGGCATAAAAGCGGAGCCCGACTACACAACTGCTGTACACCTAAGCCTGCTGTCCACCAAGAAGAAGTCATACGGGCCGGGAACCCGGCTAAGTTGACCGCATATTTTGTCCAAGTTGTTGTCACTCGTGAGTTGTGTAGATGCCGAGGAGGTGAACAATGGTACACTAGTATCGGCTTTGAGCTGTAGTGGATATATGCAGTCGAGTGACGATAGAAAAACACGATACTTCCGAGTCAGACTTGGCCAGAGAAACCGCCACCTCTTGGAAGCCTGATGGCGCGCCTCGATGTTGCGAATAGCAGCGTGAAGCTCGTGCTTGGCAGGGATTGAACATGCAGCCAAACCAGGCACAACGTTCGGCCCAATCTCGCTCAGTCATCTGATCTTATGGCGGCCTATAGCAGGGCGGAAGCGGTGGATCATGGATTAAGGTTCGTACAGTAGTTCGCCGTTGTCGCAGGGCGGTCAGGCTGTCGCGGTCAGTCTGGCCCTAGCATGGATTTTGGCATCCATAGCACGTACCCCACAATGCCCCAGCCAACCCCATACTAACCAACACCCATGTGACCCCGCCACACTGTCCAAGCGGCGCTGTGGAGGAGTTTGAAGAGGCCTATACTGGGTGCATGTTATTACAAGATTCTGTGAGAGAAACCAGCCGACGGCGAAGGCAGGTAAGCAGGTCTGCTGTCTCCGTGCAGTATCGGCGCCTTGGCTTTGGGCCCCGAAAATTTCTACACTACAGCCGCCGAATGGTTGTGGAACACGCGAGAAACCAAAGTGCCGACCATTACCGATGGAGCTACGGATGGTGTCCCACTAAGAAGATGTTTCTGTAGGGCACATGTACAATATACGTAACTTTGCAGCCACGAGAAATATCACGTGACTAGACTGGTACCTATTAGTACTGGAGGCCCTACCTCTGGTGCTGGTTTGCAAAGATGACGTACGTAGAAAGGACTCTGTAGTTTCTATCTTATGGATAGCATCTAGCACGGTCATCAATACTTCTTGTGGACCAGTATGACTTCTGTAGTATATAGGTGTGCGCTGGCTATAGGAGCGATCAGGTTTGAAGTATCCTACTAAACGCAAAGAGATGGTAAAGTTTTTAAGAGGCGATCCTTCTCGTTTTTATGTAGAACTGTCAGAGTATCAGTATTTATCCTTAGTAAATTCTTCGTCGTTTGCTTTTTGATTCAGGCTCTCATTCATATTAAGTGATCAACTTGGTACACGCCTACTCAAGAGGTGTGACTTGTTATCGCCAATAGTGAACTTGCATATTAACGACCCGTCGCGGCTAGGTTGAGAGCTTTCTCCCAATCCATCCACCTAGCCACAGGAAGCCAGGCACTGCAGTGATAGCAGATAGTATTCCCAGCACCAAGGCCATGGTCGCCCACCCATTGGCTTCGACAATAAACCCGGCTAGAAGGGGACCTGCCATAGTCCCTCCAGCAAATGCCATGTTGAATAATGCGTAGGCCTGGGCAAAGGCGCCGCCTTTTCCAAAACCAGGACGTCCACTCGCAATCATGTTCCTCTCCTTCGTTTCGGCCACAGCTGAGATCTCAGCCATTACTGGGGCAAACGTCATGCCTATGAAGAGACCAACCATCGCTAGGAGTGCGCACAAAAGCACCTTGTCTTTGAGGGTATTTTCGTTGACAAAGCGGAGGCAAATGAGTGGAGGGCAGCCACACAGGAAACCAATAATAACAAGGTAGCGCCCGCCGTATTTGTCAGACAACCAGCCCCACAACGGCGCAAAGAAAGTTGGTATGACAACAGGGAGAAATAGAAGCGCAGCGCCCGTTGATTTCCAATTGAAGGTATTGGCAGCGTGAATAGTGAGGACAGAGTCGAATGCTGTCATCAGAACCGCTTGGATGAATGCACAGAAGAGCGAGGCGAGCATGCGCCGGGAGTAAAGGAGCGACAGAACGGGTGGAAGGCGGTCGCGTAAACGCCGTTGAGGCGGAGCCTCCCGCTGCACTTCGACATCGCGTGAATCCGACTGAGCTGGTGATTTTGAGGCATCTGACTCAGAATTTTGCAACGGGCGCGTAGCGTTCGGTACAGCATCCTTACTTGGGTTGACATGCGCATCCACCCTCTCACGTCCCATAGCTTTGGGATCCCATCTTGCGGCTACCTTCTTCTCTACGAGTAATAGTCGGAGAACAATGTCCAGGCCCACTAGTGCGTAGCACATGCCAAAAACAGCATTGTACCCGGCCTGGTCATATACCACGCCTCCAAGAAGCGGTGATATGAGCATGCCTAACGACATGCCGATCGACAGCCACCCTGTAGCCGTTGCAAGTTGGTCTTGAGGTACGGTATCGGCTAAAAGGGCGAGTCCAACTACCCATCTATTTAACGTTAACATGCAAGCCGCACAAGCAGGGAAAGGATGCCACATACACTACAGCAGCTGAAGCCCCCTGAAGAACTCGCCCGGTGATGAGCACGCCGATGGAATTGCCAACATTCAACAATACCGTCGAGCCCATCAGGACGAGCAAGCCCAAGAGAAGCGGCAACCGACGGGACGAGCTTCGATCAGCAAGCCAACCGCAAATAGGCGAGAATAGGAGAAGGGAGGCTCCATATACTGCAACGAGAACAGATACCCAGTACTGTACTCGATCTTCCTCTACATGGCTGCGCGATCGTATCGCGAACGGAATTACGGGTACGATAACGCCATACAAAAACATGTCCTTTCTGAGTTAGCCCCATGCATCCGACTTGAATTCTCAAACCAGCGTTGAATTTTGGACATCCATACCGTAAAGATAGCTAAAGTGATGGTTCCAATGATGAACCTATCGGAGCTTCTGTACTTGAGCATGAAGGGGGGTTTAGAGCCCCGCTGTGTAAACCACGACGACCAATTTTGCCGAGCCATCTTTGATGAAACTACTTCCTCGTGGGGTTGAGCATTGGAGTTATGTGCGTCAGAAGCGCTAATGGGTTGCTGGTCGCTCGATGCCGTTGCGCACTGCCGAAGTGGCTCCGCTGCTTGTTTCTCCATCTTGTTAAAATATCAGAGATGGCACTCGCCCATGAAATTCTTGCTTCTCTTTCTGTCTTTGTTTCATGAGTAACACATACTATTCAGTCTGAAGGCTGGAAGTAATTGCAAAAAAGTGCTGGTCATTGTTTTGATATGATTAAGTTCACGAACACGGCGGCCGCTAGAAAGATCTAGCTGAACCCCGTACTAGTCGATGAGGAGTTAGCCTGTTTCCGTTACGCCCCGCTCCGCCGCGCCCCGCTAGCTGATCAGCCCCGATGACATCAAGAAGTTTTCTCATGCGACGTTCGCGATGCACCGCTCCTCGATGTTGTAACATGGAAACAGTGTGCACGCTTGTGACTGGACGTGATTGCGTAACAGCCTGCAACATCGTGTTGCAACCCCATAACCATTCCATCTGCTGTGAAATTCCAAGTTCATCCATTGGGCTGCGATGGTGAAAGTCGTCGATTTACCGAATTCACTGGACTATGCCACATGCCAAGAGACCGAGTTCGTAGCGTTGTACTTATGCTCTAACCCTATTGCTACCAGAACTGCAGTCCAGACGACGCCAAAAGAACTCTTATCTCTTCGTTGCAAAAAGTAATGGAAATAACTTTATCAGTCAAAGTCCAGACGACATCCACTTTCTCTCGCCATTCATCGATATCATTCGGAAATATAGCAAGCCATGTGAGCGGTGACAAGGGATCGCAATGTATATGATGGCACGGTAAATAGTCGTGTTTTCAAGAAGATCAAGGGGACAACCCGCAATCAGGTAGTCGAGCCGTAATCGCCAGTAATTTATTACGTGAAGAAGGTAACCTAATTACTCCGAAAAGAAATCCCGATATATACCCACAGTCTAGTCACGCTCTGCTACACCACAATATATTAGGATGTATTGAGGAAACCTTGAGTGCTGAAACGAGAAGAGTCATACGCTGACTTTACCGCCTTCAGTTCTGCGTTCCTATAATTTTGTTACCAAATGCAGTATCATTGGACTCAGAGTGGATTATAATATGACAATCTTCAGTCCTACATCTTATATTCAGCCGGCATGCCACATCCGACACTCAAGTAGCTCAACAAGCCAAGTACCTGATTGTAAGGCAAGTCAAGGTCAGAAATAACGCCAATCATCAATGTAATTATGACATGCGATTCGATTTTTGCGTGAAGTACCGCTAACTCTCGTTCAATCTATATTCCTTCACCAGCGCTGAATGCCGCCGCGCTGCTCTCCTCGACAATCTCGAGCACAGTGACAGCCAAGAGCTCATCCTACTTCGATGCTGAGTTGGCATATGCAGCTTTGTACTCGCTATGTTTCGGCACCGCCTCATCAAGCACATTTCGATTGTCAGTCCTGGCCCAAAGCTGACGGCAGCCACATCATTCCTGCCTCGGCCTAGATGCCTCATTTTGTCGAGTACTATCAGTACAGATGCACTAGAAGAGTTTCCACAGTTTTCATAGACATCAAGAGAGGTTTTGATGTGGTCGTCGGTCAGATTGAGCGAGTGCTTCGTGCCGTGCAAGATCGAGGCACCGCCCGGATGAATCGCCCAATCCATGTCATCCGCCTTCCGAGAGGATGTTGCTCTGCCACTATCCGAGACGTCGGACGGGTTACAGAGTTGCTGGAACATGAGTGCAGCGGCTTTGACTGCTGCTTTTGGGACGTCTTTGCTGATGGTGGCTATCAGACCTATTACCATCAGTACTGGTAGTGAGTAGTGCGATATTTCACATCAGAACTTCAGAGCACTCACCGTTCTTCTCAGTGTCATATTTCATGAAGTCAGACGTACCCGGCGCCACCATACTCGCACATTCAGTCAACTCGAAAATTGGAACCTGGTGCCTCTCCAGCGCAAGGCCGTTGCACACCACTAGCGCAGCAGCAGCATCAGAGAACAGTGCCGGCGCTATACGTAGTGCCTCATCTCCACTCTGCAAAATATTCTGCATCTCCGCTCGGAGAAACAGAGTACACAGCTCACATGCCACAACCAGAACACGGGCTTGCCGACTCTTGAGCGATGCCGCAGCCGCGATGTCCGCGGCAGCTCGCAGCGCTGACAAGCCACCCGCACAACCCACGCCTTGCAGGAGAACACGCTGGACATCTGACCTCAGGCCTAGCTGCTCACAGACGAACAGATCATAGCCCGGGTTACCCGAGCCGGTACATGTAACTGCAACAATGTGTGTTATCTCTTGTGGTGTGAGACGAGCCTCCTGCATGGCCTTCTGACACGCCGACGTAGCAAGATCAACACCTTTCGTACGAAAGGCATGAGATATTGATGCGATTGTTGGTGGTGCGGCATCCTTCTGCGTCCATTTTTCATGGTCGAGGACGGTTGGACGAGATGAGATTTTGGTCTTCACGTTGAAATCCAGAAGCTTTTTGACACTATTGGGATTAGAAGGGTGTCTTCTCACATAGATGCTATCAGTGATACTAACGCTGGCGAAGAGAGGTGCTCGGGGTATAGACGCTGTATTAAACTTTTGAATTCTTCTTGTTTGATCGTGTTGCATGGGTACTGATGACCAATTCCAGTAATGTACACGGAATCATTCTTGCTGTGTAGTGTCATACCGATCACTGAGGGGTGGAAAGACCTGAGTGATTAGGTGCTGATGGAACCTTGTGATCATTCCAGGAAGAAAGTAAGCCAGGTACCTTTCTCACCATTTTGTATATCGAATTTTGCACTTCGCCCCCCTTTACCATGCCGTCATCGACCGCAATCAGAGACATGAACCATCTTTTCGGTAAGTATGGAGTCACGATCTAACCGTTCTTCCAAGCTGTCAACGGCCTCCTACAAGACCTTAATATGCTGTCACAATGCGTGATTGGGTCCAGCTGGCTATCATATTGGAGCCATTCACGGCTACCGAGGACCTCAGGAGCCATCTTACAACAATCTGTGATGCGCCACATGTAACGTGATTGGAAGATGGTGTCCACTAGTTCTTAATGAGGGTCCGGAATTGTAGAAGGGAATACGGCGCTGCCGATACGGTAGTCTTAGATGTATCTGGAGAACTGCCTCGCCTGGATTAGAACTCGATGGGGCGCAGAAACCGGAAATCGGCTGTTAGTCTTGCGACATTGAACAAACGAGAGTGCCGTGTTGAGCCACGATAGGGCTGACTATGCCATGACATTGTTGGGGCATTTTCTAATTGAAGATTGGCGTGTTTGGCATGTTCACATCTCCTTCGGTTCTTGCACCTTATTGGAAGGAGACGCTCTAATGACAAGCTTCAGGTGAACGAATGAGGTTTTCAACGGTTACAGAACATCCGCGCGGATATCTAGAAGATCGGCGAACAACCACAGCCCTCCAGGCTACAATTGTTGCCTATGGCCTTGCTCGTATAGTCTTTGGACGTCATACAAATAAGGCGTCCCATAAATCGGGAGATCGGTCTTACAGCCCCCATCCAGCTTATGTATTCATCGAGCCAATGGATTTACACAGCCCCTCACTAATGGCTTATAGCAAATGGCTAGTGTAATTCCAACGGCGCGTGGACGTTGTGCGCAAGCGCAGTACAGGTAGACGTTGGCATGGGCTGAGAAAAACGCCACGACAGGAATACGGCCGAAAGGCAGTCAGAAACTTTCTCATCACCAACGGCGTCAAGATTCGGTCAATGCTCAATAGATCAGACGCGCGGGTGACATGCATTCTTGAGACCAGTGGATGATGACGTGAGCTTTAAACGCCTGAGAGACTGACCATTTTCAGCGGTCCTTTCTAGCTTTTAGTGGTCATCCCATTACAATAGCCAGGATTACGAACCCTGAATTCCAAGCCTCGGTCTACGGGCCGAAGCGCTCTCTGCGCATTCACGTGTGATGGTGTGTTTGTGTGGCTTTTTTGGTACGGATCATGTCCAACGGCCAATGCCTGATTCATGGCCACGATCGAAAACACAAAATTGACAGCCAAGAAAAATGGCATAATGCTCTGCGCAGGAAAAAAAAGGCATACCATAGTCCTGGTACGCCGGGCGATTGGTTATAGATGGCTAGTACGCGTGAGGTCCGTATTACTGCCATTTTGATAACGCCAATACGACAGAACGATTAGTGCGTCGGAATACTTTTCAAACTCACCCGTACTGAACCGGTATTTACGATAATGAAACACTAGGCTGCCCAGTTTTTCATCTAGCGGTCTAGATTTCGTCTTCTTAGTGGTACGTTCTTAGCAACAAACCCCGGAGATTGCCGAAAAACACCGAAAAGAAACCCGAGGCAAACGCTTCTTAGCTACGTAAGGCGTAGTTGAGGTCTGTATTTGTGCACATGTTAGACCGCGTGTTACTAAATTGAGCGTTTGGCCCCACTGGCAAAGAGATTGGGGCCCTTTTTTCGCGTAGCATCAAATCCCAATAATCCTATCGGCGATACGGTGCTGACTGAATATATGGTGACCAAGAACAGGAGGCAAAGTGCCAGGGCAACTCTTCGGTCTGTGTTATGCCACGTTGTTACAAGATTTCGAGAAGGGCGTCGGATCGGATACATGGAGCCAGTAAGACTTGGTGTCTGGTGGTGGGGACTATCTCCACGTGATTTAGCGATTCTGCTAGCCACATACAGCCATATGATTGCGCAGTTGAGACTGCGAGAAACGCAAGCTGCGGCCTAGAACAAGTAACTGTGTCGTATTCGCAAACCCAAGCTTCGACGGTGGTTCTGAGGGGCCAGGTTGGTACAACCACGCATGCACACCGGATTTGTCGGAACCAAATGGACAGTGATATCTGTCTTGTCAAGACAGCGATGGTGCCTTGGGCTGAATCACACCATTCTGCATCGGGGATTTTGGTGCCATAGTAAACTCGGTGCCCTCAAACAGACCGCAATCTGTGTAGGATCAGCAATGATACTGAATTCCCGTGGTGTCCGTGCGCCGCGCAATGGTTTCCTAAAGGGGTTTACCGCGTGTCAGGGCACCAACTAGGCGCAACAGTGTGCTGGAAGCCCACTCGCGAAAGGCTTTCTTTTACAGGCTAGCGCTCACGTGATTACATGTGAGCCTCACACCCCCAAATCTTACTTAATTATGCGTCGCCGCTGATTCCCATTGTGGGATATGCGAGGTGTAGCTGATGCAACTCTTTGATTGTTTGTGCTGGCTTATAGAGGGAGAAGACGCCATTTACCAACATCTGCGCTAGAAAAAGGCGCGCGAGCATAACATTTCCCTGCTACCGACGGGAACAGCATGCAAAGGTCACATAAACCAGCAAATAATAGTTCTATGCGGTTCGAATCTAGAAAACAGTGAGCGAGAAAAAAAAACGCTTGGGGCGTCGTGACTGGGACTGACTTTACAGAAACAATGACCATGCCAGACCCCAGGATCCAAGGGGCAGTGCTTCCAATATGCTCGCAGTTTTGCCACGCGAGCTTCGGAATCGTATCTACACGTTCTGTCTCCAGGGAGCCTATGACAACGAGGTGATAGTGCGCCGCGCGGCCTTGGGCCAAACATATCGCTTCACCCACCTGATCCGAGAACCCTGCGGCCAATACTCGTACCAATGGATTGAGGACCCCATATCAGCATGTTTGAGCAAGAAGAGCTATGATTCAAGTTTTGCTCGAGAGATGCTCGAGTGCTACTACTGGACAAGAACCTTCAAGTTTGCCCATCATGAGCTTTGCCTACTTGGGCCCTTCCTCCGAACTGATGACTTTGGTTTGGGAATGATCCCGGCCATCTATGCTCGACGGCTGCAAATAGAGATACAGCCTCTTCTTTTCATGTTTCTCTTACCGGACAACCGTGCACTAGAAGAGCGGCGGTGTTGCAGTGCACTTGAGTCGCTCCACTCAATTCAAACGTCGCGAACCGAGATCGCAATCGAGGTTGACTTGACGCAAGGAGCGTTAAGTGACTCTGATTACGAGCAGTTTTCCGAGGTTGCTTCTAAATTTCTTAGCAAGATAAAGAATGTGGTTGACGGGTTGAAAGAGAGAGGGTTGCGTGTTACCCTAGAAGCTGCCGGGTCCCAAATTCAGGATGACATCTGGACACCTGCCTCTGATTCCATGAAAGCTGGCAGCATGGCATTGACATCTCTGGAAATGGCAATTTCACAAAAAGGCTCATGAGGCATTTTAAGAAAAAGAAAAAAAGAAGGTTGGCTGCCAAGCGAAGCCAAGCTTCTCGCTTTATCTTCGACTTTGACAGCGGTCCTGTGACACCCGCGAGTCACTTGATATTTACTTCAAAAACACTCTGGATGCAGCGTTGACATCCTGAAGTGTTAGGTTCTTGGCTGGAAGGCCTTGAGTGCTACCGCCTATATGAGCGCTAGGTGGAACGTAAAAGGAAACTCTATGAGGCTTGGACCTCCAGGGAACGATGGAATGTTTTATGCCCGTTTTATTCAAATATGGTAACTTTTTTAATAAGAGAATTTTCGCGTTTTCTTTAAATGCCGAAACCAACGGCAATCAAAAGGGGAGACAAAGGCAAGGGTAGAAAATACATATCCAAGCAACGAGCGCATAAGGGGTGTGTAGGCACAGACGTTACATGCTCACGAAACGCATAGGCAGGAAATTGCGCAGGAGCGAAACAACGACGAGGTAAAGCTAGATTAAATACTGAGGTACATTCTTTAGACGGCTAAGACTGCAGAGAGTTTTGCATTTAATGAACAAATAAGGAGAGCGCACCTCACCTGAGCACAACAGCTCTTGTACGCAAGACAACTAGATCTTCTGCTGTCAGGCTTTACATCAGTGCTAATCTATGTCACACAGCAATCACGAGTCAATGCAAACCCGAAACGCTTGGGAAGACATCAAACCACTTCTCAAGCACACACACATGTACACAAGCTCCATCAAGCCCAGCTACCATTTCGATTTATCTACTCAGAACACTACAAGCCATACACATCCCCCTCGTTGAAAAACACCAAGATTGCTTCACTCCCCCTCACCTTCACCATCCCGCTCTCCGCAACCGTCTCAATCACCATGTTGCCCAGGGCCTCACCCTGCGGAAACGACTGGCCCGCCCAAGACGCCAACTTACTATCCTTAGTATCTACGTACGGCGCCGTGAGTCTCTTCGCCCTTGCTCGGCCTTCGGAGGCATTCGCATCACGCAAAGCGCCGGATAAATCGACGGTGACGGAGAAATCCGACGTCGCATTAGCGGCGTAGTAGGGATTCATGTTGACGAGGGCAATCTTGGCCACGCGGTCGTTGACGTAAAAGGCATACGCGGCAAAACGCTCTGGATTTACACCAGCAGGGGCGGCGAGAGCGCGCACGCGGGTGTTGGGGACGGCGAATGCCTCGGCCATGAAGAGCTGGGCGAGAAACGAGGGGAGGGTACGGGCGGGGCCGCGCAGCTCGCTGTCCCTCGGGTACAGCATCGAGTAGGTGCTGAAGCCTGGGCTGCCGTTGGCTCCGGGGGTGTTGACTTGGTTGTTGGATTGCAGAGCGAGGGTGGCGCCTTGGTGGAGATGGGCAGCGCTCGCATTGCGTGTGGCGTAAATGAGTTCGCTGTCAATGACCCAGAGGGCTTGGGCAAAGGTATCAGTTACGTTTGGTGCGCCGGAGCAAGAGACTGAGTTGAATTCGCCAATGTTCCAGGCTGAGTTTGCGTTCAGGGCTGCGCGTGCTGAGGGATAAATTTCTTGGTCGCAGTAACGCACGAGCTCAGTGTGGTTGAGGATATTCTTAATGGTTGCGAGAGCGGCGCGTCTGGGGTCACAGGTGGAAAAGGCATACGAGTGGATTGCTGCTCACCCGTTAGATACATGTTTCTATAAAGATGAGGAGAGTTAGAGGGGAAAATGAAGTTACAGTAGATGCCGACCTGGCGTTCAGAGTTGATACCGGCGGGGATGAGTGCCGCAGGTCGTACTTCCAGTCCAGAGTTGTCGGTTGTTGCCGAAGACGCCCACCATCGCTCTTTGGGTAGTGTTGAAGCATTCAGAGAGTTTACTGCTGCATCTATTTTGGCCGTATATTCTTTCCACTGCTTCACATAAGCTGCGGTGGAAAGATTCCATCTGCTCCTCCTGTAGTTGGTGGGCTCGTTGCCAAGTTCAAGGTAGGCAACCTTGTCGGGCTGATATGTCAACGATGCGACAGCTAGATCCGTGGCAATCTCCAGACTCTCATTGCCGAAGTTGAGCGTAGAGATGAACTTTGTTTCTTTTGGGAAATTATTCCAGCTCTTGTAGTACCCGGGTCCAACAGTGGTTCGCCAAACACCACCTTCAGGGCTAGTCGTGCGCACAACATCAGCCCCTTTGGGATTAAACGTCATGCTGTCCATTGTGATTCCGCCAGGCCGAATGACTGGACGTCCGCCATGGTCGTGGATCCTGTCCAACGCCTTAAATGTGAGGCTATTCGGATTGCTAGCATTTCCAAAGAAATCGACCCAGAATGCAGGTTCGAACGAGAACGAGGCAAAAGAATTTGTATGAGGAATTGAAGCTCCTGCTGCTGTCTCTGGGATACTCAAACTCGAAGCTTGTGCGCCTTCATTTGTGGGCAATGCGCACGCCGTAATGGCGGCAAGCGAGATGGCAGTGACCTTCAGGTAAGCCATGACAAGGACGTGTGAATTGATAGCGCGCTATGGCAACGTAGCGATTGAGGCATTATGGCACTTGATATGCTTTCTTCTCCTATACGAACAATATGACGGGATATAATCATTGCAAAGTTACTTTCGCTGCGGACGCGGAACACATTATACCGACGGCCGTATGATTCTCCACGAAGCCGGCGTTGACATTCCTGATTTAGTCCTGAACGTGCCGCGGCAAAATCATTTGGAGAGCTTGCGGGGGCAATTAGCGGATCGTCACGGCTAGCTTTTCGCGGGGAAGAAATTTGATCATACCACCGGATAGATAACTCAATCTAGCATCGCCCTCTTGGCAACTGTCATAGTTGCCCTGGGTAAAGCGACAGCATGGATGACACCCTAAGATGTGACGCAACTTGAGAGATTGTACCCAGCAGCTGGTTTCCGCTAATCTGAATCGATGCCTCCTCCGTCTGTGCAGCAAATGCTGCCAACCTTGAACTGCAGTGTAAGTGCATTTAATGTATGCCGGACATTTCCCAATGCGGAAATCTATAGAGAATATGTGTAATTGTGTTACACAAACTATAGCCGGGGTTTGCAGTACGGTCCTTTGCTTTTGGCATGTGCGTGCCTGTTCACGACGATGCGTCCGTAGAAAGATTTGCAAGCACATCTTGCACATGCGAGAGAACAATCCAATGATTCATGATTCCGTTGTCCATCAAACGTGAAGTCACAATGGCGTATCTCAAGTTGCACCAGTACTCGACAGTACGATACAAAAGGCGTTGTGAATTGCTATCCAGTATCTGTGGTATTCCCAAAATTTACTTTGTTCCCTGTGCGCCGTGCGGGGCACCAGTTCTTCTCCGCATCATGACTTCTCCCATCGCATTCCTAACTTCTCTTTCTTGATGCACCACGTTCTGTACCATGTATTTCTTCAGTGCCTCTCTTAACTCACTCTTTGCTCTTTCATTATCCCGGTAAGGCACGCTCTCCAATTCTAGAAGCCTGTTCGCATCCTTGTTACCCTCGGCAACAAAATGCGCAAGGCGGTCGAGTTGAGCGTGTCTCGACTCATCGCTATCGTTGGAAGGCTTGGAGGGGTTCTGCGGGTCTTCGCGATAGAGTGGTGTGAGGAGAGCGAGAAACTGGGTGAGAGATATGCAGGCCTTCTTCATAATGGTAATGAGTTGAAACGGGAGGTATGGGGGTCGGACGTTGGTAGATACAAGAAGCGGATTCAGGTAGCTTGAAAGGAACCCAGGATGGTCTGGACGCATAGCGGTGCGCACTTCGAAAGTAGCGACAGCCAGAAGGCCCAGGTAGCGCCAGTATACACCATCCCTCAGAAAACCAAGCGCATTTGCGCCTATCAACAAGATAAGCAAGCCAGCGTAAGTCGTGACCGAGCTTAACAGCGCACTGTCAATGAACTCCTTGGTCGTAAGGCAGTCTCGGCACTTTATAAGGATATCTGGGCCAAAGCGATCATAGGCAAAGCGCTTCACGGGATCCAACACGATATCTCGCGCGTGCTTCAGATGCACGTAGTAGTTGTTCGCCATTTCTCGGTCTACATTTGGTCCGATCTTGTCCGGGTGGTATCTGATTGTCAATTTTCTGAAGCGAGAATTCAGTCCACTGTCGTCAACATCGATAGGCACGCCGAGGTCATTGTAGGCGTTGCTAGAACGCTGCAGGTTGAAATCGGTTTCGTAGATGGTAAAGGCAAAGTAAGCTGCGTAAATGGCGATAAGGATATTGCGGCGATGTTTGATGAAACGAGGGGAGCCAGGTAGTGGCTTCGGGTCACCGGCGCGAATGAAGATGCCATAAAGCACTGTCTGTACCCATCCTGCTGCCTGTGTCGCGTTAGATGTTGTTTAATCTGGAGTGGATTGAGTTGCACTGACGATGGGTATGAGGAACTGCCACACCAAGAAAGGCAAGACTGTGTCGAGCGACACGCTTGCTTCTGCCATTCCTTGGTTTTTGGTTGAGTGACGTGTTAAAAGAAAGAGAGTAGTGTCACGTAGAAAGATGGAACGCCAGGTGGCATTGGCAAGAGTCGGAACGGTTCCGAGCCATGGTACGTGCGCACGACAAACACTGGAGATCTCCATGTAACAATTTGATCAAACGAGCAACGCCAAAAGCAGCATCACAACATCACAAGCAAAATATTAGGCAAGAGACAGGCTCAATAAGAGAAAGCATAGATTTTGATTTGGATATACGATACTTCGTCGATCTATGGTATAATGCGATGATGCAAATGTTGCAACCAGATTAGGAAAAAGGAAAAAGAAAACAGCCAACATGTTCTTGAACACGCAGCTCCAGCATGTTCTGCGTAAAGATATCTTCCAGCCCGGATCGGTTTGGCGACTCAGCGCCGGGTATAATTTCCACCAGACATAACGCATATATTCATCGGCTTGCCGATGTCATAGCGCACGCAGCGCGCTCACTCGCAATCATTGCGACCAGCGCACACATACTCGCTTCAACAAAAATGAGACATTTACATCTAAGCGCCGTTCTGGGGCATCAGCTCCTCGTCTTGTCGACGCTTCTCCTTCAATGATCCTGCAGCAGAGCGGTTCTCAACGTCGCTGTCAGAGATGTCGTACTGGCGTACAGCCTCAGCGATCTGGGCCTCGTCCAGCTTGGGCAGCTGCTTAGCGGCATGGACATAGCTGATCTTCTCAGTGTAGCCCTTGGCGAAGATAAGGTCAATCTCCTCAAGGGAACGACCAGCAGTCTCAGGGTAGAAGAAGTAGATGATGGGGATGAAAGAGGCATTGAGAGCAGCGAAGAAGAGATAGGTACCCCAGCCGATGCTGTCGATGAGAACAGGGGTGATCATAACGATGAAGAAGTTCCACAGCCAGTTGTTGATGGTGGAGAAAGCGTTGGCCTTCTGGCGAGTCTTGAGAGGGTTGATCTCAGCCGGGTACAACCAAGGCAGAGGCAGCCAGGTAACACCGAAGAATGCGATGTAGACGAAGAGACCGACAGCAGCGCCAGGAGCAGAGACGGTCTTATCGATCAAGCAGGCAAAGGTGAGGATCATGGCAGTCATCTGACCGACGGTACCGATCAGGTACAGCTTGCGGCGACCGACACGCTCAACGAAGAAGAATGAGGTGGCAGCGAACATGGCATATACAACCATGTTGACACCACCAAGGAGAAGAGCGAGGTTGTGGTCGGTACCGAGAGCGTCCTGGCAGAGAATGGGGAAGTAGTAGATGACAGCGTTGCATCCAGACAGCTGTTGCATGAATTGTCCAGAGGCACCAAGGAGAGCACGGCGGAAATGCTGAGTCTTTCCTCCAGTGAGAAGAGCCTTGGTAGGGACCTTGCCACCACCGCCAGAAGCAGAGACAGCATCACGAATGATTTGCATCTGGATGAGAACCTCAGGGTCGTCACGAGGGACGCCGTTCAAACCAGCCAGGACGGTCGCAGCTTCGTCTTCGTGGTGGTGGTTGAGTAGCCATCGGGGAGACTCGGGGAGCGAGATCATCATGATGATGACGATGATTGCGAAAACACACTGGAAAGCAATTGGGAACCTCCAGGTGAAGTCGTCGGGGCCGTACAAACAACCGTAATCGATCCAATAGGCGATGAGCGTACCAATGGCAACCATGGAACCTTCAATACAAATGACCTTTCCGCGGTTCTTGGCCTTGCAGCACCTTGGTGGAGAGTTAGTATATCGTAAAGAAAAGAGCACCGGTTTGGGATAAAAAAAAACTTACTCGGCCTGGTAGGTTGGAATGGTCGAAGTATTGATGCCGTTGCCAACACCGGTGATGCATCGTCCGACAATGAACTGAGCGGTAGCACCATGGGATGGAGGAACCGAGGCGATCTGGATGATGACACCGATGATCATGACAAAAGCACCCAGGAAGATGCTCTTGCGGCGACCAAGCTTGTCACCAAAGATGAAGATGAAGCAGGCACCAAGGAAACAGCCGACAGCGTAGATGGAGACGACGAAACCTTCGTAGGTGGAATCACCGTCGACCTGAGGGAAAGCCTTGACGAAAGCAGGGGCTGAGATGATACCACTCATGACACCCTGGTCGTAACCGAAGAGAAGAAAGTCGGTGACAGCAACGATGGTGATGAGCATCTGGAGCATCCTTCCGGACTGGCCCCAGTAGGTGGGAACACCATGTTCGCTCTCTTTGATACGTGGCGGCATGATTGCAGTGAATCAATCAATGGTACGGCAGGAAAGAGGAGATGAGGAGATGGCGGGGAGAAGATAGGCTGGGGGAGAGGGTGTGGTTGGGCTACCTTTAAATGATCATCTCTCAGAGCAGTACCAGGGTCCTCGGTAAAAACGTGGTGCTAGGCAGACGGTGTTGGTCCACTAAAACGCAACGCTACCGAGGAGCAGTCTGACGCGTGGAGAAGACTAGAAAACGGATTTTTTTTCAACATCTTGGCCTTGGCCGGTGTTGTAATAATGCAAGGCTTGCAGCTGGCGGAAGAGGCGCAAATAAACTGTGGAGATGTAACGAGCCTAACAGGGTCTGGTGGTGGAGCTAGACGGGCTGGGGCCAATCTTGGAGAAGAGCGGAGGACGCTTGCAGGCGCACAAGCGCGCTCGGCATAGGCTTCTTGGTGTCTTAGCCCGCGTAGTTTGCCTCCACTGTTACGTCACACGTGCAAGCATCGGGAACGAGGGTGAGATGGGAAGCGAAGTTGACGACGGGCGGCACGTCAGACTAGGCCAGCCGTTGCAAAGCGAGAGAGGAAGAAGGAGCGAGAGAGAGGCCGATGGAGCGGAGGAGGCGATGCAGGTGTACAGTGTACATACATACATACCACGGCAGAGGTATAGGCATGGGCATCAGGGGTGCTGTATAGTGTACATGTCCAAGTACATATGTACGTATGCTGCAGGCTGCAGGCATGCCGGGCGGGTGTCAGCAGTTGGGCGTTTATGATACCGTGTGGTGGGTGGATTAGATTAGAGTACATAGGCACATGCTAGATACGTACCTGTACAGTTAGATACCTGGTCCCTAGGCGCAGGCTCGGGCGACATGCCGCAAGCCAGGACAATCTCTGTGTTCTGAGTTTTTCGCAGGCAAAAGTCGACACACCAGGGCGAGTGACGTCATGCACGCCCCTGGCGATGCAGGGACTAGCCAACCGTGCGCGTGCGGCTCTGCACCAAGTAAGCCTTTGCCGCTGATCTTGACTAAGACGGCTCG
This sequence comes from Curvularia verruculosa, assembly GCA_036172615.1. Taxonomy (NCBI): domain Eukaryota; kingdom Fungi; phylum Ascomycota; class Dothideomycetes; order Pleosporales; family Pleosporaceae; genus Curvularia; species Curvularia verruculosa. The sequence goes on along the minus strand of JAWDHC010000052.1, from coordinate 96,917 downwards.
TAAGAGTGGAGGTGTGAACGCACCAACGCTGCGCCAGTGACGAGCCCATTGTTGCCATGGCCGGATACGCTACCCAACATGTGTGACAGACGCTGCAGCACCACCACAACCGCTGCCTTGCTCGGCCAAAATTGCTTGCTCTGACGACTGCCGGCCGGGAGCCCATATCAGATGTGTGCACGTCGCCGATCCCCGTCCACTTTGGTTGGCTCTTCTTTTTTTTCTGCTCTGCTGGGTGTCGTCAACTGTGTTTTCCCCAGATTGCCGACCCAGGCTTGCCCAGCCCATGACGCTGCGCCGCCGCCGCCGTCATCACACTGAGGTAGTAGGCACATGGCATGTCATCGGCACAGGCCAGCGAAGAAATCACGCAGGCGCGCGGCGTGTGAATGCGGGATAAACTGCCAATGTGGTGAATGCTTAGCAGTCGGAGAGGAGCGTGCGCTCGCGGTGCGGTTGAGCCTCTCGGGTCAGCCGTTCGCGGGGAGTGGGATGAGGCGTCCACTCTACTACGTTGATCCGGCTCGGCCAAAATAGGAAGGTCCGGCTCGCTTGGCGCCCTCTCTTCCCTACCCGGAGTGCAGCCATGCAATGCAACACGCACACCCAGGCCAGATACATACGCATACATACTACATACCACATCCTTAACCATGCAGCACGCACACACGATTAGACAAAAACAAAACACGCGCCGCATGTGACAATGGCCAGACCGGCGCATTCTGTCAGCTGCGTCTCTCGACCCCGTCCCCCCTCCTCTCCCCCACGACCTAGAAGAGCTGCCTGCAGATCTCTCTCCAGTTCCCCATCATTTCCGCACACAGCAACAATCTCCCGCGACCAAACCGCGCCCACGGAAAAGACGGGTCCAATGTGTCCTGCTAAAACACGCAAAGCGCGCCTAACAAGATAGCAGTCCACTTTATCATCCACTCTTTATGTCCGCCTCGGAGCACACCATGTACACCGCGACCTCACACGTGCTCCTGCCAAGCATCACACCCTCCGGCCGCTCATTCGGATCCGCACTCCCAATATCGGCGTTTCCGCATCATGCACAATGCAGAATGCCCTAATACTGATCATCACATTCACGCCTGCTTTTGCACTAAACATCCCGGGCTGCTTCTTTGACCATCAGGGTCCCGTCCAACAGGCTGCCAATCAATACTGGTCCACGCATGGCGCTGTCAACCCACCATCGACCAGCTCGCTTGCTTTGATCCCACTTGGGTACCTTTCTGTCTCCCTCCACCAGGACACTGGGACTGGGGAAAACGTCCGCGATCGTAGTCGAGCCTCGTTTGTGCTGCTTCTCTGTCAATCTCCCCCCATACGCCGTTAGCTCCCATGTTGGGACCTGGGTTAGGCTGCCGGCCGCATCTCCTTGCCCCATCGTCGGCACTGGGGAACTCAGGTCGTGCCGCATACTGGCGGCGAATGAGCCGTCGTCATCCCCATCCCCGGCTTCTCGTGGGCTTGTCTTGCTGGTATTTCGCGCCACCCCCAAGCCCATCCCCCCGGTTCCCAAGACTTTTGCCAATGTCTGATAGAATCCACCGGAAGTAGAGAGCCTTGTGGTATGTATGTGGAGCTCCAGCAATCTCCACGTCCTGCTACTCTAGCAGTCATGTGTCCCACCATCTCACTCGCCAAGCTCGACTCCACTTTGTAAATAGCCCTCCGTCCTAACCGGACCACGGCTAACCGACATGAGACCGACAAACATCGCTTTTGAGGGTCTCCCAACACCTCCCGGTATGGCTTGTTTTCGGATTTCTAGTATATTTCGCCATGTAGCCGTCTCTCACGTGCCCTTGGTACACTCCATTTCTCATTCATGTGGTTCCGAGGTTCCTTCCGGCTTTCAACTACATGGACATACTGTTACTCATCCGACCGAGGTTTTGACAGTATGCCGCTCAGCTGCCTGGCTTAATCTCCTGAAACTGAAATCCGAAGATACATTGTTGGATCTGTTGCGATATCATCTTATTACGCTCTTATTCGTGTAGTCTTTGTCAACACCTCGACCAACGCATCTGCTCACGGGACGCCCTAGCCCTCGCATAAGTGCGGTATATTTTATTCTCCTGCAACCATCATCTGTTGCGAAGCCTTTTGTTCACGACAACATCCTACCATCACTCTTCACGAGCTCATATGCTTGAATACTCGACCGAAAGAACTTGGCTCGTGTCTGTTTACAGCCATGCATGGCTTTCCAAAGCGACACGAGCCACATCCATACGTCGTCTGCTCCACGCGTCTCACAGCTAGATGTTTCTGTTATCCTATGCCAGCTTGATCCTTGATGACGATCAGATTACAATTAACATCGAGACTGACTGCATCGAGCAAAGACGGGTTTGCCCATGATCGACTTAGATTTACATTCTTCAATTACGTCTATGTCGTGTTAAGTTGATATCCTCGCTGTTTTCTATCCTTCGTCGTTCGTAATGATGCACCGACACAACCCCTTCTCTGCCTGAATGATATGTTCTCCCGTGCAAAGTACAAGCCTCTCTGAAGCTTAGTCCGCTTTCTCTTTATTCAGTACAACTCGGCTCTGAAATCAGCAAATCATGTCTCACTGTCTGGCGTGAACAAATGGTTGTAGCGGAATGCGGTAAGTCCCGTTCAATGCAAGAGCGGCGTTACAAAAGGGGAATCGATTGTAAGTCGTAGATTCCTACATAATGCGAAAGCTCGCCTTTTGGGCCTAGTGTCTTGGCATGATCTTCAACAAGTCAATGTTTACGTCCAGGTACAGTTAATTTACTCCTTCGCTTCCAACTATCGGTCGATTCTTATTCCAACGTCTACTGTGCTATCAGTCGTCCAGTCAGTATTTGTAATTGTACCTCGGCGAATCCACTCCAATAACGCATGATACTACGGCTTTATTTCTTGCATGCAAGAAAGTCAAGACAGCATTTTTCTTATCTTCTTTTTTATTCATGCTAAATAGGATGGCTACACGTCAATAGTCCCTGTGCAAGTCTGATTGGCTCTGTAAGAATCCAACAACCGAAGGATTCTGGCTTGATACTCAGTGTAACGTTGCGAGCTACAACTTTTTTCCGAAGTTGCGAATTTCTCTCCTTTCCCCTCTCTCCCCCCTTTTACCGAGAGTCGCATAATTTGACATTTCTTGTTCCATCTAAACAACCTCAAGAAGCAGCTTTGTCGCAATCACGACGTTAGTACACCGGAAAATCGCAAACAATTCCTGTTCAATTAGTCAGAATATGCCGGCTGGAAGCGGCCCTTCTGTCAGCGTCGATCTTCAAATGCCAAGCGGTGCTTGATGGCCCAAGCCGGCCGTGCAGACAAAGCGGGTGACAGAGTGAGATTTTAGGTCCAGTGATCGAGTTCTGGCACTAACAAGATGCTGTCATCGCGCAACGTCTCAGGTGTCGAGGTATGAAACCCCGGGCGCGGATAGTCGCAGAAAGTCTTTGCTCTCTTTCCCCATCTTGTTTTTTCTTTGCTCGCCCAGGACGAAACTTGTTCTGTTTGCACTAACTGTTTGCTGTCGATGACATACCATGAGGCTTACGTCGGCGTGACAAGGCTCATACTTGAGATCCGCTCGTGGGCAACACTAACCGACAACTTGAGACCCAACAGTGCGGGAGAAAGCGAGGACTGGCGAGAAAGAAGAAGAGCTCCTGCGGGAAAGGAACACGGTAATCGCGGGATTGACACCAAGCTCCACTCGTTTGTGGCGCCGGTCCGGCCCATGTTCTGCAGGGATAACCTGGAGAATGAATGTACAAGTTGGGATGGCCATTTGAGTTTGCTGGAACCAATAGATTCAGATCTTTTCTTTTCTTTTTTCTTGAACCGGTGTTTTTTGATCAGGAAAGGTTTCTGTTGGTGTGACAGGCTGCTGCAAAATGCCGGTTGCAGAGGTACAGGACGATCCAAGCGCAGGGCTGACGCCTGGCTACGGCCATTGGTGCTACAGTGAGTTTGAAGAGAGACGGTTGTCTTCAGGGAGTACTTGTACGAGTAGTGCAGAAAGGCTGATACCAACAAAGTATGGTTTCCAAGGATAACACAGCAGCGAAGCACAGCGATGTCTGGGCGGACAGCGCGGCGAGTGCACAAAAAGACCATGTCCTTCCGGTCAGACGTCGGCAGCGCTGCTATGTCTTGCAGGGTGGATATGTTTGAGAGTCGGATTGTGGCTGATGTTAGCTGGCGGCCTTGAAGCCCCGGCATCCGTATGTCGGCTGCGGCTTTTTGCTTCCAGCATGAAGCTCGTAGAAGCTGTCACAGGTACTGAACAGCTGCGAACGACATGAGAGAAGTGCCCGTCACTAACTTCACCGCCCACTCGTCTGGAGCAGCCGTGTACCCCATTCATCGGAATGCAAAGACCGATGAGTGTTTCGGCGTTGCGACGATCGATGGGTGCCGCCCACACAATGCGCACCGTGCATCAGCTGTGTGCATGGATAGCCTGTTGTATACAGCTTTCACCGACGGCCTACATACGTGTCGCTGATGTGTGGGCAAAGAAGGTCAACAATGGAATGGACAGAGAGGGAACGGGAGAGGGGGGGGGGGCTGCAAAGAAAGAAGATGATGACATGGACCCAGCGAACGAATGGCTTTGGCGCTAACGCGTCTGGTCGGGACTGGGGATTGGGGGAGCAGGTGCGCCCAATCGGTTGCTTGACAGGCTTTGGATATGGCCGTAATTCACGCCATTTCCACAGGCCGTGCCGGAGCAAGCCCAGTTGTTCTCTCAACAGGCGCGTTCCCTTCAACTCAAGAAGCCTGTTGCCCTAGCTGCATAACGTCTGCTATCCTGAAACGCTACCTTTTGCTACGGGGCACAGCGGGGCATTCTTAGTCCCTGACGCCCTCGAGCCTTCAAAACCACACTGACGCACTCCCCGATTTGCACAGCAGACAAAGCTCGCGCCGGCGCCCCGTCCTTTTCCTTCTCGTCGGCCTCTGGATGACTATGCAGCACATATTTCGCCGCAACCGCTCTCTCAATCGACCTTGGATGCGACTCAATGGCGAACAGCAAGTGAGTAGTCGTCTTGCCTCGTCCGACTTGGACGTGCGCTTTAGTGGGCTGAACAAGCGACTGACAGACACTTAGATATGAATACGTGCGCTTGTTCGAGCAGCCCGACATCTTGCTGTCCAACACCTGGATTGTAGTGCGAATCGATGGTCGCGGCTTTTCAAAGTATGTGTATAGCAGGTTTTTTTCCTTTTTTTCCTGCTTTCCCTTCACCACCTGTTTGCTGGTGGGAACTCTGATCGAGCCAGCATATGCAGGTACCCGTATCCTATGCCATAGCCTGAGCCATGCAACCTCAGGCCGGTATTCTTTTTCTGTCATGGCACAACATCCAGATGACCTCGCTGACCTTATACCACCAGGTTCACGACCAAATATAACTTTACTAAGCCCAATGACCAGAATGGCTTGGATGTTATGAACGCCGCGGCTAAGGCTGTCATGCAAGAAATACCCGACCTTGTCCTGGCATTCGGCAATAGCGACGAATATAGGTAGGTTTGGTCGCCTCATTGGCCTGCGCCACGTTTGAGGGAGATGACAGCTCCCTACATCGCAGCGCAGCCCGCCTCGTCTCTCCACGGACAGCCGTCCGCGTTTCACAAGTTCGCTCAGCTGACGTGGGCTGTAGTTTCGTCTTCCATAAGGACTGCACCTTATTCGAGCGCCGAGCAAGGTACGTGAGCTTTGTTATTGGTGCAATTGTACCAAGCCCCGGTGTTCTATTCCAATACTGACCCGTCTCTAGCAAGCTGACTACGACAATCGTCTCGACTTTCACCTCTTATTATGTCTATTCTTGGTCTCAATACTTTCCACAAAAGCCGCTCACGCCCCCTCTCCCCTCATTTGATGGACGCGCAGTGTGCTACCCGAGTGATGCTAACCTCCGCGATTACATGAGTTGGAGACAGGTTGACTGTAAGTACCAAGCGATGCCGTAGCCTTTCCATTATGCCGTTTGGCTTCCTGCAATTTCGCCAAATCCACCATCAGTGTCTGATCGGCATGTAGGTCACATCAACAATCTATACAATACCACCTTCTGGGCCCTTGTCCAACAGGGAGGCATGGGTCCACGTGAGGCAGAGCAAAGACTCAAAGGAACAGTTTCATCCGACAAGAACGAAATTTTGTTTAAGGAGTTTGGCATCAACTACAACAACGAGCCCGAGTGCTTCAGGAAGGGAACAGTCTTATATCGAGATGTAAGTCATGCTTGATTCGTAGTTGTTTCCTGAACCATGACACTAACAACAATAGTTCTTCCCACCAACATTGGCACCAGAGTTACCAACACCCATGTTCTCAGAGTTTCCTACACCACCCCTTGCTCAACCGATACCTAGGCGTGCGTCGAAGGATCAAGCTCAGTCCATCGAGAAAATCATTCCATTTCTACCAGAGTCGGAGGATTTTATGGTATCGCCGGATTCGTGTTCACGTCCAACATTTCTCTCAACTACATCGACTCCCTCACCCCCCTCATCACCACCCAATATGTCGAGAGGAGCATTTCCCAACCCGCTTCGGTCTAATCCTGTCAGCAGCCGAGGCAGCCCCAGTGTCCCGGATCATTCTCTTCCCCTTTCGCCGCCTTCCACTGCCACTTGGGCTTCCAAATCACACTCTAATGGCAAGCAGCCACTGCCGTCGTTGACACCGCTGCCGCTTTCCCCGCCAACTTTGAAGCCAAGTACTAAGCCTCCAATGTCTCTGAACGCACCAAATCCAACAACACGCACAAACTTCTCGCCCACAACACCGTCATACGACTTTCCTCCTGATTTTCCCATTACAGGATACCGCCATAAAACAACAGCATCGTCCAGCCAGGGAATCTCACACTCAGCTTCTGCCTCTCTCTCGACACCACCACCGCCACCTCAAGACCAGAAGTATGGACTTAAACGACGTTCACCCAGCCAGCCAACGCTCCCTACCTACTTTAGCTCCAGCTCGGGTATCAGAAGCAACACTGGGCCGCCTTTCATACCCTTGCGTATGTCAAGTATACCCGCCAACAGCAAGCCCAGGAAGCTGTCACTCTCTGTCCACCGGTCAACTAGCACATTGAGAGCCACGAGGGACACCATTGACGAGACGGAGGGCGGTGCGGGTTCTAAAGACGCAGTTTCAACGCCACCTCGCCGAGTCAGTCCACCTATGCAAAAGAACAAGGCTCTACCAAGCCCACCAATGAGTGCTGAAGAGGAGATGCGGACAAGAGAAAAGGTCAAAGCCAGTAGCCCGCAGTTTGACTGGACCAACTATAGCATGGGATCCGCTTCCAAAGATTCGCCCTCACGAAGAGCAAGCAACTCTGAAGACCAAAGCAGCCATTGGCCCAGCGCTTACGCCCCCCACCCAGGCATCGCCGAACTCCCCGCCATCTCAACCATGACTACCACTTCGGCTCCTACCACCGTGAAGTCTCCGCTCACATCCTCCTCCCTCCAATACCCCCCAGACATGCCCAACCTTACTTCGTCGGCACCAAAATCCCAACCTTACCCCACCACACAGCCTTTCCCCAGCACCACTATGCCCATGCGTAGCAATCTCCCACTCAATCTCAAGCCCAAAGACTCTGTCCTACCCAAGCAACCCAACGACTCTCAGAAACGGCGCCAGCCAGAGCCCTTGAAGAAGACTCAAGCCACTGCCACTGCCACGGGTGACGAGGGCCGCCCCGTCACCATGAGTCGTACACAGCGGGAAAAGGATAGGAAGAAGAGGAGTAAAGCTGCAGTGCTGATGGAGCATGTGGATATCATAAAGGACGAGTTTTGGGAGAAGAGACCCTGGATACTCACTGGCAAGACGGGATGAATGGAGGACATCAATGTTTGACTTGACTTGGCTGTCTGCCTGGATGTCTTTTTTTTGTAAAGCCTTCTTTTTTTTTCTTCCCCTTCTCCTTTTTCCTTTTATCCTTTTTTAACGAACATGTCTTACTCCGGAATACAATTTTCTGGGCGCGCGTTCTTGACGCTCTTTGCCCTGTGGGGTTGGCGCGCTGTTCGCCTTTCTTTCCTTTCTTTTCTTTTCTATTTTTTTTTACCATTCTTTGATTGGACTTTTCTCTTTTTTTTAAAGCCTCCTTCGCTGTATGATGGGAGGGGTTGGGGTGCGGGAAAGGGGTATAGGGGTGTAGGATACATGAAAAAGAAAAGAAAATGATATTCTTGAAGATGAGAAAGCATATGTGCGCATGTGTATGTGAAGAATACGTGTTGCGTGTGTCCACTGTACCTTTTGACCTCTCTTGACTTTGGTAAAGGGACGATATGCAGATTCGCGTCTGAGCGAGGCGAACCAAGGGATTGAGAAAATGTCTATGTATGTGTCTTGCTAACTGGTGGGGTATATTAGAGCTAAATCTCTATCATATGCGATGAAATTTTCCTTGTATTCTCTCTATCCCGGCTCTTCCTTCTTTTTTCTACCCGACTCTACTCTTTGGGCACTCTTTTGTCTTTACGTCTCTTTGAATTTGATCGCGTGGTTACCCTTTTACGAGCAACAGTCTATTGTTTCATCAGACCACTTCTACAATTGCGCCGGCGATTTCCCCCACTCTTTCTTGCCGTCTGTGTCTTTCTGGATTCTCTAGTGGTGTGGCCAAAGCTGGTCGTACGATGGTTCAAACAGCCAGCTGAGGTGCGCAGACTGTTAATGCCTCAGGAAATCTAGGCGCAAGACGCACTTGGCAAACCCATGTGTAAAAAATACACATCCTGCCATCTTATATCTAGCATTTGGGCGAACAACTCCTGTATTTATTGCTTGCCAGACTTCTTCTGCTTTTTATCCTTGGCTGCATCCTTCTCGCTCTTCTTCTCGATCCTACGGAGAACGTATTGCTCGAGGGTTTGGCCCTTGGCCGCTGCGCGAGTCTCGTACTCGGCTTTCTCGGCGGGTTTCAGCTTCGCAAGCTTCTTTGCCACGGCATCCTGTCCATCGCTACTGTCTTTGGATTTCGAGGTTTTCTGAGACGAATCAGCTGATTTCTTGTTCTTCTTGCTGGCGTCAGTCTCCTTCTCCTCCCGCTTGCGCTTGTTTTTCTTGTCGGATGTCTTCGAGGGTGCTTCGGTATCAGAAGCAGAGGTCGGGGGCGTGCTGGCACCGGACGAAGGGTTCGATGCGTCTGTAGTGGTCGCGGATGTCTCTCCGATGGTGCCCTCTATTTGTTCGCCTTTGACGAAGAAGCCGTATAGGCCGCCCCGGTTGATGCCCTTGGTACGGATCTGGTCGAGCGTGCTCTGAACAGAGAGTTAGTTGAGATTTTTGTTTTTTACCATGCGACATCAGGTGCATACATCTTTCCCAGTTCCAATGCTTTGCAGACTCTGGTCGAAGGCTCGCATCCACCATTGATCGTCCGTTGTATGCGCCGCTTTCTTTTTGCCGAGTCCCAGCTGGTCGTTCTTGTGCGCAATAAGAAGCGGCTTTTTAATGCCACGTCCGGAGGTATCGAGTGAATGGCCGGAGCCTTGCCAGCCCTGCTTGCGCAGGTATGCTTCGGCGTTCATTGCTGGTGAAGATGAAAGGAACACGGGAGTTCGCGCCAGGAAATTTTGGTGGGGAAATTCTGGGCGTTAGCGCGCAATGCGGACCCCCGAACCGCTTGAGTAATTTCTAATCTTTGTCCCGCTTGGTATTTGAACTTGGATACAACATTGCAGTCAAAGCCTTCCTCTGCAAGGTACCAAGATATCCTGCAGGTACTTGATGTTTCGTTACACGTGCGTTCTCAATGTGTTCCCAATGTTTTTCAGCCATGTCCAAATTCCTTTGACAAGATTTCTGTTCACCACACCCTAACGCGTCATCGTTCAAGATTTACTGGATCGAAATAGGCTTCCGAAAAACTGAATCCTACGAGTTTATCTGTATGTTCATCCAGAAAAGGATACTTTGAGTATGAAGCTGTATCAAACAACATTCGCTTCCAGACCTGTTTTTCGAGCCGGCACTATCCGCATATCACAATCTACAATAAATTAGAACTTGTGCTAGAAAGGTGAGAGGGACATTACAAGATATTGTCAAATATACCTACTCCGAGCTGAGGGATGTTGTCTTTCTTGACATTTAAGATAATACCCAGGAAAGAGAAAGCCATAAGAATTAACATCATAGTGTAGTGAGTATTTTTGGTCATTTTATGTTGAAACTCCTTTATTTTTCTAGTAGCCACAGAATATATCGCGAGTATCAAATTATCAAGTCTACCCTTCATCATGCTTTCTCGATTCTACCCAGCACTTTCATCTCGAGAGGGGCTAAGCCCAAAGGAGGCTCTTTCCTCTTCCAACATACAGCCGCTTCGAAGAATCTCTATCTCTTTCTCAGTCTACCTTCAACTCGCCCTCATCAAGCAGAGCTTTCCCCAACGATCGCTTCGATACGGTGTCAGTCGTACCCAACACACAGTTACCATGAAGTACACACTACTCTTATGGCTTCTTCCTGCTGTATCAGCTGCGGCTGTCCTTCGACAGAAAAACGTGGCTCATTATCCTGGTATTCAATTCTCTCGAGATGGAGAGCTATCGATCACAATCTTCAGCGACCTCCACTTTGGCGAACGTAAGTCGTGCATACACTCGAGCCCATCGCCAGCAATTACTGATATACTTGCAGCCGAATCTCTGAGAAATCGACCAAATGCAGATATCAGGACTGTTGGCGTCATCAGGTCGGTACTTGATAACGAGAAGCCTAACTTTGTAGTGCTCAACGGCGACCTCGTGTCCTACGAATGGGTCTCACCCAACGATGCCAACAAGCTCATTGATAAAATCGTCGCACCGTTGGTTGAACGTAACCTGAACTTTGGCGTGACATTCGGCAACCATGATGCATCGAAAACTTGCAGTACCCTATCCATGTCTGAGCACATGTGGTGGGACGTCAAAGACAAAAACAGCCGGAAACTGTCATTCACGACGCAGTCTGTAGTTGGTGAGATCGATCGGGTGGGTTGGAGCAACTACTTTGTGCCTGTGTATGGATCTAAGAACGGGATTGAGCTCAAGATGCTACTATGGTTTTTCGACACCAAGAGTGGTCGCAAGTACCAGCCGACTGGTGAGGACGTCAGGGTACCGAACTGGGTAGACGAGAGAGTAAGTCGCCCTTGCGATATACAAGACAGCACTGATTTGGCAGATTGTTGAGTGGTTCCGCAAGACAAATGCTGCATTTGTTCAACAATACGGCCGCACGATTCCAAGTATGGCTTTCGTTCATATCCCAATATTTGCGGCGAGGTCGTTCCAGGACAATGATCACATGCTCACTACTAGTCCTGGACTTAACGAAGAGCGCATAAGATACCAAGGCGATATTTGTGACAATCAGGGAAACAACTGCAAGTACAATGGTGCGAATGTACCATTCGTGAAAGCTCTTGTCGAGACAAGGGAACTCATGGGAGTCTTTTCAGGCCATGAACACGGCGTCGGTTGGTGATGAAATGGGCCAAAGATCCTCCCAATACATCTCGAAGCAATGGAAAAGGGCTAAACATATGCTTCAACCGACCTCCGGTTACGGCGGATACACTGATTGGACTCGCGGAGCTCGCCAGATTGGTATCAGAGAAGACATGCTAGACAAGAACGTGATCGACACCTGGATTCGTCTCGAAAATGGAAAAGTTTCAGGATGAGTGACTCTCAACTCCACTTTTGGCACAGACCAGTACCCGAGAGTGGAAAAGTCGAGGATTTCGGCTCTGGAGACCGAGTCCAAGTCTGCATTGCGCTCATACAACATGCGAAGCTATCAGTAAGTCTACATCGAGCTTCAGGGCTGTATCTGAACAAGAACCGGGTCTTCTTACTAGGAGAATGATGACATCAGCCAACATTGTATCCACCAACATTCAGTGAAATGTAAGATCAGCACTAGCGTCTCTCGCACCTGCACCTACACATGGGTCTTTGAGATAGGATGTTAAAAGTTCATTGTGTGCAGTCGGAACTCAATTGTAACGTATAAAATTTACTAGTTGAACACCGCTACTTTTCATTTGCTTGCCAGCAATCTTCATCGAGTATCAATCCAGTACTGTAGTGTTGTTGACGTGAATTGGAGGCTATGCTTACAAGTGTCCCAGCATGAATTGAGAATTCCACTCATAACACTCATATTAGTAACTATACTGCATTGAGGTGCATCGGTTACTAAGAGACCTGGTGGAGGCTGTGTACCCATGCAAATTAAGGAACATGACATCATACGCCAACAACAACACTACCAACTAGATTTCCGACTGGATCCGCAACATCGGCCGACAGACAACGCGCGCGTCCAAGCCATTTAATCTTAGACAAGCATGGCGAAGAACCCTGTTTATTTCCTTTTTGCGGCTCTTGTGTCGCTCACCACACCCTGATTCTTAGGCCCCCTGTTTGAACTTTCCCCTGTGCTTATCTACTTCAATGGTGGGCTGGATCCTCACCGGGCCTGTCTCCCCACGTCCACGATGCCTTTTCTCGAGCGCCAGACGACACGAATCACGGGTACCGATCATGGCGACCGCCGGCAAAGCTTCCTGACCACCTCGTCGAAAGGCAAAGTACCCAACGCGAAGAAGCCTCGCCCCCGACCACCCTCATCGCTACGCGACCACCTGCCCTTTCCAAATTCCGCGCTATGTCCCTCATCAGGGCCTTACTCCATCGGAAGTATGGAGATTGAAGTTCCCGTCGAGACTCCTCGACCCATATCCAAGATCAAGAGAAATGGCAGACATCTTTTGCAATTGGAAACTGTGCTGTTTACGCTGTACTATCCAGCTTCAGTCGAGAACGGAGCCGGAACTGCTCCGGGAGGAGAGAAGAAATGGAGTCGGGAGACATGGCTCCCAAGGCCGAGAGTGGAGACTGCGAAAGGGTATGCGAAGTTTGCAGGGATGCCGGATGCTGTAGGCATTGGACTGTTCGGTGCTACCACCATGCTCACGAAGCTGCGTGCATACCGAAATAGCCCTCTTGCCAAACATTGGCCCCCTGAAGGCAATTCAAAGAAGAATGGATACAAAATCAAGAACCAAAAAGGAAACCCGCCTGAAGGCGTTAGTGGAGAACCAACGTTTCCTTTGCTAATTTTCAGCCATGGCTTGGGCGGTTCGAGGACTGCCTACAGCAGTTTGTGTTCTGAGTTCGCGAGTTACGGCTTCGTTGTCTGTGCTTTAGAGCATAGAGATGGCAGTGGTCCTCGTACTTTTGTTAATCACAAGAGGCGAGGGCAAGACAGAAAAGGCTCACACCACAAGAGCGCACAAGACCACACAGCATCTGATGAAGATCAGGAAAGTAAGACTGAGTCTGGAGAATCGCAACTCTTGGATCATACCGAAGATGAACTTGCTCAAGGTTATCACCACGTGGTTTGTGGATTTTCTTTGATATTCTGATACGATAAGAGCACTGCCAATGAGCTGACGTCTATAGGACTACATCTTTCCGAAAAACAACCCCAAAGACACATCCCCAAACAACGAACAGGGCGTTGACAGTGAGTTGCGCAGCGCCCAGATCGAATTGCGTCTCTGCGAACTTGAAGAAGCATATCGCGTATTGAAGATAATTTGCGCTGGCGACGGCGACCGAATCGCAGAGCAAAACCTCCGGGGCAAAGGTTACAAAGGTGGCTCTTCAAGAGGCCTGGACGGAGTCAACTGGTGTGAATGGAAAAACCGTTTCTCTATAGACAAGATGACGATGTCTGGGCACAGTTTCGGTGCAGCGACTGTAGTCGAAGTACTCAGGCATTCAAACAGATTCACAAATGTGCAGGCCGGCATCATCTACGACATCTGGGGGCAGGTTACCTTTTGCCTCGAGTCCTAAAAAGAAAGCTAATGCTGTAATAGTGCCCCTATAAAGCCACCGTCAGATGATCCCAAACATCGAATACATGTTCCGCTGCTTGGAATCGCTAGCGAAGCCTTCATGTACTGGGAGAAGAATTGGAATGCATCCATGTCTCTCATGGAAGAAGCCAATGGGCACGGAGCACCAGCCTATTTGCTCACTGTCAGAGGCTCTGTGCACATCAACCAAAGCGACTTCTCAATCTTGTACAGCCACATAACATCGTTTTTCATGAAGGCAACGGTAAATCCCCAAAGAGCTATTGACCTCAATGTCGGGACAAGTCTCGAATTCTTACGGCTTGTGACGCCTGATAGTGGAGGGGAGAAATCAATCATCAGCCGCTGTATGACGGATGAGCACATTCTCCAAATGCCATTGACAGAAGAGACACCGGACGAACATCGGCCTGATGATGAATGGATAGCTGCTCGTCTACGCGTGGATAATCAGTTTAGGAAACGACTGGCTTCCGGGGTCCAAAGGAAGCTGAAGCGCAATCTTCGGAACGGCATTGGAGCAGAGTACTCCACCTCGGATGAGATGTGGTGTTTCTTTAAACCTACGGATGACGATTTGCAGAAGTGGATCGAGAAGGAAGAGAGAGGTGAAAAGCGCATTGATGAAGACCATGCCACCTCGTCCAATAGGGAACCACAGAATGGCATTGGTCCAAGAGCGCATGAGCCTAACATAGACGAACCGCTGAGTGATGCTGAGAAGGATGACAGGTCTTTGCGAAGCGAAGAGCGTAATGGCAGCTCTAAACATACGTCCGGTCTACAAAGACAACGTAGTAGTTCTCCACAGTCTGTTCGCAATAAATATCACGATGACTAGCAAACTAGTAGTGGAGACAATCAGGCTGCTGCAGGGCTGCAGGGCCAAGGAGGGAGGCAGCCACCGATACCATAACCGGCAGGACCCTTCCGTTCAAACCGAGGGTGTGGCGGTCATTTGTGTAGTAAATACTTCAGTTATTGGTTTAGATGCGGATACGCTTGTGGGGGCGCGCAAGAAACCGAGTCTCATTGGGTATGCTTGAGAAAAAAAATAAGGCCATGGAAGGAATTCCGAATCAATCGCCAAACCCCTTATACGACTGCTGTCAATTTAAGGAAAAAACAAAATTAACTAGTTGCTCATTCAGCATCTCACCTTTTGCGAAACAAGGCTGTGATCGCCATGCCCACCACAGAGCTGAAAGTACCTTGACATTAGGCTCGAAACGGAGAATGGAAAAGTGCTGGGGAGATTAATTGCCGTTGCTTAATCAACTAGTTGTTCTAAAAATGGGACAGATATGGCATCTTAAAATACATGCCGCGCATCGGCATCGCAATCGGCATCTGTGAAGAGGGTTACCTGTAGTCGCCCTGTGCCGAGACGGGGCTTACTGTTCAACAAATACATTTGCATTCTTGATCAAGGCCAAGCACATTTACACATATAGATAGATATCATGAATAGCGAGGACCAGCATTGCTAGAATGGCACCCTTCACCTGAGACACTCGTAGTCAGCAATGTGTAAGCATACCTAGAGTGAATCGCTTCACTAGTTAGGACAAGGGACGACGCCACGGGCCCCTTCTCCCGCCTTAGCGAAAAACACGGTTGCTTCGTATATGCAATCGGCGACTGCATCGGAGACGGACCCTCAGTGAAAGCTTGGTAAGCGTGTAAAAAGTTACACATTAGGGCAGTGAAGCAACGGGCCGTTGGCGGATCTTGAATCCTGTGTACTGAGCTGGCGGCGTCTAGGACGATCTTTGCTTTTGGATGGATGCTGGCTGACTGGCTGGCGCCACTCACGAACTCCAGGGGCAAAGGATCATAGCAAGCGACCGTTTCCTTTATCTACCACAACGTCTCCTGTCCTTGGATCACTCTGCATCAAGCTGCGATTACTTTTCAGAAATCACCTGCACACTCACGAAGCTGTTGTCTGCTCATCACGTGTTATACTGGGAGTGGTTCCAGTATCCGGCTATCCGCGAGACCCGCTTTCGTATCGCCTGTGCAATTGGCCAAAGCGATACTACCATAACCACACGTCTGAAGCTCCGTTCGGTTTGCAGTCCTGGGAGAAGAAGGGTGGCACATCATGACAAGTTCCGATTCAGAAGCTCATACTCAAAAGTCGCGGAAGCGTTCGCGCAAAAGTAACGGCGGTGAAGATGGGGCGGGAGGGGGAAAGAAGGCAAGGGGCCGACCCCGAGTGGATACCCAAGATGCCACAGCAGCGGATGTGAGTGGTTACGCCCTCCTTTAAACCAGGATCGCCCTCAACTCTATGAGAATATGATAAAATAAGGAGCCTGTTGATGTTTGCAGCTGAAGGTCTCGAGCTGTTGGCGTGGTGTGTTGGATCTCAATCTTGCAAGATCAAACGTTATGCGGCTGACTATGGACCACCTCAAGATGCCGACAGCTACTGCCTGAGGCTTCCTTGTTGAAAATAACATCCTGTTCATGACGAATATCTGTACAAATCAATACTAACAGACATGCTAGCGGCGAAGAACACAAATTCGACTTGCACAACGCGCATACCGTCAGCGGAAAGAGACTACCATTGTCTCGTTGAAAAAGCAAAGCACGCAGCTCCATTCCATCGTTGAGCAAATGGACAAAACCTTTAATCAATTGGCTGAATCGACGCTAAAGTCGGGCTTGTTGCAGCTGAACGCGAATCTAGCTCAAGAATTCAGACATGCTAAAGATACTTTTTCAGCCTTGGCTAAGGCCGCGAGTGAAGCTCAAAGCCTAATAGACGAGGATGGCGAACACAGTGGTGAAGGAAATGCCCCACAGAAACCGTTTGAGCGTGAATCTGAACCCGAACCCGAACTTCAGCATATTGGATTGGGATATTCTACTGTGTCGCAGTTACCAAGCAAGGTACGTAGAGTTTGCCACGGGGATTTGACGCCTAATTGGTCCTCGAATCTCAAACAGGTCCTTTTTTTCTGGCCGTGCTCATTCTGGTGATCAGGATCAGTCTCAACAAGATCTTCCCATGGCAAATGGCTACTCTTCACACCCAAGTACAACTTATAACCCATCGGCTCCCGGCATTACCAATCGCTCCGAGTTTACTTTTGAGGGGCAAGTTGATCAAACTCATGATGTATTACGGTTTATGTCCGACACACTACCTCCTCATACATCATCGCAACAAGAATTGCCGTTTGGTCTGGTTTTTCAGGATGAATCACAAGTAGCTTACGAGGCATCAGACTCGCACACTTATGCAACCAACATACAGAACCCCAACGTGACTCAGTCGGGGAATGGCCTACCGACACCGCCGCTACCGGTACCAAATCTATCCGTCAAGACTCTTGCCCCTGTAACGACATACAGTTTTGACGAAGCGACTTTGGGCCGGAGGATAGCGAGAGCAGCCGCTGAATTGGCATTTCAAGTACTCACCAAGTTCCATTATCCACTCCCGGTACGTATACAAGTCATATGTCTGCCAGTTTGGCCCTCGCCACAGCGTCTTATTCGCTGGAATTCCGTCAGGTTAATTGACAATATGATCTAGGTGATCAACCACGTTTTTAAACTCAACTACCCATACTACACCCATGAACAAATTCGGGATCGGTTCTTGTTCGTTTTGTCGAAGAACATCCACGAGGATTTGGACTGGTGCGAATCCCCTTTCGGTCACCTTGGTGGTGCGGGATCCCACTATCCGCGACGAGATGCCGCAGGCAATATTATACCGAGAAAGAGCTCAAGGACATCGGAGTGGATTGGGCCAAGACATAAAAGTATCAATGGGCCGGAACATCCAGAAGATGGAACGGTCGAATACCTGCATGGAGTGGATATACGTGGTTTTGAGGGCGAATGGTTTGATCCGTATGACGTGCAGGGATACCTAGAGGAGAAGTATGCATGCAAGGTGGACCCCGCAAGTTCGTTTGCGGAGTGCTTGATTGTCATTGAAGGCGACAAACAAGGGAGTCTGTACCCAGATGCATCGCAACAGCCATCAGAGAACAGTATTCCCAAGCACAATGCTCCTAGCCAGGATACATCCTTTGACGATAACCTAGCCTCTAAAGATGCTGGCAACTTCACCAAGCTTGTCGACCACGACATTTCGTTTGACCAGACGCTGGGGCTGGACCTTGCGCCTGGATTCGACTACAGTTTTGGGAGCAACGCTGGTTTTGGCACTGAGTTAGGATTAGGTAGCATGGCTGGGAATATGGAGGAGCTGCCAGCAATGAGGCCGAGAAAGAAGCGCGTATGGTTGGATGTGCCACGGCTTGTGCAGGGTAAGTACAAATGGATTTTATTTGCAACTTGCTTTGCAATTCAAATACCAGGAGCATCTTTGTCTAACAAACGCATTAGAGATTGTTCGAACGGCCGTTTGTCTAGGACGAACACCCGGCTTCAGGCGCAAAGACATTGACCGGGCGGTACAGGAGGCTTTAATCCCCGACACTTGATATATACTGGAGAGGTTACCAGACGAAACAAATGGCGATGTATTTGCTTTTTCTCGACCATGTTGTTGTCTGCAGGTTGGCATGGCCACGTTTGAACGGCAACACTACACAGATTGTAATGCAATGGTTGGAGTGCTTTTATAGATCAGTGCATCAGCAATAGTGTCGATGTTTGGCTGCAAACCAATATATGGCTGCAAACGACTGTAGTCGGAGTTACGCTGAGTAATTCATAGCAGAGTCGAGCTGAATCCAGTAGTCACGTGCGGCGCTAGAATAGCTTAGAGCGCTAACGAATCGCGCCCTCAGCGATTGCCGGGGCGCCGTCCACTATCCCTCATACACCAACCCCACGACCACGAAAGCTGAGGGCACCCGATCACGTCGTACAAAGCCTGCCGTCTAGGCGAGCGAAATCCATAGATCTTGCTTGACCGCGCAAAAGCTTCCTCGAGCGTGCGCACTTATTTGCAGCCTCAAGCGCTGGCGTCGCCTGCCTAGCTTGCCTGCCTTATCCTCAAGCCTCTGCACGCGAGCAACCATCGCGAGCCTTTGTCCAGCCTCTCCAGAACCCCAGTCGTATCCCAAACCACCGAGACGATACCAAGCAGTCGCCCGCCATGTCCAACTCGGTTGTGGTTAGTATTCCCTGGGTCGCGCAACGCGTGCTCTTCCACGAGCGTACGGTGCAAGGTCGAAGTAGGCTTGCTAACAGTGACTATTAGGGCGGCGTGTACCAGCAGATCATGGAGAAGGTGATCCAGGCATCCCAGAACGACTTTGAGGAGTCTGGCGTTGACCACAGCACGCTCGAAGAGATGAAGCAGGTACGTAACAACGCGGCCTTTATCTTGGCTGTCGCGCCTTTCCTTTCTCCGTCGCAGCACTGCGCATATTCCCCCGCCGCGCAGCCTATTGTTTTTTTCCCAGATCTACCTGTTCGACGTTTGCTTGCATCGTTTCTCTCCCGCTGCGACGATGGGGCGACGACTGCCTGGCTTGGGGGGTGAAGGGCGGCTGAAAGCGGGGCTGAGTTGCCGGTCGGTCTGGCAGCGTTCGGGGGCGACTCAGTATTTGGGTCGCCTTCTTATAGCCCCTGCACAGCTCCCCCACCCGCCAAGCCCGGTATATCCTTGCCCAAACCAGCATAGCCCGTCATGTGACGACCATTTGCTCATTCTCTTGCTTCCACCATGGATGCATAGCAAGCACCAGCTAACCATGTTTAGGGTTGGCAAGAGAGACTGTCGGCTCTTAAGATTGCTCACTTGCCCTGGGACCCTGCGCCGGAGCCTGTCCGCCAGCCGCCTACGGTACCCTCCAACGTCAAGGTTGACAATGACATGCCGCCAGTATCTGGGCCCCAAGAGGGACTCAACTACGCCAATGTCCCGGTCAAGACAGAGGGAGCCTACCAGCAGCCTATGCCCAACTACCCACAGGCTCAGCCTCCCAACAACGGCTACAGCGGGGGTTACGACCAGAACTCACACTTGGCACAGCAGCGAGCAGCCGCACTAGTTCAGCAACGTGTGCAACAGCAAGGCAATGCGCACCAGCAGAATTATCCCAACATGCCCCAACAGGGCCACTTACCCCAGATGCCTATGCAAGGCCAGCAGCAGCGTATGATGGCTCCACAGCAGCAGCAGCAGCAGCAGCAGCAACATCAGCAGCAGCGTCCCCCGCAACAGCCTCAGCAACAGCAAATGCCCCAACAGCAGATGCAACAGCAGATGCAACAGCAACAGATGCCCCAACAACGCCCTCCTCACCAGAACCAGATGTACACCTCCCAGACAGATGGACCTGATGATGCCTTGGCCGATTGGGAAGCGTTCAAGGCTGCGCGTGCCGCCTCGGCTGTAGAACGAATGGCAGCCGATGACTTTATGCGTGCCCGTGTCGATGCCATGGCCATGCGCCAGGACAGCGGTCTCATGGTGCCTCTTGAGTCCATGCCCAAGGGCGAGAAGCGCAAGGCTGCTGTTCGTGTCCTGCAAGCCGAAGATGCCGCCCTTTCAACCCATGTTCCGGCACCCGCCCGCTTCGACGGTGATGATGATGCCAAGCCAGAAGAGGATCCAGACGATGCCATCAATTCCGACCTTGATGACTCGGAGGATGAGCTGAACGATGGTGACAACAGTGATGACGATATGGTCGATTACATGCTGTGCACCTATGACAAGGTCCAGCGGGTCAAGAACAAGTGGAAGTGCACTCTCAAGGACGGCATTCTTACCACAAACAAGAAGGAGTAAGTTGGCCATGATACAGTTACTGCGTGTTTCCGTACTCACAGTTTGCAGGTACCTCTTTCATAAGGCAAATGGTGAATTCGAATGGTAGATTAACCCGGCAATCCACACTAATGCCTGTGGTAGCTGAACTCGAGTTCTAAGTCGTTTCCGTCCAACGCACGAAACGGCCCACGGCATGACCAAATACGCACGTCTGGCATAGACAAACACGACTGTACACTAACAACAAGATATGAATCACTCTGTTTTTGACGATGATATTGGCTACGTCTTCGACACGGATCCTCGAGTGGCCAGCAAGCAGACAAATACCAAGATTGGATACCAATATCGCCCAACGATTTTTGGTTGTTTGCGACCTCACATCCTCTCTTTTTCTTTCTCAAATCCAGACGAAGAACTCGCAAAAGTAAGAAAACAATAATTTCCCCTGGTTTATGGCTTGTTTCCAAATTGGTACTTTTTTTTCTTTACTGCACAAGCGACGGGTAAAAAGAGATTGGAGAAGATGGTCGGTCACAAACATCCGTCTGACTCTCGTAATTGTACGACACATGCATCATCAAATCCCTCTCTTCCATTCCCGACTTCCTTTTGATTTCCTTACCTCGTCAAATACCTTTCTCCCTACGAGAGTTTCATGGATGGAGTTTTACATGTTTGGTGCAGTCTTCAGTCAACTCCTTTTATTCACCTCTTTTGTCTTTTCTTTTTTTTCTTCAAGAAGTGGAACAGCAGGAAGGTAACCGATTAATGTCTTCCGGGCCCGTTAATCTGCTAGCTTCATGGCTGCACTTGGGCAGAGAAGCGCGGTTGAGTTATGAATTGAAAATTCGTGCGTTATAGTTATCTTTGTCTCTCTGTACCTAAGCTGTCGTCGCCATCGCGACACATGGCGCACTCCAGTTGCAGATACAAAGACAGCGGGCGACCAAACTATCGAGAAATCTATATTCAACCACAGGTTTTCCATGAAACTTTTGTTATACTGTGATTGCAATTGCGTGATATTTGTCCCCTATATATCTTTCATAACCATGTTCATCATCCGTCGCTTTCATCGCTTGCCGACGCATTGTGCATGATTGTCTCATCAATGTGCCCAGCCTCCACGTCGTCGTCGTCTTCATCAACAAGCGGCACAAATTTGAAATCGACAAAGCCATTTTTACCACTTGCAGGTGCTCCTCCAGCAGCGGCCCCCACACTGGCGCCGGGCGCCGGCCCCTCGACATCAATCATGAACTGCAGACTCAGCACGCCCTGAGTATCTGCTCGTATGCTCACTTTGGATGCCACACTCATTGCACGAGTGGCCTTTTGGATCAAGCTGAACTTGTAGCTTGAGCGGAAGACGGCATCTGGGTCGCTTAGCTGGAAGCGCTCGAGCAGGTTGGCTGGCGAGTGTTGATTTGCTACATCTGTGCCGGCATTCAGATTCGCTGTAGATGCTGGAGTGCGATAGGCAGAGGGTTGGGGCTGGTTGTTGAATTCAACGCGGGCGGAGCCTAGAGTGCCGGATGACGAGAGGGCAAAGAAAGGTTCGCCGCGGACGGTTTTGGCGTACATGGTTAGTTTTTCTGGGCTCGTAGAGGATAGCTCTTGGATGGCGTCGTAAAGCCAGCTGCCTCGCATGATGACTTTTAGTACGAGGGCGTCGCGATCAAAAGGGATTTCGTCGGCGTATTCGGGCTTGTAGGTTGTTAGGTCGCATTGGGTGCGTATGCTCAATTCCGTCAGTGTCACTGCTAGTGGAGAACCTGGGCCCTGATAGCTAATGCGGCACATGTTGTTCATGCCACCCATTATGTTGTTGCCTGTGAAAGCGGTGCTAGTGGGGTAGGGCGCGTCTCGGGCCCATGGTGGTTTGGACGTAGCGGGGTCGGTAAGACCGAATATTTGGAGTGTTTCGAGAAGAGCGGGTAAGGAAATTTGGAACGCTGATGTAGTTGATTCATCGTCATGGTCATCGAACGTGTAGGTTGTAAAGAGGGATTTGTCGAGGAAGGCAGACGCTGTTGCGGAGTCAGTCTGGAAAAGAGCACAAACAGCTGACAGCAGATGTGCGTACCCTCCATTACACTCGCTTCGTCTACTGCGAGCTTGAGTCCAATGTCGCTAATCTGGACATGCGCTTTGTTGGAGAAGGCGATGCAGCGCAGGAGCTGGTACAGCTGGCGCGCCGAACTTGACACGGCCGTGAGAACGGGAGTTTCTTCGTCATCCATACTGCTGTAGTGTATCTATCTTTCAAGGCCTGTAGTTATTTTGGGGGGGTTGGCTGGTTGGTAGAGTTATTGTTCGATCTGGTAGTGTATGACGCAGGTATATTCAAGCGTCTTGAACTTTTTATTGGTATTCCATAGATTGTACACAGACACACAAGAGGTCCTTCCCCAACGCCGGACGGATAATACAATGAAACTAGACGTAGACGCCGACTGCGCAAATCATGTAAACGGCGCCGAATCTGCTCGCGGTCAGTATGTGGGAGCCGCGTGTGTCCATGGGTGGAGGACACGTACCCAAATGCTAGGGAAGCCGGAACACCAAGAACAGGTAGGTTCACGAGCGATCGGTCTGTTGGGAGATACGTGAGCAATTGCTGATTGGGGGAATGAAGAGTGTGTGTTGGGCATACTCAAGCCGAAGATGGTGGTCAGGACGAGGGCTGCGCATCGTTAGTATAGCTCCATGATCGCAGCAGAAGGGTCCTGAGCAGCAGCACATACACAAGGCCAGCAGCGCGAAGCCAACGGTGAACTGCGTATTCTTTCCGACGGTGGGGTGGAAGGGCTGAGAAGCAGCAGCCTCCCAGACGTCTAGGAGTGGACTCGACATGTGTGCAGGACTGTGCAATTGGAAGCTGGATCGGGAGTCTCTTGTGAAGCTGCTGCCGTGGCCTCTGGACGGCGGTGTTCACTCGCCGCCTCGGGCCGTGATTGGCTGTCGGGCTGTCGGTCAATGCGGAGGCGCGACATGCCCTGACGTTCAGTCAACCACCAGGCTGAGGGCAGGCGCGACCAGACACGACCAGGCGCGCTCAACATAGCACCATGGCGGGCGCAACAGAAGACAGTAAGTGTGCAGCTTCTTTCACTCCCCTCGCCGTTCCCATAGTCTCTTGCCTGCCACCCAACCCTACACCGCGGTCGCGCATCTGGCATGCCGCCGCCTCCCCGCAACAACATCCCGCATCTGCGCGACGTCTTGGGCTATCCCACCTCTCCCGCCTCTCCTCCGCCTTCACCACTACCCACTCTCGCCCCATGTGCACTTGAATCTTCTCCAGACATACCCTTGTGCCGCCAGAAAGCTGACCTGTTGTCCTATCAAGCCAAGCGCAAAGCGACTACCGACCCTCCCAGCGGCTCTCCGAAACGCATAAAGCATAGCCCTCCCACGCCTGACCAAACCGACGAGGCGCCCGCGCCCCCGGTCAAAAGAATAGTACCTTTTCCCGAAAAGCCGGCTGTCATCGAGGAGCGCAATGGTGAAATCGAGTTCAGAGTCGTCAACAATGACGGGCGCAGAGAGAGCACAATCATCTTGACGGGTTTGAAGTGCATTTTCCAGAAACAGCTGCCCAAGATGCCAAAGGACTATATTGCGCGACTGGTCTACGACCGCACGCACTTGAGCATAGCTATTGTGAAGCATCCGCTCGAAGTGGTAGGGTACGTAGCCGTGGCTTCCGCCGCCGTCTCCCCTCGCAAACCATGTAGTATTAGATGCTGACTGTTGTTGTGTGTATTGCAGAGGCATAACCTACCGCCCCTTCGACAAGGGCCAGTTCGCCGAAATCGTCTTTTGCGCCATCTCGTCGGATCAACAGGTCAAAGGCTACGGCGCCCATCTCATGTCGCATTTGAAGGATTACGTCAAGGCCACATCCAAAGTCATGCACTTCCTCACCTATGCCGACAACTACGCTATAGGGTACTTTAAAAAGCAAGGATTCACCAAGGAGATCACGCTGGAAAAGTCGAGGTGGATGGGCTACATCAAGGACTACGAGGGCGGTACCATTATGCAGTGTAGCATGGTGCCCAAGATACGATACCTCGAGTCTGGCAGGATGCTGTTGAAGCAGAAGGAATGTGCAAACGCCAAAATCATGGCTGTGAGCAAGAGCTACGAGGTGCATTCGCCGCCAGCCCAGTGGGCCAAAGGCGAATTGAAGCCCATCGACCCCCTCACCATCCCCGCCATCAAGGACTCTGGCTGGTCCCCCGTCATGGACGAATTGGCGCGCGCACCACGCCATGGACCAAACTACAACGCTCTACTCCACCTGCTCAACGACATGCAGAACAACAGCAACGCCTGGCCCTTCCAACAGCCGGTCAACAAAGACGAAGTTCTCGACTACTACGATGTCATCAAGGAGCCCATGGACCTTGCTACGATGGAGGAGAAGCACGAGAAGGATCTGTATCCTAACCCAGAAGACTTTATCAGAGACGCCAAGCTCATCTTTGACAACTGCCGCAAGTACAACAATGAGAGCACACCCTATGCCAAAGCAGCAAATCGGCTTGAGAGGTACATGTGGCAGCGTATACGCGAAATCCCAGAGTGGTCGGTAAGTTTGCCATTCCTGTTGGTTTGTTTAATCTTGACCATTTGCTAACATGTTACCAGCATCTGGAGGGAGAAATGACGGGCAAGTGAGGTGCAGTGCAACTCTCGTTCTAATGAGGTGTTGCTTTTTTCTTTTTCCTCTCGCTCGTTTGCAGGGGCTTGGAAGGACAGAAAAGGGGGGAAAGTGTGGTGGAGATATTCCCAACGTATGCTGTGTATTCTTTTTTCTTTCTTGTCAGCGGCATTGGGCATGGTGTATGGCGCATGGTGTGGTAGGCCAACTCGGCTTGTATGTATATATACCCTTTGTCGTACGCTGTTGAATAACGCGTTTTCGTATCATGGAGCCGTGGCAGAAAAGCAGGAAACTAAACTGCGGGTATGTGTCCGTGTGACATTATTGTTATACGTCACGTTCAAAGTCCGACACCAATGCTGTGAGAGAAATTAGCTCGCCCTTAGTATGGGTGCAAAAGGGCTTGTTGAAGAACGAGAGAATGGGCACCTGGCCACGGGTGGAAATGTGCAATAAGCAGTCCAAAACTCGTCACCAGTCCGTCATTCATTTTAGTCCATCCTCGTGTACACAGCTATAGCAGTCCTAGTCCAGGGGCAGGGCTAGACCAATACCCGCCTTACCCCGTGTGCCGGGCGGCCATCAAGTGGATCCTCGAGAGATACCAAGCATTTGCATTTTGGGGGCGACTTGACACGGGGGGCCCAGCGCGAGGAATTGGCTGGTGTGGGATGATGGTGTGAGGGCGAGAACCCCAACTAGTGTCATGCACATGTGCCAGGAAAATAGTCTCGTAGCAACCACATGTGCACTCTTCGTGTTGAGACGGGTTTCCGGTGATGCTTTGTTTTGTTTATGGTGAACTAGAAGATGATGCGTTCGTTTTGAACTTTTTTTATTTATGAATTTAGGTATGCAATAAAGGGTGCGACCGTCTTTTTCGTCTTCTTTACTTTCGAATTTATTTTCTACTGTGCAAGTGAAATCAGTTCGCGAAACCGCCTTGAGCCGCAGCCGCGGGACATGCAGGACATAGTCTGGCTATTATGTACTGTAAACTGTAATCCTTGGAAGCGAAGAGCCGAATGGAGAGGCACCAGCCGAATTTGCGGGGTTTAGCCGACGGTATCCATGACTTATTTGCCGGTGTATTCTGAGATGGAGATGGCATGTCGAATCTTTTTGTTTTTTTCAGTATTATTTGTCCGTTGTACAGAGGAGCGTTTCTGCTTGCCGAGGAGACTTTTACATATGTATTAGTTCAGTCAGTATCACAAGCCAGCCCACACGAGGAGCTACCGCATGAAGCTGGGTCCGTTGCGGGGAAGGGTTAGGGCTAAGCGAACAGGGTCATGATGCCGCGGATCCGTCGTGACAATTGGTTGTGCCAACGCTTCGGGATAATCTATCCCTCACCCTCAAGGTGTTTGGCGAGCATCTGTTTCAGAAGGCATTCGCAGGCGAGCTCCGCTACAACCATTCGGCGCTTATACCACAAGGCGTTTCCGTGATAAGCACGCAAGCGTTGTTGTCTGCAAGCCAGCGGTATCAGCGGCCAGTGAGCTTAGTGCCAACCTGGTTATCGGAATGGCTGACGGAGGGCTGTAGTAGCCACCACCGAGACTGGCCGAAGAGATAACTCGAGCGAGGACCAGTCGTAGAGGCTTTGCTGATTCGAGATGGCGTTGCGTCACATGGCCCCGTACGGTGGATGGTGCAAGGATCGGCGTAGTGGAGGCCAGGCGAAAAATTCGTAAAGTATTTGTCTGTTAGCTTAGTGGATTGGTGTGTAGTGGAATTGCAGGCGCGAGGAGTAGGCGTCGGTTTGTTTCTTTTTTGCTTTGCTCCCCTGGATGCCCCATGGCCTGTTTCTTGGCGTCGTGGTGGTAGTGGTGTGCATTGTCCCGTACTGGCGGTCTTTCACTCTCTCGGGGAAGACGATGGTGGTTCGTGCAGGCAAAGGCAGCGGAGCAGGGTCGTCGCAGGGCCGCTAGTCCCAGTCGGGGGCGTCAACCGAGGAGGGGCGCAGATTCGCCGCCGCTTATCACGGACTGGGTGGCTGGCCCAGCACGTTCATCTCCGTGATTGGCCAGTGCGCCGAGTGACAAGCCTGGGGAAGAGATAAGAACCTGGTAAGCGTTGCAAGGCGGCCGGTACTGCAAGCCATCTGCTGAGCGATTCAGCGGTTCGTGAGCACGCACCTGGACCTTCTGGAAAGGCGAAACTGCGGCAGGCCAATCGGGCGCTGCACGACGGCACTGTGGCCATGTCCAAAAAGGCAGTTGCCAAGTGACATCTTGGGGGACCACCCGCCCGCCAGTTTACTCTGTCTGGGCCACCGACGGTGCGAATCCCTCCACTTTGGCCGTAGCGCGAGCCACCGTGTGAAAATATAATGCCCGTCCTGGCCGGCCCCAAGCCGTGAGCCAACAGTTCCTCGTTGTTCAACCTCTTGCTGGGAACTGCACCTTTGTGCCCTTCGTTGCAATGGCCGACACTACCAACCAGCACAACGGCTCGCCTCAGCAGGGTGTGGCGCGCAATGACGATCCCGCCCTCGACATTGCTCACGAGCACCAGCACCCCCACCTGCACCACAGTGCTCGCGCCGCCCACCCAGACAATGTAGTCTACACAACGGGCACTACGGATGAGAAGCCCAGCGCCTTCTTCACTCCCAGCGCCCAAGACAGCCATGCTCATGCTCATGCTCCTCTGCCCGCCGTCGATGAGAAGCATGACCTGACCGCAAAGGCTGGTTACGACTACGAGGTCGAGAAGGCCACCCGTAGCTCCTCGGATCCCGAAGTCCTAGAGACTGACAAGAGGAAGCCATGGTATTCGCCTTCTGCTCTCTACCGGAAATACCGACCGCTCTTCCACATCTTCTTTGCATGTCTCTTTACTGGGTAAGGCGCATTTCCGTGTTTAAAAAAACCCCCGTCTCGCGCATTGCGGGCTGACTTGAGCTTTTTTCTTGTACAGATGGTGGATCGCCAGTGTAATCGTTCACCGCAAGGACAAGAACTGGGTCATTCCCTTTTTGTTCTGGCTTTCCATCATGCTCCGCTTGATTACTCTCCACGTTCCCATTACCGTCGTCACCAAGCCCATGCACTGGGTCTGGACAAACACGGGCACCCGCTTTGCCAAGCTCGTTCCGGAGAAGATGCGCACACCAGCGGCCGGTTTCCTCGTCGTTGCTGTCATGATCGTCGGGTCCTTTGCCAGCGAGGAAAGTGAAGATAACACCCGTGCCAACCGCGCAGTCTCCCTGTTTGGTCTGCTCGTCTTCATCTTCGTCTTCTGGGCTACCTCGCGCCACCGCAACAAGATTGTCTGGCACACCGTCATTGTTGGAATGCTCGTCCAATTCGTCATTGCCTTGTTCGTCCTCCGCACAACGGCTGGATACGACATTTTCAACTTCATCTCTGAGCTCGCTCGTCTGCTCCTGGGCTTCGCCAAGGATGGTGTCGCGTTTTTGACCACCACGGAAACCTCTGAGATCCCCTGGTTCTTCTTCTCCGTCATTCCTGCCATCATCTTCTTCGTTTCCATTGTTCAGCTGCTCTACTACTGGGGCATCCTTCAGTGGTTCGTCGGCAAGTTCGCCGTCTTCTTCTTCTGGTCCATGCGAGTGTCTGGTGCAGAGGCCGTTGTTGCTTCCGCATCTCCCTTTATTGGTCAAGGTGAATCTGCCATGTTGATCAGGCCCTTTGTCCCCCACCTTACCATGGCTGAGATCCACCAAGTCATGTGCTCTGGATTTGCTACCATTGCCGGTAGTGTCTTGGTTGCCTACATTGGCATGGGTCTCAATCCTCAGGCCCTCATCTCTTCCTGCGTCATGAGCATTCCCGCTTCTCTGGCTTTCAGCAAACTCCGCTACCCCGAAACCGAAGAGACCCTCACAGCCGGCCGCGTTGTTGTCCCCGACGACGATGAGCACAAGCCTGCCAACGCACTCCACGCTTTTGCCAATGGCGCCTGGCTCGGTCTTAAGATTGCTGGCATGATTGTTTCCACACTCCTGTGTATCATTGCCCTTCTCAACTTGATCAACGGTCTGCTTACTTGGTGGGGTCATTATATCAATCTCGATGGAGAGTACGACTTGACGCTCGAGTTGATTCTGGGGTACCTCTTCTACCCAATTGCTTTCCTCTTGGGTGTATCTCGCCAGAAACAGGACCTTCTCCTCGTCGGTCGTCTCATTGGTATCAAGGTCATCACCAACGAATTCGTCGCCTTCTCCGCTCTCGTCGACGAGAAACCAGAGTCCCCATACCACACTCTGTCTCCTCGATCCCGTCTCATCGCCACCTACGCTCTCTGCGGTTTCGGCAACATTGGATCTCTCGGTACCCAGATTGGTGTGCTCAGTCAAATCAGCCCTGGTCGCAGCGGTGACGTTTCCCGTGTTGCCTTGTCGGCTCTTGTCACTGGTGTCTTTTCCACCTTGTCCAGTGCATCCGTTGCAGGTCTCGTCATTGTTGACCAGGCCAAGTTCAGTTCTGGTTCATAAGCGGGAGGGGTTTCCATACAGACAGAGCATGTGTATAACACAAACAGAGGCGCAATTGTTTGATACAAGTTACTGGTTTTTTCAGTACTTTGACCAAAAATGTACGACCTTGTATTTTTTTTCAAAGTTAGTTAGTTTATTTGGTGTGCCAAAACGAAGATACCCACCCTCAATTCATGATTGAATCACTCCATCTCTCTGTCTCTCTGTCTCTCTCTTCTCATTCCATGAAGGAATATCACACGTTTCACGTGTTTTGTTTTGAGGTCTTGTATGTGTTGCATGCAAAGTCAAGACGTGTAGTCATAAAAAGAAGGTGGACTGATCGGTCATATAATGGTCATTTTCTCCTCCCGCCCTTCAGCTGCTTGGCGCCGCCCTTTGCCCCAACGACATGTTGCCCTAAAGCGGTTAGCGCTCCCCATTCAGGTTAGGCTAACGTATACACTACCAGAACATCATGGTTCAGCCAGCTGCAAGAAATAACTCCGTCACGTGTTCCACCCGCAGCACACTCGAGATGAGCACGCTTGCCTTTTGGTGGAGCAAAAAAGTCTTTTGAATGTTTTCTCATTTTATACAAGACTATAGACGCCTTCCCATACTCCATGATACCAAGAACAATCCAAGCGCCATCAAGCGCAATATTCCAAACCGAAAATTAAAACTACCTCGAAGGATATATATAAAACAAAGACTGAGGTTATTGGTTTCTTTCATCCCAATGGGTATCGTAAATCATCAGACTCGCCCTGTCCATTGGACGCTCGAAAGGCCAGTTTTGATCAATTGTTTAAACGCCGTTGTTGCAAATGCTTCCGAGACGCCTCGCTTGCTGAAATCAGACAAGAAAGCCATGAATTGGGATCCCAGCCATGCCATTGACAAATATTTCCGAGGGTCGATGTGGAGATCCTGCTCTCTCAACGAGAGACGAGGAGCGCGTCACATACCCAAAACCGAGATGTGATACTTACCAACTTACCGTTGCGCGTAGAGTCGGAACAAATGATACCAGCTTCATTGCGCAAACCGGTAGTTATAATAATAATGACCGAGTGGTAATGTTTACCGGATGGTCATCTGCTTAACGGCGCTAGGCTTGGTTGAAGCAGAGCCAGCAGCGGCAACAGAAGGCTGACCAGGCTTCTTCTCAAAGATCTTCCAGAACTTGAGGGACTCGTCGGCAGCAGCAGTAGCAAGCATCTGGCCATCGGGGCTGAGGCAGCTGTGGAGAACACGAGACTCGTGAGCAGGGACCTCCATGTTCTTAACACCAGATGGGTAGCTCCAGATGCTCAGGCTGTTGTCGGGAAAGCCACCAGTGCTGACAATCTCCTTGTAGTGAGTGCTCCAGCGAAGGCTGGTGACCTGGGAGTCGGTGGGGATGTGGTTGATGCGCGCACCAGTGGTGGTGTTCCAGAAGTAGATTTGACGGTCGTTGGAACCACCACCAGTGGCAAGGAGGTTCGATTGCCATGGGCACCATGAAACAGCCTTGACGGCAGCGCGGTGGTTGGTCTTGGTGAACTTGGGAGCAGCAAGAGCGCGAGCGTCCCAGATGTTGACCATGTTGTCGTTGGCGCCAGTGGCGAGCTGGGCACCGTCGGCACGCCACTCAAGGCCGCAAACCTCACCAGTGTGGGAGACGAGCTCAGCAATCTTGTGCTGAGCGACACGGACATCGTGGTTGTAGACAAGACCGGAGCGAGCACCAGTGGACAGGATATGCTTGTTCCATCCCATGACACCAACACGGGTCTCGTGGCCGAACATGCTGCGGAGCTTGGTCTGCTCCTCAACATCCCAGATCTGAACCTCACCCGTACCGAGACCAACGCCAACGTATGCACCATCACCAGACCACTTGACTGAAGAGATGTAGGTGTCAGCGGGGCATTCGAGGAGTGAGGCGACCGAGCCAGTGTCGGCAGACCACACGTAGACGGAGCGCTCGAGGCCGATGGCAACCTGGTTGCCAGAGGACCAGTCGAGAAGGTTGAGGTAGTAGTCATCGACCAGACCAGGGGCATCAAGGACACGCTCGGGAGCTGAGGGAATGCGGCGGCGGCTCTGTGCGTTGACACTGCTCGCGGGCTTGAGGGGGCGGTTGTACTGTGAGCGGAGATCGATAGGCTTGGATGACTCTGGAGGCGCAGGCTTGAATGCAAGAATGCGTGTATTGTTGTTGATTCCGCATGCTGATGCGAGTTCAGACTGGTATGCCGCTTTGCCAGGAGTTGGCTTTGATCGTGACCGACCCTCTTCCTCTTCGTCGTCTAGGGTGAGACCCTCCAAAGATAGCGTAACATCCTCCTCCGAACCACGGCCACCAAGATCGAAGGCACTGGCGGCGTTGGCAAGTACTGTTGATCCGTCTGACTTTGAGCTGGACTTGGGGCGCTGCTCACTGTCAAGCTTAGCGGCGCCAGTGCTGCGGATAGCCTCGCTAGCTGTGCGGTTGGGGATGAAACGATCGGCAGAGTTGTATGCGATGCGAGTCTTGGTGGGGCGAGCGCGGACAGTGGTAGTCTCCTTCTTCTCCTTCTTGGTCTTGGTAGTGGTCTTGGTAGTGGCCTTGGTGGTAGCAGCAGTTCCTGAGAGTGCCCATTCTGATACGCCAAGCTCTAACCGGCGAGGAGTGTGGTGGCGGGCAATGTTGGACTTGGGTGAGTCACGGGTGGTCTTTGTGACTGAGCGCTGGAGGCGCGACATGAAGTTGCCGCCATGAATAGATTCGTGTGTGTTCGCATCAGGAGTCTGGGTGCGTGGGGTGCGAGGAGAGGGCGTCAGTGGCATGCGACCGCCAGCGGTGCGGGTGTTGAAGACTGAAGAGGAGGTCTTCTTGACCGGGGTCAAGCAAACGGTTGGAGTTGCCATGACTGCTAGCCTCAAGCCGGACTAGTGTGAGTTAGCTACTTGGAGTCTGTATGCCAGGCATGGTGTTCATACAGTGTAGGCTTTTGGATGTGCTATATGGTGTAAGGATTAGTATTAGGCAATGGTGTAATCGATGCTCTGGAGTATTGATTCGAAAAAGTAATTGGTTTGAAATGAGGTTTCAGGACAGCAGCACAGGTTGAGTGGGTAGAGTGTGTGTGGTAGTGGATATGGGAAGAGGCAGGTATGGAGGCGTTTAAGTATCCTTTGTTTACGCTTGCCGTCGACGGGGCAACGGCAACCGAGACCCTGTGCGTGAGCGGCTGGGCAACGAGGCCCGATGACATCACATGACCGCCTGTGCTCCGGCGGGCGGAAATAACAGCGTGCGCATTCAAGGAATCGAGGCGGTCTGCAATAGAGTGGCCCTGACGTGAGGAATGCATCCATGCATCCATGCCATTATGTCGCTTGCTTTGCTGCTGGCCAGTGGCGCATCCCTCAAATCTTGAGCTGAAATTGAGCCGTCTGCCTGCTCATCTTCTGCACTGCAGCCTGCACTCGCTCGCTCGCTCGCTCACTTGCTCACTCAATCACTCGTCTGCGCCTTTTCTTCTCAACGGCTCGAACAGTGGCCAAAGACATTTGCCTGCACCGTCGCCCCTTCCGGTTGGGTAGCAGCAGGGCTGAGTCGTCGTGCGTGGGTCGGCGCTTCCGCTTCCAGGTCGGGCGGTATCGGGCGGCAGTATGCACGACCAGCCAACTCAAGCCGGTCAAACATTCTAGCACTCCAGATACAAAGGCGTCTCCTGCCCACGCGGGCCTTCACCAAACACGCACCGCTCACTGATTCCGACTCATCCATGGCTCACACAGTGCCTCGATCCACATTTCTACCCACCACCCCCACCCCCGCCACCACAGCCGCTCCTTCACCAGCCCTCTCTCACTCGCACACGCCTGCGCCAGGATCTGCCGGATCCAGCAACAACACGTTCCTCATGTCTGCGAGCCCCGTGCGAAATCGGAGATCAGCCGCAGAAGGCTACAAACCCAAAATGATATCCACGATTGGCGCCAAGCCAGCTTGCCTCGTCAATGCCTCAGTCACATATGTTGGCGATGACCAAATTTATGCTTTTGGAGGATTTGATCAATATACCGATGAAGGCATGTCGCGCATGTGGTGCATATGGGGAGACTCAGAGACCTCCATT
Source organism: Curvularia verruculosa (assembly GCA_036172615.1). NCBI lineage: Eukaryota > Fungi > Ascomycota > Dothideomycetes > Pleosporales > Pleosporaceae > Curvularia > Curvularia verruculosa. The sequence continues at coordinate 63,007 of JAWDHC010000052.1, read as the reverse complement.
TGCAAGCAGTATGGTTATCATCAGGTGCTAACTTCTTTTAGTATACAACCATGTTCTCCGCCTTAACCTAGTTACTCGGCAATGGAATCTGGTCGACAACTACGGGGATATTCCAGGTGTACGGATGGGTAGGCTTCTCCTCCTTTGTACCCACTGTTTCCGTTGTCTCACAACTTGATTTAGGACACACCGCATGCCTTTGGCAAGGCAATAAGCTCCTTGTATTCGGCGGTGAGAACGAACATCGCCAACACCTGGCCGACGTTATTGTCTTTGACCTCAAGACTGCACACTGGACACAACCAGAACTACATGGCCCAATCCCGCGTGGTCGTGCTCGGCATTCTGCAGTCATCTACGATGACAAGCTGTATATCAGTGGAGGCCAGACGGGGCACGACAGTGTTCTGGACGATATTTGCTATCTCGATCTGAAGACATGGACCTGGTCGCGAACCTGGAGATTTGTCCCTCGCTACGACCATGCCAGCTGGATCTGGAACGGCCGCATCTGGATATTTGGCGGCATCAACGACGAGATGGAGAAAAACAACGAGATTTGGTGGCTTGATCTCCGCGGAAGCCCAGAGTTTGAGCACGCAATGAAGTACGGGACTGGTGACCGGCAGCTCATGTCTTCACGCCATCGCTATCCTGTGCCAGCTTCAGGCCAGCTTGCTACGGGTAGCTCGGGCTATACCGCAAACTCGAGCGTTCAGTCGTATCACGCCATGGGCTCCAGCCGTTCGCCCTACGTCGCTCCTGGTTCCATATCTTCACTCAAATTTCACTCCAGCCCAAACCTGCCTTCGCAAGCCGCGGGAACGCACTTCCACATCTTTTCTTCTGGGTGTATGTTGGATTTTGTCACGCCTGCGGAGTTGAGCTGCGAGACCAGCCTTTCTAGCCTAGAACTCGACACCTTGAGATGGCAAAAGCTCGCAGAAGGAAGGGATCTCTACAGCCCTAACTACCGTTGGCATTACTGCACCATGAATCCCGAGGGTACACATGCTTGGTTGTTAGGCAGCCCAGTCGAGTCGGCGAATGATGGAAACCACAATGGCGAATACCTCAGTGATGTCCTTGCCATCGACCTCCGCAAATATGGTATCTTGGGTAATGAGCTGGCCTCAGACACGCGTTCTAAGATGATGCCTTCTTCAGACGCCAATGTTTCATCTCATCTCAGCGGTATTGGGGCAGACCTGTCGTTGACTTTCGATCAACCACCTGAGAGTGGCAGCGGCGCAGATTTCATAATCACTGCAGATCCTGATGACGATGACTACAGTGACGTTGCTGCACATGATTCTAACGCTTCAGCGACTGCTGTCGCGCCAACCTCGCGTCCGATCCACGTTCACAAGCTCATTCTGCACGCTCGCTGGCCGCATTTTGCTCGTCTGTGGAACGCACAGATGGCCGAGTTCCATTCGAAAAAGATGCATATTCCCGAGCCGTATTCCGCCGTACGCGCCTTCTTGTTCTACCTCTATACTGACAGCATTGCGCCTAACCCTCAGAATGGTCCGACGTTGAGTGACGTGGCCGGCATGCTCGTCATGTCCAACATTTACGATATGCCTCGTCTTCGCCTTCTGTGTGTCAATCGCCTCGGCCGAGAACTAGATATTGAACATGCTGCCATAATCTGGGAGCGTGCTGCCACAGCCGGCGAAGAGTGGCTCAAGCAGCGCGCAGCTACCTTTTGCATGCAGAATTTTGGACGAGTCGTACGCACCGCGGGTTACCGTAATCTCAGCCCCGCGAGCCTGATTGAGTTGAGCTGTGAAGCCACGCCAGAAGCGCGTGTTATTGGTGGAGAGGATCTGGATCTGCTGAGCCAGATCACTGGCCGCTCCTTCAATGGCAGTAACCGCAAACGCAGCTTGGGTAGCGCAGGCGTATTGACCGGTGGCGAAGACGATGACATTGAGGAGGTGGAAGACGATGGTATGGACGTTAATTAAAAATTGCTAAAAGAGGCGCGATGGATTTCTGACTTTGCTCGTAGTTGGCTTTTGATACTTTTCCGGCTGTTTTTGTTTGTTCATCAGCATCATGGCGTGGCGCTCGGAATTTTTCTTCCTTCCGTCTTTCTTTTCTGGCTTCATTTATGGAAAAAGGTAACAAAGGAAAGCGGGCGTTTCTCTCGGTGTCGGATACATTGCATTCTTTGGAGAGGTACCCCCCTGATGACTATCATGACGATAGGCGTTTTTTTAGTAGCTTGATTTGGGTACTTTTTTACTTCTTCCCTTTTAGCAAGCATGACCTACCTCACGATAATACGAATGAAAATTATGACATAATACTATTTGATCTCGAGGGTACAGAACTTTCTTGCTTTCCGGTTTTGAGCCGCTGGAATAATGTGTATTATGAAGTCGAAAACTTGAATCTTCAACAACACTATATCCTTTTGCATTCCACGCAATTTCTACATGTTTTCCTTCATATCTATATTTCATTCCAAAACAGTAACAACAACAATACCAATGACAAAAACAATCGAGGTACCAATATCCTATCCATATCTAACCCTCCTCGCACCCTTCTTCTCACCCATCTGATAATTCACACTAACGCCCTTCCTCTCTGCATAATCAATCGCATCGCGCCCACTAATCCTCGTGCAGTTATCCACTCTGAGATGCCTGAGCTTGGGTAACCCATCCACCAGCATCTTGACCGACGCACCTGTGACATTTGTATCCGAGAGATTGATATCGGTAAGGCCCGTGTCGAAGGTAAGAAGGTGCTCGATATCGTCGTCGGTACACGGCATGGTTCCTAGATCCAGGGACTCGAGCGCTGGGGTGAGTATGCGCGGAGACTTGCAGAGGACATTGTCCGGGCCGCGGAGAAGCGTGGCGTCGTGGTCGAGTAGGCAGCGGAGGGAGAGGTGCTGCAGGGGCTTGCCGTTTTGAGGGCACTTTGAAGCGCCGTTGCTGGGAAAGTACGAATCTAGTAACCAGTTCATTTTTAGTGGATTGATGGAAAACCCTGATAGAGATAGGTATGTGAGGTCGGAGAGCGGGCTGTCACTGTGGAGAGGATCGTGCGGGAAAATGGTAAGCATGCCACCCGTATTCTCGATAACGAGATGTTGCAATGTAGCGGGTAGAGGGAAGTCGATATCGTATATTACGCGTTTCAAGATGAGTTTCGTAAGTGGTGCCAGCTTGTTTGCGTCGGCTGTCCAGTTGTGTTGCAAAAACCAAGCTGTGTCCAAGTTGCAGAGGGAGAGAGATCGGAGTGAGGGCATTCGGCCCAAAAGCTTGCCGAGTTCGAGATACGATTCCCTCTTTCTTTCAACCCAGCTCAGGCTGAGTGTGTGGAGATGCGGAAGTGTCTTAGTCCAATTTATCGTATGCGTGGTGTGTAAGAGTGCGTGAAAAGCGACGTGCTCAAGCTCAGGCCGCGCGGTCAAAATTTGCTCCATAGCATCTTCCGTGATGTCTGGATGCACGACGAGCTTCTTCAAATTAGGGCTATTCTTGGCAATGTCAATTAGTGATGCTGACACGGCGTGCGGCACAGAGATTATATCCAGCTCGGTAAGTCCTTTGGCAGCTTTGGCCAGATTTCTGATTACGTCCATGTGCTCAAAGCGGTGGAGGGTGACGCTTGTCATGCGCAAGTCTGAATACTTGAAAGCGGAGTTGACAAAAGAAGGGGGCACTGGCTTTCGTGCGCCCCTCAAATCGAGATGCATCCATAGCTTGGGTAGTCTTGAAAGGTAAGTGTGCCAACCTTTGCTGACGCGCATGCAGCTGACTATCTGGCGGAAAGGGAGATACCCAAGTACCATTTCTGCCAGCTCCTTTGGTAAGACAGAGAATGGGTCAATGGATGCGGCTGGCGAAAGTTTGCGGGTAAGCTTGTTATGTAATTGTTGAAGGAGCTGGCCCAACGTTAGTAGTAGCCTAACACCTGATATATCCAATTATGCTATGAGAGGGAGAGAGAGAGAGAGAGAGAGAGTGCAGAGCAAGCGGCACACATACCTGGAAATTCTTGTCTTTGGCACTGATATTCTTCATTCCGTACTTGTATATCCCTAGCGCTGTCTCTTCTTTTCCCATCTTCTCCAATACGCTCCCGGTCCTGAGATACCCTTTCACATCAGTCTTATTCAGCCTAATCATTTCCCTCCCATCCTTGACTGCATCACTGAATCTTTCGAGCTTGTCATAAGTAGCAGCCCGATAATCATACAAATTGATAGTAGGCTTCGGACAATTCTCAATGCCTTTTGTGAGCGTCTCCAGCGCTTTATCGTATTGTTTTAGTTTATAGAAATTGCGACCCAATTCCTGGTATTCCTCTGCTGAGATTTGACGGGCCATGTTGGCCTCAAAATGGAGTAAAGGAAATACGTGTGGGATGTCTGGTTGGCTTTCGGACACAAGACTCACTAAGAGTGGTGCCGATAGATGAGTCTGGAGGACGCGACGTGACGTGACCGCCCTGAGAAACAATGGCCCGTGCACATACACTTGGGCGATATCCATAGCACGTGAGCAAAGAAACAATTACGAGTGTTTTCACATATTTGCATTGCATGCAGGAATAAACATCACAGTAAATTATATTGGGCACGATTCTACCATGTGCGTGATGATACTAAGAATTGACATGTGTCTGTTCCTTCTCCATTTTTTTTGGCTCAAGGCGCCTGTCCACTGGATCTTGGCTCACTCATTTTCGTGACTGGTAACGTTCACGCTTAGCAAGTCATGCCACACGAACATCAAGCATCAAAAATCATGGCTCTTCGATATGTCTCGTGTCTCGATACTGCGGATCTACTCATCCTTCCGGTTCTGCGCGTGATGTTCGAACGCTGGTTGAGGGGCTGCTTCCGTAAGAACGTCTATGGGAATGTCGTGTTTCTCCTGTTTCCCTCATTGCTGCCCGTAGGACCACCGACTGCGAGAGCAAAAGGCGTTTCGGGAACTTTGCAAGAATGCTTTTGGTGGATATACCAAATGTTATGGAATCAACTCCTTTGTCCAAAACCTGTACAGTCCAGCTGATGTCAGGATTGCCCTTGTGTGCGGTCACAGCCCTTAGGGACATGGAGGCCCATGCCTAGTATTCAAGGGATTAAGGCAGTCGAGCGATGATCCACTCCCGGTGTCGGTGGATCAATAGATACAGGCGCGAGTTGCGGTATCAAGGATTTCATCATCGAGACCAAATCGGCTGCTTTGAATGGTTTCTGCATCACACGATCCGCTCCAGCAGTCATGGCCGTGTCGATTTGTTCTTTTCGCACATTGGCCGTTACTGCAATTATAGGAAGTCTTATGGGTCGTCTTTGCTCAAGCTCTTTTTTGCGGAATTGGCGCATTGCTTCGAGGCCGTCAAGCACAGGCATTTCCAAATCCATCAACACAATGTCAAAAGTCTGTCGGTCCAAGGAATCGAGCGCTTCGAGACCATGGTTCGCTACAGTAACATTACAACCAGCTTTCGTGAGCTGTTTACCTAGAACTCGCTGGTTAATAATGTTGTCCTCCACAAGCAATACGCCCAGTTGTCGGGATGCAAGTTCCTGATTCCCTGTTTGCTGGAACACTTCCTTTAGCGTCTTGGGCTGTCGTTCTACTCTTCGTGTCTTGACGTAGAATCCAAATGTGGAACCCGCACCCAGGACAGAAGCAACGCCGATTTCGCCTCCTTGCTTTTCGGTAAGCTCTTTAGATATGAAGAGACCCAAGCCGCTTCCTCCATAGTTTACGTGCGTCTTCACATTTGCTTGTCGGAAGCGCTCAAAAACCTTCTCAATGTCCTTGTCCTGCAATCCGATACCTGAATCTTTCACACTGAAACCCAGATATATCTCCTCCCCGTCACCCCAATCTGGATTACATGTCACATCATCACGCAGTTCGCCGTCAGTTGCCCAGAACATATCTTTGGGAAAAAGAGTGCGTGGGTTTGATTTGCTTGCGCCGTAACGAATTGAGATGTCCGGTTTCTTGGATGGCTTGACAAATTTGATTGCGTTGGTAAGCAAATTGATGAAGACTTGCGTTACCCTGGAAGGGTCGAAACAAAGCTGGTCGATGCTTAGATCGAAGAGAGATTGGTGCGGTGTTACACTGTAAGCAATGTTGTTTGTCTTGAGCTCGGCTTCAAACATATCGACGATGGATTCGACAAGCTTCGCAGGTTTAACGGGGACGGGAGTGATTGACAGCAGCATCGAGTCGAGTTTGCTCAGAGTAAGCACATCGTCAATGATGCGTTTCTGGTGGTTTGCACATTGCATAATAATATTAGCACTGTGTAAATTGTCCTTCAGTGCATCCAAGCACGGTCTGGGCATGCCAGCAATCTGTGCTCGGCATTCTTCGACGACGTTTGCAATAGCATCTGCACAATGCATAATGGCACTGAGTGGATTCCGCATCTCGTGAGACACGACGTCAATGAAGGCCTCCTGCTGCCGTTTCGCCTCTCTAGCTTCAGCAGCTAATCGAGCCTGGAACGTCTTTGCCCAACACAATCGGCTAATGTCGGTGGTGCAAGCCATGACACTAACTACGCTTCCGTGTTCATTGCGATACGGAAATGCAAGAACTTGAATCTGGGCTGGCTCTGGATCGCCTGTTGGAGGTGTATACATTCTTTTTAAGCGCAGGTCGACAGTGACTTGGTCGACGCCCTGGAGCAGACGTTCCCAAACCTCCTCTGCTTTTTCACGGTCGTCATCGTGGTATACATCAAAAAAGGCGAGTCTATCTGCGTGATGTTCCGGAGATTTGCCAGCCAATTCGTAGTAGTGGTCATTTGCCCAGAGCATATACCCATCAAGAGAGACATGGCACATGCCCACAGAGGCATGATCGATGAGGTGCCGGAGCTTAAGGTCACTAAAAGCAAGGTCGGCTTCAAGTTGGTCTTGACGTTTTTTGTTCGATTCAAAATCTACCGCAGCGGTGATGATGGATGAGACCATGCGGCTGAGGTCTAGAATGAATTGCTCGCACGCTTTGTCGTGCGGGCGGTACGGATTTGTGCCAAAGACGAGGTAGCCAAAGAGACGCACACCGCACATGATGGGCATGAAGACGATTTTCTTGGACGGCACGCCCCAGCCTTTCCAGTCGATAGAGGAGAAGCGGTTATCATAATCAATGATATTTTGGTCTGTGCCAGCTCGTCGAACTTCTGGTATAAGTCCTTCTTCACTGTCGATTGTGGCTGTATCGACTAGGAGATGGTGTCCCTTGGGGAATCCCATGTGCCCATAGAGTTTTAGCAGATTTGAGCCTGTCGTTTCATCCATTTTGTACAACATAGCCATGGGCACATCGTAGCTGTTGGTTTCAAGCGTTGCGAGGATATGGGAGCAGACAATGTCGACGGAGCGGGGAGGCACGGACGAGAGTTTGTTCAGACATCTTGTACGACGCTCGGAGAGTTTCTGTGCTGTAACTTCATAACTGCAAAGCACATCAGCTCTGAGTGCATAACTCTAGATATGCGCCAAGAGTATCAGGGTGATGACTGAAGTGCGTCCTGAGCTACCAAGAATACTCACACGGTATTGGTGAAGCCTTGTACTGCGCCTGACATGCCTACGGGGATAAACCCTCCGGAAAAGAAGGCCTCTTCTCGGTAGCCGCTGCGATCAACGAGGGTAGAGAAATCAGGACTATAGTTGACACCAACCCCAGTTCTTTTGGCCTGTTCGAAGTAGAGGCGGATGCTAGACCACAGTTCCGGGTAGCCGTCCTGAAAGATGGAACCCATCAGGCGTGGGTGGGCGTCGGCCGCAAGAGGTGCGTATTCCTCATTGTAAATGGCAGTCAAGTTATTGATGTCATCCCCCCACCAGAGGCATGCTGCGCGGGCATCGGCAAGCACATAAGTTGTGAACAGCCGCAGGGTCGAGCTCCAGCTGTCGAGCGGCCCCAGGAGTGAATGCGACCAGTCGATATTCCGAAAGAAGCGGATATGGTCAGTCTGGGGCAAGGTAGCCGTCCAGTCGCATTGTTTATCGATGGTGGTCGCGGTCGCGGTCGCGGCGGTAGTTGTGGTTGGGGGAACGTCGATGCCCCCGTCGTCGGGCGGTGGTGTTAGCATCTGTACAGGACCAGAGCAAATAAGGATATCGCAGGACGAGCGAGCTGGTGTAGCATCCTCGAACAAGAAGTAGAGGACTGAAGGAGGACCGGCCTAGGGACCGGTCGTCTTGTACCCATGTGATGGGCTAGCCCTGACAGTCGGCGATTCTTTCGGGCCCAAGCCGCAGCCTTTGCCGCGCATCTGCAAGGTGGAGACGAGACAGATGCGATCGAAGATGGACATGCAGCCACGCCGTCCCGACCGGCTGTCTCGCCTCATTCCGACATTCCGACGTTCCGATGCAGCTCCGTCAGCGCTCATGTCCACATATCTTCATGACATGATGATAAATGACGTACATACATATATATATGCTGTGCTCTGCGTCTCCCAGTAGTCGCAGCGTTGCCGTCTTCACTAACACCCAGCAAAACGCCCGAGTATAGTGTGCCGCCATGTCCGGTGTTCAGCTTGGCCGGCTTGCAAGCGATTGGCCGCCCTTGCTGAATCGACCGATCGTCAGCATGTTGGGTACACAAAACAGGGACCTTACTGGCAATCAACTTCCTGTTCCATACCCGGAAGCTTTGCCCACAAACTAGACACGTACACGGCGTCTTTTACACATCGTACGAGTATTATGGATATCCACTACATTACAAAACTCGCTGCTACTGCCTGACTCAATGCGAGCTTCAGTAGCGACCAGATATGCCCAACAACATTACCCGGCCATACGCTTTTCTGCCGTTATGCTTGTATCTTAACATGCAACTACCTTGCGGTCCCGGATTGTAACGCCACGGGGGTATACTACTTCAAAGTCCTGGCTCATCTCCTGACCGCCCGCCGTTTTTGCGCAAAAACAATACGGCCGCCCACTACGATACAGGAGACGGTACTCGGCCTCATCTACTTTACACTGTTGCACAGTGCGCATCGACCCATCTGCTTCGATGACAAGCGCTGAGTGCCAGGGCGTTGCTCCGAGAGCACCCTTCTCTTGCTGTGGGATGACCGCCATTGAGAGCTTATCCTTTCCACCAGAGTCGTGAATGGATAGGCGCACATACTGCGTAGGCACAGCAGCCATTGCAGCTGAGAACGCTTTCCAGCGACCCATCATCTCCTTTGCTGTATTGGCGATATTCACCGCCTGATCCTCTGGAGAAAGGGCAATATGCTTTTCATTCAACGCCAGATCCTGGCCCAAAAATTCGAGGTATTTGGTATGCGTCATTTGCATATCGCTGGTGCTAGTATTGGCCATATCGGCTTCGAATTTGGGGTCTCCGTGCTTTCGCTTGAGCTCTTTGCGAATATCTGACGCATGATCGAGATAGTACTGTTTGGACTGAAAATCTCCAGGATACCCAAGGATATCCCATAGTCGTAGGAAGCTGAGGTTGTTGAGATTGTTGTTGGCGGCGACCTGTCGGACGCCCTGGCCAAAATTCCATACGGTTTCGTCGCTCACACCGAGCAGATCTGTTCGCTGTCAGCCAAGCTATACCTTGGCCCTAGGGTACCAATGTACCATTATAGACAAGACCGTCCGAAGTGATGTGGCACTCGGCACCGTGCTCATACACTGCTTTGATCTTTTCGCACAACCCGTCCAGATGCTTCAATGCAAGCTCCTCACCCAGGTCGGGCAAAACACCTAGGACCTTGTCTTTTGTGTTCGGGGACTTGAACGGGAAGCCGGGAAGCAGCATGCGTACAGGCTCTCTGCGCTCAACCTGCTCTTTGACAATAGGCAGGAATGTTTCGAACCCATCCCATTTGCCTGTCCGCTCGTAGTTCAGACCATACTGCTCAATGATCCTTAGTATCTCATTTGCTTTTATGTCGGCGCTAGTTTTGGTCGTTATCGAAGCCATTTTTGGTGTTTGCTTTTTGAAAAGTCGAATTTGAGCTAGAATGTGGTTACGACGAGTACTTAAGTTAAGCTACAACTCAGCTGCTATGGGGGCTATGCCCAGCACAAGGCGTCCGCTAGGCACAGCTGTAAGCATGCACGACCCTACACATTGCATGATCTCGTCAAAAATAATCATAGGTATTTTGTTTCCGGGCAAATGGCCTTATTCAGTTACCAAACATACTCATCCGTCCGCCAGACATGGTCAAAATACATATAGTGGTGCTACATTTCAATTGCACGAGACCATTTCCAACGCAACACAAGCAAGTTGCTAGACCCGACCTTTCAGGCCCTGGAGGCGTACGGCCGCCCTGCGCCATCGCCTAATTACTGCGATGCAGGGTCGCTCTATTTTGAGACTGCTCAGCCGCATCGAGGTGATTTTTGGTAGCTTCTCAGCCGCAGTGGGTCTGTCACCCCAATGCCGTTAGCATATCATTCTAGACACATTCCCCATCCAAATGACGACTGTAGTACACAATTGTGTCCGTAGCTGTCTAAAATCTCCCATGTTTTACAACGATGAAACGATAAATATCTCTCTCAAAATCCCACATCATAATACAGCGCTTGCGGAGCAGTCAAACTCTACTGAAATGAGATAAAGTTTGCGCGTCATCTGAGTTCATCGAGTGGGAAATACGCACAGTTGTTACTCTTTAACCCTGCGCACACCTATCACAGTTGTTTGGTAGTCTAATGGCTTCTTGTTCGTTAGTGTATTCCACCCCGTCATCGCCAGTCTTCGCAATTAGTAGATACAGCGATTAGATCTAGAACGTGCAGCAGATTTCCACCTGGGACAAAGCGTTGCGGATTGATTTTATTTCCGTTGCCTCACTGATTGTATGGTGTATTCAGCGAAGAGAGGAAATGTTGTTATATTGGTCTATGGTGCAAGTAGGCCTTGTCTGGAGAATGGGCAATGGTGATAAAGTACATATCTGTTCAGGTCTTTTGGTCAGTGACACTTAACAAATTCATAAGTTTTGGCATACCAATTAGGTAGTAGTAACTCTAGGGACTTGTCCAGCAAAATGAGGTCGATGGCATGACTCCGTTATGTGGGAGAAAAATAAGCACCTCGTTGAAATTAGATGTAGGTTTGCGGAGGAAAAGACACTGCTAGAGTGGTCTTTTGCTACTATGGTGGAGCATTCGGTGTCGAACAAGAATCAGACTTGCTACATATGCATGATTAATATCGTCTGATTTTGGACTGTAATGGAATTGTTCAAGGCTAGCTCGTCTATGTCATTTCATTAGATGCACGCACACATAAAGAATCTCGTATTTACAACTTCGTTGAACTAACCAGTTACATTGTAGGAAGTTTTTGTTTGGATACTTCCATATAAACGCTAAATTGCTAGATTGAAGAACTGTTTGTGTTGTGGATGGATCATGCTGGCCATACTCGAGATTGTTTTTGAGTTTCGATCTTGATTGCAAGTTTCTTTAGATTCAATGACGATACGAAATTGACGCTGCCCATGAAAAGCATAAGTACCACCACGGTTTCCGTTTCAAAGGTAACGTAATCTCCATGTCCCGTTCGTCTTTCTCTAACATACCCATCTCTTATTGGACAGTGGCAGATCTAGGTAACAGAGTGTGGGAATTTGTTGCATTGCTTTGGAACTCGTATGGTTCTCAGACACATGAGTCCCGGAAAGAGATGGCATTTGCTACAATCACTTACGAAGGAAGGTGCCCAAAAAATATGCCTGTAATATGTGAAATAATCTTCTACATACGTGTGAAAGTAACTTATATACTACAGAAATTGATACATCGAGCTCGAAATTATTGAATTTATATGAAAACCACTGATCGTACATTTTACTCAGAGACAATAGCCGAAGGGAGCCCATTACATTCACTGCATAGGCTTGGCTATGGGTTTGGATGGAACGGTCCAACTAGTTTTCAAGCATTAGGCTAGCCATACGTCAAATAGAACGAAATAAACTGTATATACCTATGTCGCGAAGACATGCAGTTTTTGAATGACGTTGAAGGGTTCTACCAAGAGTTGTTTACATGAGATAGACGTAAGAGTGACATCAGCTCTCAGTAATGCAATACTGTTTTGTAGTAGTACCATGGTCTAACACGTTAGCAACAAAGGAAACTAGTATATTTAATAGCCGTATTTGATGAGTTGTTGTAGAAGGCACTCAGGTTAGATGTTAAGTTCAGCGGAAACAGGTGCGGGAGTGAAATCAATGATGACGTAAACGCGTATGCGCCATCCCGGTGGGAACGCGAAACCACGTGTAACGTCGCACACTCCTATGCATTACACCACTCACTGTTCTAGAACCTTTTTCAACCTTTCATGCTGCGGAATAGCCCGTCTGTATACTCCTGTTGCCACAATGCCGCAAACGCGCTCAGCAAAAAGTACCATCCAAAATGAAGGAGCATCGCAAGTCACGGATGATGCCTCCGCATCTAGTAATACAGTAGCAACACTCTCGTCAGCATCATTCAAAGACCAGTTGACCAAGTACGCATACAAAAGACAAGAGCTCACGTCAAATAAAGCTCAGGCATCAACCACTCCAGGCGAATCGAGGAAGCGCACTAGAACAACTGTTGTAGCAACTGTCAGAAACGCCCCTGAAACTTCTGCACGCTCAAACAAGAAGCGCAAGGCTAGCAGATATGCCGATCCATCGAAATATGCTCACCTGTCTCCGCTCGTTGACATACTCGAGCCGAACCTAATTTGCGTCTTTGTGGGCACCAATCCTGGTGTCCAGACCGCAACAGCTGGACATGCTTACGCGCACCCTTCCAACCACTTTTGGAAGCTACTCCACTCGTCTGGCCTGACAGACCGCCGACTGAAGCCTGAAGAGGACCGCAGTCTTCCAGCCCTGTTTTGTATGGGCAACACGAACATTGTGGAGCGGCCGTCCAAAGATGCTGCTGAGCTCTCCAAGGAAGAAACAGCAGCTGGTACTGCTAAACTGGATGAAAAATTTCTCAAATACAAGCCAGAAGCTGTGTGCATAGTTGGGAAGGGTATCTGGGAGGCAATCTGGCGTTACCGTTATGGAAAGAATCCTAGCAAGAATGAATTCAAGTACGGGTGGCAGGACGAAAAGCATAACATGGGAAAGTGTCCAGAAGATGGAAAACAAGAGCTGGATGCGAATGGGAATGTCTGGAAAGGATCCAGAGTCTTTGTGACTACAAGTACAAGTGGCCTTGCAGCGAGCCTGAAGCCTGCAGAGAAGGAGGCCATTTGGAAACCCTTTGGAGAGTGGGTGCAGAAGAGAAGAGTCGAACGAGGCTTTGTGCCTCGGCCAGCGGAAGCCCAAGCTGCTGTTGAAGAGATAGCGCAATCCTAACCACCCTGCACAAGGTTTGGCCCTTCATACAAGTACATCACTTCGTGGCATCTGCCGAAATCAAAACATCGTCAGCCAGCCATGTGAACGGTGAGACCAAGACTTCGTGTTGGCGGGTGCGTTCCGGAGCCAGGAGCTTCGCCGAGCGGCCTGAATTCAACCTCCCAGCCCGGCGATCAACAATGCTATACGCGGGCTCCCCTGCGGCTTTGGGGCCACTCGCTCCGAGGGATTCCTCCTACCAAATCTAGTGCTCTGCCCCACAAGAATATGATTCGCAGAGACCTGTGCACAACTGTCTTCCATGTATATCCTCGCTCCAACCTCGGTGTTTCCACTGGGATTAACCGCTTCGCTATCGGCTTGGCAGTTGCTAGTTCTCTTGCTTGGCACTGTTCTCGTGCGAGCCACAGAGCCCCACACACCGCCACAGTCTTCGACGTGTTGATGATCTGTGCCACTGTCACTGGCTGGCCAACGTCCGAGCATGAGAAGCAGAAACTGATATGGGAATACAATTGTGCTTTTCCTCCAACAACAATCTCGTCTTGAGGTGTAAAAGCAACGGCAATAGGATGACTGAGCCACGGCGCGGTGATTAGGTCCGGCTAAAATTACCAGCCTCAGATGTAGCGCCACGACTAAGCTGTATGCGGCGTTAGTGTACGGAAAGCACGGCAAGCTTGCATCTCCAAACATGACTTCATGTCACAGTATGAGTTTTGTTGCGGGCCATCTTACGGCCTGCTTACTCGTATAACCCTGACCTGTTGGAGGGATCAATCCTTCACTTTTCAGGAGAGAAACAGAAAAAATGGCAGACTTGAAGCAAGACATGAATTTGGCTAGCTGCGTGAAGCATCACGAAGCGAAAATGACCAAACCAAGGATATTTGCATGCACTGAAAACATATACGCATGTCATGCGCCTCCTTCCAAGACAATAGTACACGCGTAAAGCAAGGGGTATGCGTTTGTTGGTACAGCAGTGGCTTATCAGGCCCCACACATGTCACATTGAGCCCGACAGCTGCCACAACCGGGTGCCCCAAGTGCCACACATGTGTGGCGCCCAGGACCACCTAGTCGTATCGTCGCCTTCTTTTTCGGCCCTCTGATGACCGTAGTGAAGATGTGCACATACTATTGGTATGTGCGTTCCAGCCCAGCGCGATTCTGACATTGCGCGTTCCGCCGTTTCCGTTTACCGAACAGGCAGCGGGTGCCGAAACAGCCACAGGTGGCTGTATGTTAAGAATGCGGGTCTACCTCGCATGCTTCCCCCTTAAAGCCATTTCCATTACTGTGCCACAGGCAACTTTCTCCTGCCACATTTCAAAGCCTCTTTTCCATCCATCGCGCGCTCTTGCCACACCCATAACCGCAAAGACCTCACCAGCCACGAAAACCAAGCCCGGCTTTAAATCAACGTCACTTCAAGGCGTGCGATCACACAACATCAACATTTACACGCAGAAAATATGAGCTACCCTCAGCCTCAGCAACAGGGCTACTATGGCCCTCCTCAGCCCCAGCCTGGCTATGGCCCGCCTCCTCAGCAACCCGTAAGCGTTTATTTCTTACCAGATTTTTAAATCATGCGCGTTGTCGTTTGCACTTGCAAACTGCGCAAAAGAAGAAGAAAAAATGGCAAAAAGATAACCATGGCGGCTAACATGCGACATTTGCAGATGTACTACCAACAGGCGCCGCCCGCTCCTCCACCAGAGCAAAAGAAGGACCGAGGCTGCCTGACTGCCTGGTAAGTTTTCTCCCCTTCAGGAGAGTAACGTAAAAAAGATATACACAACAAAAAACTAACAAATGAATTAAAATTTAGTCTCGCAACCCTCTGCTGCTGCTGGCTCTGCGGTGAAACCTGCGAATGCTGTCTCGACTGTCTCGACTGCTGCGACTGCTGTTAGTCTTTCTGGAGGCAGACGCTCCTTTTCATCATTAAATTCTTTTCTTGTTCTTTCCTCTCGAATCCTCGCCATCGCCACACGACGAATAAAAGAAAAAGAAAAAGAAAACCACATCTGACGGGTTCGCTTTTATGCGCACAAGCGTCTCGTGTCCTCTTTTTTTTCACCTCCCATTCTTCCTCGTCTTCCTTGTAACTCTCTTACTCTCCTACAACGACGCGGAATACTTTGTTTGGGGGACATGGCTTTGGAGAGAAGGGGGCAAGATGCAAGAATACAGTGGATGTGTTTACGAGAAAGGAGGGGAATGTGGGGGGTTTACGAAAAAAGGGAAACAAAGGAAGGGGGATAAAGGAGAAGGCGGGGATATGTCAGGAGTTCCATACGGATAGATACTGTGTTTCAATGCTAAGCCGTTTTCTTTTCTTCATGACAGAGTATGACGAGCCGATTTGAATTTGATAGCTGATTGTGTTGTTTGCAAAACGTTGAATAGGCACTTGGACAGGTCTGAAATGGAGAAAAAGAACAAGTCAAACTTAATTCAACCACCCTCACTGATAACGAAACAAGTCACGTCTACGGGTGTATGTATGAAAGCACAAACCTGGGCTTTAGTCCTCGTAATTTTCCTCAAGCTCCTCTTGGTACGCCTCTTGCGCCTCAATGAGCTCTTGGCGCTTCTCCTCCATTGACTCACGATCACTACTTGAAATGGAGGAGCCGTCCTCGTCGTGGGTAGGAACTGGTGGAGGCTCTTGGAAAGCCGCGGCATTATCGTATGGGTTTGAGGGGGGAGGGGCATACGGATCAGCGCCGTAGCCGTATGGATCCGTGGGAGGAGCCGCTGCGGCCGCTGCAGCTGGTGGGGCAGCAGCGGCGGCAGCAGTATGCTTGCTCTCGTCATCGCTACTGTCATCGGCTGTTGAGTGTCAGTTTTGTGATAGGAAATTTTGACTAGGAAATACAAGGAGGAGAACGCACCAAGCTGGTGGCCAATAAAGGCACCCGCTGCAATACCTCCAACACCTGCAGCGGCGAGCATAGCAGTGGAGTGACCCTTCTTCTTTTCTGTCTCATTGGCAGCGTGACCAGTAGGAGTGTAGTCGTGGCCTTGATGGCCGTGGGTGTTTCCGAACAGGGCGCGCTCATCGTGGCCAGGCTGTGGCACGTAGGGCGCACCAGGAGCTGGAGGAGCATAAGGACCTGGTGGCAAATGAGAGGGCGGGTCCCATTGTGTTCGTCCAGTGGCTTGTTCGATGTAGAACCATCGTTGGCTGTTCTGGTCCCACTGTTGTGTCCAGCCAGGCGGCATTGGAGGAGGTGCGCCGTAGGGAGCAGGGGGGCCTACTGGTGTCGGCTGACCATACTGCTGTTGCTGAGGGTAGCCCTGGGGCGGGTAGCCCTGGCCCTGGGGGGGACCTTGAGGAGGGTAGCCTTGGCCTTGGGGTGGATAACCCTGACCTTGGGGTGGGTAACCTTGACCTTGAGGCGGGTAGCCCTGAGGCGGGCCACCTTGATTCTGGTTTCCGTAGTATGAATCGGAAAGTGAGCGGTCACCAGGGCCAGCACCACCTGGGGCACCGCTGTGCGAGTCATGAGAAGGGGCACTATGGGAGTCTTAAGAAGTTAGGATTTGTGTTGCGACAATATGGTTGAAAAGCATGATTACCAGATGGCTTCTTGTCATCGTCATCCAACAGCTCCTTCATCTTCTTCTTGAGGAAATCCATGATGAAAGGCTATCACGCAGCGACAACAACAACTACTACAACTAGGCGAGTGTTTGCAACGTAAGAACAAGAGAAGGAGAAGTTTGAAGTTTACATTGTGCGCGGGGGTGGACGAGGGCTTTAAAGCAAAAGAAAGTGGGCACTGCTTGTTCCCAGCGGGGCATCTCATTGCGCCCTCGGGGGCAGGCATGGCACCACGTAAATGGGAGCGGGATGCTCAGGGTGCATGTTCTTGGCAACATGCACGACGAAGACCGAGTGCACCAAGCAGAAGGGCGCAAGGAAGCCGACCACTCCACTGACAAGCGGGTTGAAAAGTGGGGTGATGAACCGGCCTGCTACCAGTGGTGGTTAGCGAGAAATCTGTTTACTGTGTGGAGGGTGTATCAGTGAGACTTGGCATTGGGTGTAGGGTTTTGTCTTCGCTATACAGTTTCGGTCAGCATGTGCGAGTTGTGGGACAGGTCGAGTGGTTGTATGTGTGACCAAAGGGTGGAGGTGGAACCGCCATTGGGGCATATGGTAGGACATGAATGTTGGTCCAGATAGGCTCATTCAGCCGGCTAAGAGCAGGTGGGAGGGGGAGCGTTGGTCATGTTTTGTAGAGTAGATGAATTGGGCGACATGGGTTGGTGTAGCATGGAGGATTTGGTGTGGCAGGTGAGGTGAGGCTTAGCGGGGCATGCGCCATTTTCAAACCAGCCACGTCTGCCACAGTTGATTCGAGGCGAGGCATGGAGGCGGCGGCGGTGGCTGCAGGGCAGCTGATTAATGCGCGCAGATACGCCAGCGGTTTCGGCTCCAATTGCAGCGAAGGGCAGGCTGTTTGGTATACGCTATACGCCGTACCACGTGATGTGTGCCACGTGACTTGTGATTACGCGCTCTGAACGAACGACTTTTTTGGGCCGAGTCGATGGGCTGTACGGACAAGTGGACGGGCAAGGTATATGGCAGCCTTGTTGATGCGGTGCCGTCGTTGTACTACACATGTCAGTCTGGGAGGTCCAAAGGCTGTATGTCGAAGGTCGCTAGGCGCGGGCGCGTCAGGAATGCGGGGGCTGGCCTGGGTGACTTGGAACGGGAGAGCTGTGCTTGAACGTGGACACGATCAAGCCTTGATACATATGTAGATAGAGGGTGGACTGTTGTGGACTGGAAACACACAGACTGCTCGACAAGTCTATCTGAGAGGATGAGTTCTTTTCTTGGGGCCCAACCGACCATTTGCGGCCATGCTCCTGCCGCATTGGTGTGGGCGGCCCTGCCGTTTTAGTGCAGTGGACCCGTTCTAGAACGTGGCTATTTGACGTCATGACCCCCAAAACGTGTGAAGAGTAAACCCCGGCTTGGATCCAGATCGAGATGGGACGGTGGATGCACGACATTCGACAATGCCATGTCGGCCGGCATGGCAAAACAGCACTGAGTGTGCATGTCGTAGTTGCATGGCAGATGGCCAGGCCGCTGCACAAGTCGGCCGTTGCGGTGCTGCGGATTGGTGTGCGGATTGGTGTGCGGATTGGTGTGCGGCCAAGAAGCAAATATACAAACCTAGATGGTATACTACAAGCCAGGGCAGATCTGCGGGCGTCTAGGGCTCGAGGCTCTGCCCGGACGCCAGCTGAGCGAGCCTACGTCTCCTATCGTAAACACAGAGATTCCGCCTCCTCGCGCCCACAGTCAGCACACTCGCTGCTTCACCATTGCCCAAATATAAAGCGTCCCTGTCGCCCTCGCTGCGCGTCTCATTTCAACCCGCGGAACTGGCACGCCTAGGCGAGCACGCTAACGACGTCAATTACTCGATCTCACGCCTCCGCCCACTTGAAAGCGACATCTTGATCCGGCCCACGACGACGATCCAGCACATCTGTCACAGTAGCGTGACCTTCCTGGGCGCGTTGACAGCCCAAGCCCGGCCTGGCCACTCGCATCCCTACCCTCTTCTTTCTATGAGGGAGCCGCGCTCAATCTTCGCCGCACCAGGGAATGACTCGACGACGACTGCTTGCGACACGACGCCTGACCAACGACGCCTAGACACCGCTCACAACCACCAATTTCTCGTCAAAACACCAGACGACCCTCCTGCACCTCTCGCTTCGCCCTTTCAGTTTCTCGAGCCACCGGACTCATGGACCCGCCCCTCACCTCCTAAACACCGCCAGCTACACCAGCGGTCGGGCTCTGCGCCGCTGCAACGACTCCCCCAGCACTCAGCGACGCTTCTCTCTCCAACCCTGCCCACGGTTGCAGGCACCAAACGCTCCTCTCCCTCGTCCTCATCGTCCTACTCTACCCGCCGCCCGGTCTCGCCTGACCCTTCGCGACTGCCACCACCCGCCACCGAGCCTCTGCATAAGCGTCGCAGAGCCCTCCCACCGTCGCGACACTCTTTCGACCGCTTCACCTTCTCCAAGAGCACCCAGCCACGGCCCGCCGCCGAGCCTTCCTCGCCCCTCTTCTTCTCCTCGCGAAGCACCCGCCTCAACCTACCCCCACGCTTTTCCAGCTCCGAGGCGGCTGCAAGCATGCTGAGCAAAACCCGCGAGGACAGCAGCATCAAGACGGTTACCCTTGCAAGAGGCACCTACAGCGGCCTGAGTCCACCTGGGCCAACAAGTGTTACTAGCGGCAGATCATCGGAGCGCTCCAGCCTGCCCCGCACAGCATCTCCAGATTCGCGAGACAAGAATGATCCTTTGCGGGTCCTGGCTTCCATTGGCATCGTCGAACTGCTCGAACAGGATCAGAGGCCCACCTTTATTGTCGACGTTGGCGAGATTCCCAATCAAACCCAACAACTACCCAATCTGCACATAGTCTTTGCCAACAATGCCCTTCGATCCAACTTGCCCATCTGGGAGCTGGTCGCAGGCAAGTCGGCTGCATCCACACCCCAGGACACACCAGTGAATGCGACGCAACAGTTCAGAGCTTGGTTGCTGAATCCAACAGTCTTCACACATGATAAGCATGCCAGCCCTCTTTCCGTCGACTATGGCCAAGTTTTATGGTCATGTTTCACATTACGAAAACGCCTGCGTGTCGTCACAGGTCATATATCTGGTCCCGCGACAATTTTGCCTTCTTCAGATGTACCGGATCAAATTGCCATGCCCTCGATATCATCGGTAGCGCTGGCTTCGGCCAACGACGCTGACCACACAGCACCCTCTACTCGAACCACTGAACCACAAGACTACTTTGGCAGTACAGGTCCCCCAGTCTCCAAGGGCGCACCCCAGTCTCCCATTCCAGCATCCCAGCCGGATTTAGGCCACTCCAAACTCGGCGAGGTTCACAGCAGCAATCTGGCTCCAGGTCTGCCATCTGGAATCAACATGTCCGCCATCGAAGATTCTGCGCCCTTTGTTAGCGAGTGCGTATTGCGAGCCCATTCCGCCGGCGATGTTGACCCGTTTTATAGAGAAAATAACCATCTCGGCGAGGAAGTTCGCGACATGGGCTTTTTTGACTGGACCAGGCTAGCACCGTCACCTACTTTGCCCAAGCACATCCAATTTGCTCGCTCGGTAGACTGGGCCTCGACACCTCTGGGGCCGATCGAGTACTGGTCCAATGATCTGCGTGCCATGTGCAATCTCATCATGTAAGCATTTTCATTTTTTTTCTTTTGGATTAACAACAATACACTCATCCAGGTCCATACTGACCATAATCCAGGGCGAGCCCACATCCCGCGGCCATGTACTGGGGCGAAGAGCTCGTCGCCATCTACAACGAGGCCTATATCGGTATGTCCGAACTTGGCCTAGTACATTGACTTTATCTCACCAACAAACTAGGACTGGCTGGTCAAAAGCATCCAGCCCTCATGGGCCAAAGTTACAAAGTTGCTTGGGCAGAGATTTGGCACGAAGTCGAAGGCGTCTTCATGGACGCACGTTTAACCGGCCAGGCTACTATGAAGGATGACGACTGTTTGTTCATCATGCGCAGCGGCTTCATCGAAGAGACGTATTTCTCATGGTCCATTATTCCCATGGTCGGCGAGGACGGGACAGTCATGGGTCTTTACAACCCAGCTTTCGAAAAGACACGGCGGAAGATTGCAGAGAGGCGCATGCTGACTCTTCGCGAGGTCGGCGAACGGACCGCCACCGCCAGGGAAGTAAAGGGCTTCTGGGACCAAGTGCTTCTTGCATTGACCGAGAACGATTTTGACACCCCAATAGTGATGCTCTACAGCGTCAATGACGAGACCGACAGCGACTCATCATCTCTGCACTCGAGCAGTTTGCTCGGCTCAAAACAGTGTTTCCTAGAAGGCTCCCTAGGTGTTCCAGCCGGGCATCAAGCAGCACCCGAGCAAATCGACCTCAAAGATGGACAAGAAGGGTTTGGGCCCGTCTTCCGCGAGGTGATGAAGACGGACAAGCCTGCGGTTGTTAGCATTGGCTCGGAAGACCTTCCATCCTCCATGATGGAAGGACTAGAATGGCGAGGCTTTGGAGATCCTTGCCGAGAAGTCGTCATTTGTCCAATACACCCCACCACAGGCGAGAACATCCTCGGCTTCCTCGTCATGGGAATTAATCCAAGGAGGCCCTATGATGATGACTACAATCTCTTCGTTCAGCTGCTGAGTCGTCAACTGGCTACGTCACTGGCTTCTGTGGTTCTATTTGAAGAAGAGATTCGTAGAGGTCAAAGAGCAGCCAGGCTAGCGGCAGAAGACAGATATCATCTCTCTACACAACTTGCTGCACGAACACAAGAAGCTCGTGAAAGTGAAACAAGATTTACTCGCATGGCAGAGTTATCGCCAGCGGGCTTGTTCATTGCTGACCACGTTGGAAGGATAACATATTGCAATGACACTTGGTACGAAATTTCCCGAGTGCCAAGAGAGCCTGAGATGACCGATAGGTGGATCGAGTACGTCAGGGATGAGGATCAACCATTGATTCTCAAGCACTGGGAGCGACTGGTCAACGACACTGTTCCTATCAATCTCGAATTCCGATTCAAGGCCCCTTGGGAGGACAGGGATCACACCAAGAGCGATACTTGGGTCCTCTTCTCGGCCTTTCCCGAAAAAGACGAGCATGGACAGCTCAAGAGTGTTTTCGGTAGCATTACAAACATCTCACCCCAAAAATGGGCTGAGGGATTTCAAAAACGGAAGATGGAGGAGGCTGTCGAGCTCAAACGTCAACAGGAGAACTTCATCGACATCACTAGTCACGAAATGCGAAACCCCCTCTCTGCCATTCTCCAATGCGCTGATGAGATTTCTACAATCTTGGGCGACTTCAGAGCTTCAGGTTCTCAGGTAATTGACCCTGGTGTGGTGGCCGACTCTATAGATGCTGCACAGACGATCGCTCTATGTGCACAGCATCAAAAGCGCATTGTCGATGATGTCTTGACGCTGTCCAAGCTAGACAGTGCAATGCTCATGGTACGTCCTTTTCCCATTTCAGTAGGCTTCATATTTCCTAACTATTTTTCACCAGGTAACGCCTGTGGATGCGCAGCCATTACAGGTTGTGCAACGAGCGCTGAAAATGTTCGAAGGTGAGGTACAAACGGCCGGCATTCAAATGAAGTTTGTTCTCACCGACTCTTTCACCGATTTGGGGGTCGACTGGGTCAGGGTCGATCCCTCACGAGTCTTGCAGGTAAGAAGGAAAGCTTTGGTAGTAGTTGCTTACGACTAATCTGATTGAAGGTGCTCATCAACCTGACGACCAACGCGATCAAGTTCACCACTACCGAAGAAACAAGGACTATCAAAGTTGTTCTCTCCGCATCTCGAGAGCGCCCATCCGCAAGGAGTAACCCTACAGTCAACTACTTTCCTATGCGAGCCAAACGAACAGACCAGACATGCGGCCCTGATTGGGGGGATGGCGAAGTGATTTTTCTAGAGTTTGCTGTTCAGGATACAGGCCGAGGGCTGACCCCGGAAGAAAAGAAGCTTCTCTTCCAACGCTTCTCACAAGCAAGCCCGCGGACTCATGTCCAGTATGGTGGTTCTGGCCTAGGGTTGTTCATCTCACGCGAGCTTACTGAACTACAAGGAGGTGAGATTGGTGTATCTTCTGAGTCCGGTAAGGGCAGTACTTTCGCCTTTTACGTCAAGTGCCGAAGGAGCATCGAGCCAAGAGACACCCTTGAAGTTCTCCCAGCTTCTTTGGCGCGTAAAGTGTCGAATGCGAAAGACAAAGCAAAGAGTGGACTGTCCGTACCATCACAACCAGCAACAAAAACGAAGGACTTTGCGACTATACCAAAACAGAATGATGCAGTTCCAAAGCCAATGCCAACGTCAAAGAAGGAGATTAGGGTGCTGATCGTAGAGGACAACTTAGGTATGCCATCAAACTTCCACAACACTGTCCATATCCCCGCTAACAATTTATAGTCAACCAAAGAGTCCTTCAACGCCAGCTCCAAAATCATGGCATACAAACCACTGTTGCAAATCACGGTGGAGAAGCTCTTGAAGTCCTAAAACTATCTACATTTTGGGCCTCATCGCCATCGTCCAATTCCAACGCTTCACCTTTATCTGAAATCTCTGTTGTCCTCATGGATAAAGAAATGCCAGTCATGGACGGCCTACAATGCACGTCTAGAATTCGCGAACTAGAACAGGACGGGAGCCTCAATCGTCACGTCCCCATTATTGCTGTCACAGCCAACGCTCGCAGCGAGCAAATTGCTACTTTGTTGGCCGCGGGTATGGACGACGTTGTTAGCAAACCCTTTAGGATCGGTGAACTTATACCCAAGATCGAGGATTTGGCTATTCGGTTTGGAAAGAAGTTGGCGATTGATGAACATCATGACAAGCTCGTCAGCGCACCCAGTGTACTACCGTATGGGGTGTAATGAGCAATGCCGGTTAGAGGTCTGCTTTTCGTATATGCGACGCGAAAGCTGTGTAAAAAGCTCGCGGTTGATGCTGTTAAAATTCTTGTACATGATTTTCTTCCTGGTCTTTCCATGACTTGTCGTTTATTCCTGTACGCTCGTACGGAAAGCTTTGTTTGGAAATGACGGATTTGTGACATATACCCCTGTTAGGATAAAACATACAAAGGCGTTAGGGAAATGGGCAAACACCTGGAAAAGAGAAAAAGAAGTATAGATAAATGCGTGAGATAATGAATGAAGTATAAGTATGACCAGCCGAGTCCAGCCAAGTGTCACAATCGCATTAGAAAGTGGAAACATCGAGCGTACAAACACGTCAACCGCGTCCAAAACGGAACCTGCGTGCCTCTCAACCCTTATTCCAAACAGAGCGAGCACACTGAGTTTTGTGTCGTACACCTCACAGCCTCAAATGACGCGCATATGCTGAAAAGAGTAAATTAATATCCTCAAATGCCATCACATACACTCCACCCTAGTACCACCGACCCAGCCACCGAAGCTCTTTGCGGACCTCCACCACCTCAAGCCTTATGATCTTGCAATACTATTCTCTGTTTTTTTGTCCGCCGCCTCAAAAGTACACATATGCCGTCATGTCCGCCAAATGTAGAACAAACGAACAGACACGTCCCGGCTTATTCCTTCGACCTATTTCTCCCCCATCCACCCAACGCATACCCAAAAAAAACCCCCTTCACGCTAGCTAAACAGCGCAGAACACACATCTCCTTCCCCCTTCCTCATGACGAGCTTTTTTCCCGTTCGTTTGATTGTTCGTTCTAAACGCCGTTTGCTCCAGCGTTACACAGCCGCGATCAGAAAAGAAGAGAAAAGCGAGGGGCTTTTTAGTGGAGAAAGAAGGCTGCGTTGTGTTACGGTGTATGAGGGAGGAAATTGGGGAGGTTGGGCTTTGTTGTGAAGAGGTGGGGTTTGGGATGGGGCAATCACTTGTATCGTTTTGGGAGGGAGGCGGTGAAGTGGGGGGTGATGGAAGAAGATGTTTGTGTATGCGCATCTGCGTCTGTGGCAAGGTGGGGTTGTGGATTGGGAGATGAGAGGGTTTTACAGTATGTGAGTGGAAATATTCTGATAGGAGAGAGCTTTTAGCACTTGATGTTGTTAGATGCGTTGAGGTGCGGTGCGTATCTTGTTGTTTTTCTTGAGTTTGGTGATGGAGATTGGGGCAAAAGCTACCTGGAGTATTGTGATATGGGCGGTGGCTTGAGTCATTTAGAGATTATGATACTGGTGCGAAAGTATCATGGGAAGAGGATATTGTATGGAACTGTGGCAGGAACATTGCAACCAGGACGCTGTGCGTTGTAACTGAGTTACGACCAAAAAACTGGACATTGCCCCTTGGCCCTTTTTACGTTGTAATGATAGATGCTTTTCGTATTCTCTAGTACCAACTGAGTAATGTTGAAATCACCACGGGCCTCAAGCAGGTTCTAAGCCATCTTTCAAAGCAAAATGTGTAATACAATTGGTGGTTGTTACAATTTGTTTATCCGGACTATTTTCTCACCCCAATAATCAAACACGAGGCACACGCGCGACGCAACTGCATGCACAACAATACTACCAACAACAAGCCTTTTACAGCAAATAAAATCCATATTTCAAATTCTTAAAATGACAAGTTTTTGTTAAACGAGTGGCCCTGGCGTTTTGTCTTAATGAAAAGACGAGGTTGAGATGCTAATGTATTGGCTAACAAATAAGAAAGCCACCAGCGCAACGAATAAATGCATCCCAGAAAGAAAGTATACTCAACCCAAAAAAATAATGCAGAAATCACTTATAATACATGTATTTCGATCATGAACGAAGGGAAAAACCGAGGAAGTGAGTGACAGGTGATGTTGCTTGTTGAAGGATGGACCAAGGATGTTTTCCGCACGCTGCGTTGCTAAATGTCAGCAAAGAGCTTCCGGCCTTGCACGAGTTCAGGTCCGAATTGATCAAGAATGCAAGGCAGAATTAGTGCAAAGGCCAATACAAGCTCTGGCATCAAATGCGTAGAGAACGCACAAGCAGTAGACAGAGCAACTTTGCGGAAAAGACTTTCAAAGTTGATTGACTCAAGATAAAACATAGATGCCGCTAGTAGGTGGTATTGAGACTGCCCACAGAAGTAGGTTGCATGCGGGCGTTCCGGCTGTGATGTGAGTCGCGGTGTGTCTTGTGACTCTTTGGGGAGCTCTGTGACGAAGAGTGGTTCCGAGAGTAGCGGTGGACGTTGCTCAATGCGCAATCAGTTGACATATCACCACCTGATGAGTTTCGCTTTGACGGGTGATTCTCACTGGTTCTGTATGAGTTTGTCTGAGAATCTGTTGGCACCATTGTATGATTCCCACGAACATAGGAGTAGGGAGTGGCTTGTGCAGACGCGTTCATTCCGCCCAGAAGACCTGAGGTGCTGAAGTTCAGGTCAAACTGAGAAGTCGTGCTTGTTGTAGCTACATCATCCGCGGTAGAGCTCATAGCAGGTACATAGCTGATTGTGCTTCCTGTTGTATCGTGTAGTCGATTATGAGGTGCCAGATGTGCAGAATCGTTTCCCGAAGTCACCCCTGATGCATTTGTTTGATTGCCTCCATCGACCATCCAAGGAAGGAGAAGCTTTGGAAATGATCCCCTGCTATCCATTACAGATGAGCCACTTGCCTGAGCAGCTCGGAGGCGTGCATCTTGCATTTGGTCCACAAGGTTACGGCCAGACTGGGCCGGACTAGGTTGTGGCACTGGTAGCTGTCTTAGAGGGACACTGGGCTCCGATGGACGTGGCTGCCGGGAGGGCGGTCTTTCGGGTAAAGACAACCGAAGAGAGGACATGCCAGTGTCCAGAGGAGAGATGTCTGGTACATTTATTTGACCATTTGATGGGGTAAAAGGTAGACTGTGGAATGATTCTTGATCAAAACATGGACCCCCATGGTGCAAACCCCTCGCCACTGGGTCGTTCCCCCGGTATAATGAGCACATGCTCGTATTTGCCATAGCTGTCGAGTTCGGTATGTACGGGGATTGCTGGTCGATATTAAATGCCTCGACAGGCGACGTGTCTTCCGAACATGGAACTGCCCAAATCGGAGTGCATGTAGACTTGGTGTCGAGCTGTGGGTACTGCTGATACTGCGGAACAACCATAGAGCGTTGGTATAAAGGATTGCTGCTTCCTGTTTGGTATACAGGCATCATTTGCTGCCCATTCGCCAGGTGGCTCAGATTGTGAGCTATGGCCATATTGTCTATGACTTTGTGAACGGCATCAGATCCCAC
Source organism: Curvularia verruculosa (assembly GCA_036172615.1). Classification (NCBI taxonomy): domain Eukaryota; kingdom Fungi; phylum Ascomycota; class Dothideomycetes; order Pleosporales; family Pleosporaceae; genus Curvularia; species Curvularia verruculosa. The sequence goes on along the minus strand of JAWDHC010000052.1, from coordinate 35,769 downwards.
CTAGAATTATTAGCGGTAGGCTGCGGTATGTCAACGCAGACTGACCCGATGAAATTGGCAATTATTCGGGTCGATACCAGCTTGACGGCAATTTAAACAACCGGAGCCATTGCCTGGGTCACCACTGCAGCGAATCTTCCTCTTGCGGCAACGGGCACACTGTATTTGGTGTCAGTGCTTTGGAGTTACAACATGCACGTCCTATATTAAGATGGAAGTGTATTTTTGGGAGTTCATGAAAAAGGGAAGAAAACACCCTGTATCTAAGCCTGACTTACCGCTACAGAAATACGCCGTCTTACAGGACCGGTCTCCATTACAGGGTCTTCTCTTCCTATCACAGTTCGGGTATGCAGTCCACCCACTGGCCCACCAATAGGATAGCTGCGAGGGTTCTCTCTTCTGCTGTGACCAAGTGTCAATGAAGCATGGCGTTCGTCGTATATATAGTTTGGGTATGAAATATTGTGGGATCCGCAAGGACGTAGGCTTTCGTACTCCATGAATGACATGGGCGTGTGCCTTTCTAATGAGATGAGCCTACCCAATGTTGACAGGAATGGTTTTTCGACGTACCAGAGACGGGGATCAGTAAGTTTCTTCTTTGAAGAGACAACTTGAGAGTCGTTTTGAGCAATATGTGGGTTGTTTCAGGTCAGGACGAATCGGCTCAACTGTTATTTTTCTGGAACAAAAATGCTGCTCCACGGCACAGAAGAGACAATCGGTAAATGGGTCATACAATCAATGAATGAATGAAGAAGCACTGTTTATAGCTCGAGAACTTGCCGGAACGGTTGTGGCGAGAGAAACGCAGGGTTGGTCGAGTAGCTAGAGTCGTAGCAAAGTCGACGTGGCTCTATTAGAACGAATGAGTACTCTTCAGACACGCAATTCGAGAGGTCTGCAGCCACTAGGTCTTCTAATCTCCCGGACTACCTGCCGATATCAGTAGAGGCAACAAAAGCTTTCGGGAACCTGCATGCATCGTGACCGCTTCTGTGTGCAGGGGTTGGGAAGTACGCAACTCAAAAAGAGCATTGTCAAAGCGCCGCGGAGAACGGGGATAGGCGGAACAATACACACTAGATTGCGCATTATACTGATCTTCAGTGTAAGAGCTGACAGAAAAGCCGTCAATCTAAGGAAGCAGACGCAGATCATTTCTTGCCGGAAGACGCTGTTTCATAGAAACCGTGGGGTATCGCCGAGGGGTACAGTGAGGCAAGCAGCCATTCCGTCCAAGCTATTTGCTGTGTAATAGCTCGAAAAGGCCGTCGATTGTTTGCATACTGCATGTTACTACCGCGGAGGCGGGACATATGTCAAGCGATTGAGGCTGTTACTTACAGGGTCCTCGCCTAGTACAAACCTGCAAACTTTACATGGGCTTAAATGGAATCGGAGACTATCCGAGGCAGAAGAAACGATATCACAAAAGTGTTGAATATCTAGAACAGACATCTATTTATGTCGATTTTTCTGTTCTTCGAGACATCAGATTAGATACCTTACCTCAAACAAGCACAAAAAAGAGCCACGTAGCGTATAGAAGAGAATGACTGAAGATCGTGATTGGCTTGCATAATAAGTTATACTCACCGTGTTTCTTCAGAATCTATCCAATGGAGATTGCATGTTTACTCGCGATGTTTGCGTACTATTTGTTAGGATAACCGTTTTGATGGTCATCAGTGGCGTAATTCAAGACTCAGTGTTTGCAAGGTATACGATAGAAGAAATTTTCCAGCGGATTCTATGCCAAACTTGAATGACGATGGCCAAAATGGCTGATATTAGCGAGCGCCTTCAACTCTGTAATCACTGAAAGCAAACACAGCCGGAAGAAATTACAGGTAGTTTTGCAATGTGACACATCTCGAATGCAAAACAGCGGCGCCTAGGCTGGATCCAGACTTAATCGGTGCATTGTGGGGTTTCGATAGCCAGAGAAAACCGCTAAATGAGAAGAAATTGAGCAAGGGATGCCCGGCTTGCATATGAATGATGAGTGCGTCAAGCCGAGGCCGCCAACCAATAGTGTCGTCCATTTGGGTGCCAAGAAGCGAGCAAACACTGATGCGCAATGTCTGGAAGTGAGATTTCGCGTTGAGACAATCACCTGTCGATCAAAAGGCAATTTTTTGCCAACTCGGATTCCTTCCGGCCTTTGCCCCCTGCTGCACAACCGTAGTAACTTGGACTATCTACCAGGTTCTCTGTAGTGTTACTGGCATGGAATGACAGAAGTGATTACAAGGCTCGTGGGCCTTTTGTTGCTGCATATCTCCGAATGTGGTGGTTTTGAAGCCGCATAAGTGACGTGACGTGATAATTCTTTATCCTTGCAGAAACAGTGTGACTGTGCTTGTAATTGTCAACAATGTTGTGCTCCACGAATCGGCGTAGGCTTTGATTCATTTTAGCGGCAACAGATATAGTCGCTGGAGAAAGGGATTCTGCCAAAGAAGGCGAGTGTATGTGGGCTAGTAACATCCAACGTGGGAAGCTACCCGCATCACAAGACTCCATACAATGAGTTGGAGAACGGATTAAGAGGCATATACCGGTATCCAGGTTCGTTGAATACTGGCAGGGGAACCATGCGCTACAAGACAAACGCTGGCTATTGGTACAACTCGATAGTTCTCTTCTGATGAATGTCACTGACATGGTGAACCCGGGGATCTCGGATCGATGCGCTGCAGGAAACGCAGCAGCTTCCCGATAACTGACAAGGGTTGCTGCGCACAACAATCAGAAGGCGGGTGACACTCAACGGGCCGCCTCTCACAAGCACCCCACACTCTTCTTAAACCTGTCGATGCTTTTAAACTGTCCCCTGACTAGCGAGGATATTGTGCATCACACGCTGCTGATGCCTGAGTTGAGTTGTCGGTCTGACAGTGGCTGCATGTTGTCCTGGCTTCAGAGGCGCCCTTGAATCAATCGTGGATAAAGGAAAAGGCTCATTAAGTAATGCTGCGAAAGATGTGAAGCATACTGGAACTAATTGATCCTCAATCAGTGGGTTGAAGGCGTGCGCGATGCGGGGTGGAGAACAGCGATCCGTACCTGGAGCTAGTCCCTTTTGCATGACACGTCATAGTGACTAAGCAGATATCCTGTCGCAAGTCCCTCTGTCGCGTTCGCATCTCTCTCATTTTGACGACGAACACCTGTTCTCCACACAACATACCCAAGCCATGTCTGTGCTCCTAGAAACATCACTCGGGGATATCACAATTGACTTGCTGGTGGATGATGCGCCGAAATGCTGTGAAAAGTAAGTCCATCCAATCCCTTCGCGCGCCTCGCGTTCTTCAACCTGCATCCTGCATGCTCTATTCCGCTGTCTTCCCAAGCTGAGCATACACAACAGAGACTGACAGCCTGTCGCCTTAGCTTCCTCAAGCTATGCAAAGTAAAGTATTACAACTTTGCGCCTGTGCATAGCGTTCAACCAAATTTCTCTTTCCAGACTGGCGATCCGATCGTCCAGGCTCCAAAGACAGCGATGGCGGTCGCTCCATATGGGGCCTGCTGGAACCTGCGCAAGTCGCGAAAAAGACCTTTGTCCCAGAGTTCAACCCGAAACTCAAGCACACCGAGATGGGCACAGTTAGCATGGCAACCGCGCCAAACCCGGCAGATCCTGACGAGCGGTTTGCTGGTAGTCAGTTCATCGTGACTCTGGGGCCAAACATTGATTACTTGGATGGCAAGGCCGCCATATTTGGGACGGTTGTAGAGGGTTTTGATACGTTGGAGAAGATCAACACAGCCTACATTGACGACCAAGGCCAGCCACTCAAAGACATCCGTATACTGCATACAGTCGTTCTCGATGATCCATACGATGACCCCACTGGTCTCGTTGAGCCACCTGAAAGCCCTGTCCCATCAGCAGCACAGCTCGCTACAGTTCGTGTCGCCTACGATGAGAACCTTGAGGAAGAGAACGACCCAGAAGCGCTTGAGAAGATCCGACGAGAGCGTGAGGCGCGTGCACAAGCCCTCACGCTGGAAATGGTTGGTGATCTTCCATTTGCCGAAGTCGCACCGCCTGAAAACGTGCTGTTTGTGTGCAAGTTGAACCCGGTCACGCAGGACGAGGACCTGGAACTTATTTTTTCGCGATTCGGCAAGATTCTCAGTTGCGAGGTTATTCGGGACAAGCGTACTGGTGACAGCTTGCAGTACGCGTTTATCGAATACGCGAATCAAAAGGATTGTGAACAGGCCTACTTCAAGATGGATGGCGTCCTGATCGACGATCACCGTATACACGTGGACTTTTCACAGTCAGTCTCGAAGATTGCAGATGATTGGCGAGATGTTACAAACAAGAAGAGGAGACGAGCTGCTGGTGGATTTGGTGGTATTGACAACCTTGAAAAGAAGAAGCAGTACCGTGACGGCTCCGAGCGCCAAATCATGTCTGACTCTGTTGTCAACAATCTGGTTGCCGACTCCGATATACCCAAAAATGCAGCGCCGCGGACGCGCGATAGCAGCAGAGATGTGCGAAGGGACGACACGAGAAGGCGCGAACGAAGAACAGAGTACCATGATGATCGCTTCAAGCGTAACCGCAGCCGGAGCCCGAAACGCGACCGTAGAGATGGTGATGATGGTAGATACCATGAGCGAAGACGAGAGAGGAGCCGCAGCCCCGATCGTCGGCGTGACAGCCGGCGTGACAGGAGCCGGGATCGATATCGTCGGGACGACCGGGATTATCGACGCTGAGGGTAGTACTTGACAAACGAATGGATATAGGAACTGATGAGTGGGTGATCTAGACTTTGCCAACTCTCAACGCAATTTGTCTACTCAGAATTTGGTATATAATGTAATATTGAATAGCCAGATTAGGCTCTCAACACAAGGATGTCAGGTACCGCGGAAGGTGATACCATCGTGGCTGACCAAGATTTAACGTATACTTTTGCACCAGTGTTGAGACTTGTGCTTCGTCGTACATCGTTCGAGACAGACCTAATGCATGCTGATCACCATCTTCATGTTTCGATAGGCTGCCTTTCCTAAGATACTTGCGCCAATCAGTTGTGACCTTGTGCACCATGTTAACGTCTGCTATATCCATGGTGTTTGTTCACCCGATTTTGATTATGCCTATGCTCTTTCCCATGTCTGTGCTCTACGACTTCTTCGGACACAGTCATAAACGGGCCTCAACTTTGCGTGTATACCAATAGAGACTGCAAACTCGTCAACGACCACGATACAGCCTATCGTAATGATGTCGGTTTGCTGCTTCAAGCTGCATGAAAATCCTTGCTCATTTGTGTCGTGACAATCTAAATGTTCGCCGGGTCCTCAATCACAGCCCTGAATTCATAAAAAGCAACGCACCATCTTTGGATGAGTAAAGCGAGCCGACATGATACTGAGAAAATTGTAGCGATGGAAGTCTATCAAACTCAAGTACCTGCTTATTGAAACAGCATTCATTTCAGCAAGAGATAGACTACAAGAAAAATATTTAAGTAAGGCCAATTGCCACATCAAGTAGTCCTCGTAGCGGGCGAAAGTGGCCAGTGTGCATTCTTGTCGTTTGCACTGTGGAAGCCCCTACCCAACTGCACGGCCATCTTGCGTGGGCTTGTCCAGGCTATTATACTATTTAGTGTCTTAGAAGCTAGCTCCCCTTCAGTAAAGCTAAGAAAAGCCGAAGTATCAAGAATGAACAGGCTGGTAACGGCCCTTGAAATGCAGGTTTTCAGGAAGCCGTCACACTAGTCTCACTTTTGGAGGTGTAGAACCGCTCATTGAACATAACAATCCAATACACTAGTAGTTTTTACCGGCACCGCAATGTATTGGTGCGCTAGGTGTACATTTATTTTGCGCTGCTATTGTATGTTGGTGAGATTTGTAAAGGTGGGGCGAGAGGAGCGTTGGTGCAGGCGCGCTAACGCCGGATAAACACTAGCCCCGAACTTCACTTTGAGAGGCAGCCGTCGCCGCCGCCCCATCGCATTCAGGGCAGACAAGGACTCGACACGTCCTCACTCACTACCCAATCCTACCCCCAATCTTCCCCCCCTTACCGCGTCTAATACATCTAGCCGCGACCATGGCAGAGCCTTACGAGTACGAGGACGGAATGGACGACTACGAGGACGAGGAGGACGACCGCGTTTTGCCCGAAGACTGCTGGGCAGTTATCAGCTCTTTCTTCGACACAAAGGGTCTGGTGTCACAACAACTGGATTCTTACGATGAATTTACGCGAAACACAATACAAGACATCGTAAAGGAAAACGGAAGCGTCATTCTCGAGCAAAACACGCCTTACAACCCCGACGAGGACGATAACCCGATCATCAAGCGCCGCTATGAGATCAAGTTTGGACGTGTCTATCTTGCGCGGCCAACTCACACCGAAGGAGATGGTACTACTGTACAGCTGTATCCACACGAGGCGCGTCTGCGCAACCTCACCTACTCAGGTGCCATGTTGGCCGATATCGAAAACCGCATCATGGTTGCTCGTGAGGGCCGTGACCCTGAAGCCGACGAAGACGAAGATATGGACGGTGGATACACAGGAGGCGCATCACAAATTCGATGGGAGCGTGAAGACATGCCCATGGACGATGGTGCGGCGGCGAGAGTCTTTATTGGAAAGCTGCCTGTCATGTTGCGGTCGGAACTTTGCCATTTGCGAGCGCAGTCAGATGCTGACTTGTTCGCGTTGAACGAATGTCCCTACGATCAGGGTGGATACTTCGTTATCAATGGTAGTGAGAAGGTGCTGATCGCCCAAGAGCGTAGCGCTGCCAACATCGTCCAAGTCTTCCGCAAGAAGCAGGGTCCAATTCCTTGGATAGCAGAAATCCGAAGCGCTGTTGAGAAGGGTACACGTCTTATCTCTTCCTTCAACATCAAATGGGCAGAGAACTCACTCGCCGGTCCTGGCAAGCGTATACCCGGTCCGTTTGCATACGCCACTCTCCCGTACATCAAGGCAGACGTCCCCATGGCCATCGTCTTTCGCGCACTTGGTATTGTCTCAGATGAGGAAATCCTCAGCCACATCGTCTACGACCGTACCGACACACAAATGTTGGAGCTATTGAAGCCCAGCATTGAAGAGGGTTCAGTTGTGCAGGACAGGGAAACTGCGCTTGATTTCATCGCCAAGCGTGGTGCAAACTCCGGCACCAAGGACAGGCGTCTCAAATTTGCGAGAGACATTATGCAGCGCGAGTTCCTTCCACACATTTCTCAAAAGGAGGGACAAGACACTCGCAAGGCCTACTTCTTCGGTTATATGATCCATCGACTTCTACAGTGTGTATTGGGTCGCCGTGATGAGGATGATCGTGACCACTTTGGAAAGAAGCGACTGGATCTTGCTGGACCTTTGATTGCCAACTTGTTCCGAATTCTCTTCTTGAAGCTCACCAAGGATGTCTACAAGTACCTCCAGCGGTGCGTAGAAAACAACCAGGACTTCAATGTTCAAATGGCGGTAAAAGCCAGCATCATCACAAACGGGTTGAAGTACTCCCTAGCTACAGGCAACTGGGGTGATCAGAAGAAGGCTGCGTCTGCCAAGGCTGGTGTTTCACAGGTGTTGAACCGATACACCTATGCCTCTACACTATCCCATCTTCGTCGAACGAACACCCCCGTTGGACGTGATGGTAAGTTGGCAAAGCCGCGACAACTTCACAACTCTCATTGGGGTCTTGTCTGCCCTGCCGAGACGCCCGAAGGACAGGCTTGCGGTCTGGTCAAGAACTTGTCTCTTATGTGTTATGTCAGTGTCGGTAGCGATGCATCACCCATCATCGACTTCATGACACAACGTAACATGCAGCTTCTCGAGGAATACGATCAGAACCAGAACCCGGATGCGACCAAAGTTTTCGTGAATGGTGTTTGGGTTGGTGTACATTCGAATGCTCAGCAACTTGTCACAGTCGTGCAGGAGCTTCGACGCAACGGAACTCTGTCTTACGAGATGAGTTTGATTCGTGACATTCGCGACAGAGAGTTCAAGATCTTCACAGATGCTGGTCGTGTCATGAGGCCTTTGTTCGTTGTAGAGAACGACATTCGAAAGCCAAACCGGAACCACCTTATCTTTACCAAGGAAATCAGTAACAAGCTCAAGGCTGAACAGCAAGAGACCAGCACAAGACAAGGCTGGAGTCAAGAGGAAGTCGAGCAGGCTACATACGGCTGGAGAGGTCTCATTCAAGATGGTGTCGTCGAATACCTCGATGCTGAGGAAGAAGAAACTGCAATGATAACGTTCTCTCCCGAGGACTTGGAAGAATGGCGAGAAATGAAGATGGGCTTGCCTGCAGCTGAGCGATCTACTGAAGGAAAGGATCGACTCCGCCGTCTTAAGCCTCTTCCAGATCCTCGTATCCACGCCTACACGCATTGTGAGATTCATCCGGCTATGATCTTGGGTATTTGCGCCAGTATCATTCCCTTCCCAGATCACAACCAGTCGCCCCGTAACACGTACCAATCTGCCATGGGCAAGCAAGCCATGGGTGTCGCCCTCACCAATTTTGCGTTGCGCATGGAGACGATGATGAACGTTCTCTACTACCCCCAGAAGCCCTTGGCGACAACCAGGTCGATGGAGTACCTCAAGTTCCGTGAGCTTCCCGCTGGTCAAAACGCTATTGTCGCCATTGCCACATATGGTGGTTACAACCAGGAAGATTCCGTTATCATGAACCAGAGCAGTATCGACCGTGGTCTTTTCAGAAGTTTGTTCTATCGTGCGTATACTGAGCAAGAGAAGCGGATCGGTGTCAACGTCCTGGAGCAATTCGAGAAGCCTACGCGTGCCGATACTCTCCGCCTGAAGGGTGGTACTTATGACAAGCTCGACGATGACGGTGTCGTTGCGCCTGGTGTACGTGTTTCTGGTGATGACATTATCATCGGAAAGACCGCACCTATTGCAGCGGATGCCCAGGAGCTTGGCCAAAAGACAACTCTGCACACTAAGCGAGATGTCTCGACGCCTCTGCGCAGTACTGAAAATGGTATCGTGGATCAAGTGCTCTTTACTACGAACACTGAGGGTCTCCGATTCGTCAAAGTTCGTACCAGGACAACCAAGGTACCACAGATTGGTGACAAATTTGCGTCTCGTCACGGTCAAAAAGGTACCATTGGTATTACCTATCGACAGGAGGATATGCCTTTCACCAGGGAAGGTGTGGTGCCAGATCTGATCATCAACCCACACGCCATTCCTTCTCGTATGACAATTGCCCATTTGGTTGAATGTCTGCTGTCCAAGGTCGGTGCCATTACTGGGCAAGAGGGCGACGCCACGCCGTTCACCGATGTCACGGTCGATCAGATCTCGCAACTGCTGGAAGATGCTGGCTACCAGAAGCGTGGTTTCGAGATCATGTATAACGGCCACACTGGCAAGAAATTGCGGACGCAAATCTTCCTGGGTCCGACGTACTACCAGCGTCTGAGACATATGGTCGACGACAAGATTCATGCACGTGCTCGTGGTCCGCTGCAAATTCTTACTCGCCAGCCTGTCGAGGGTCGTGCTAGGGATGGTGGTCTCCGTTTCGGAGAGATGGAACGCGATTGTATGATTGCACACGGCGCTGCTGCTTTCCTCAAGGAGCGTCTCTTCACAGTCTCCGATGCCTACACTGTACATGTGTGCGACATCTGTGGTCTGATGAGTCCGATTGCGTAAGTTTCTTCCATCCTTCTTTTTCGTAACATGTACTGATTCTCACAACAACAGTCAACTTAAGAAGGGTCTCTACGAGTGTCGCCCCTGCCACAACAAGACCCGCATCTCACAGATCCACATCCCTTATGCAGCAAAACTCCTCTTCCAAGAGCTCCTTGCCATGAACATTGCCACACGCATGTTCACAGACCGATCCGGCCTCAGTGTGCGTGACTAGTTGTCTGAAGAAACCTCAACAGAGTATGTGCCTGCGTGGTTCGCAAACCAATTCAGCCCCCCCCCCCTCTTCTCCACGATCGAAGATTGAAATTTGCATTGACCTTTTTTTCCTCTTGCGGGGCTTGCATTGTTCTGGCGTTTTCATTGTGCTCCTTCCATCTTCTGTTATCTTTTTGTTCGCAAATTGTGTCAAAATGGTGAAGGGGAAATTGGACTGAATTGACGTGCCGCTGAAGGCGCCTGGGCGTTTTACCTCATCAAATCTACCTGTTCACCTGTTTCCTGAAAGAAGAAAAGAACAAAAAGGGGTTGCCTACGCACACATGATTCAAGACTTGTCACGGTCACTCTACATTTCTGTATACCTAATTGATTGAAAAGAATTCAAGACTATATTCAATTGCATCTCCCGCTGGACGTAAGGCGAAAATGGTTGGATGAATGGCAAAATTACTCCATGCCTAGTGGTATCATTGCTATGTTTATCTATCATACACCATCCCGGACTCTCTACCTAATATTACGGCACCCTTCTGGCCCAATTACCAAGACTCACAGATTCAACGAATGCGTCGTCTCCATCTCATACTCGAATGACCAGTCCTCTTCGCTGTCATAGGCATCCAGTATACCATCGATGTCGCTTCCAAAATCCTCCTCTCCCATTCTTGTTTCGGTTTCTTCGTGTTGGGTTATCTCAGCCGGCTGGTTGTGTAAAAAGTATCGCTGTAACATTGGCTCCGGTACTAAAATGATGCCTGGAAAAGCATACTATACTGCTCCGTTGAGCAGATACTCAATGGCGCCTTGAACGTTTCCACCACTTCTCCGTAATGCTGAAACGTTTCGATCGAATTCGTAAAAACCCATTTCATTCAGCTGTCTCAGTTGTGTCTCGTAAACCTCTTCTGGTGGGCGGTTGTCCGCAGGTGGTGGAGGTGAACCAAAGCCACCTGCACCAAATCCACCAGGGCCAAAGAGAGCAGCGAAAGGATTACCAGCGGGTGGCTGGCCGGCGCCACCTGCAGCTGTTGATGGAGTGGGATCCTGACCAAAAGCACCGAACGGGTTTGCTCCAGCACCTCCGCCCATCATTTGCATCATGTTGCGCATGGCTTCTGGGTTCTGCATCATTCGTTGTGCGGCCTCGGCAATGGGGTTGGTCTGCCCGCCTTGCGCACCAGCACCACCAAACAAGTTGGGGAAGGTGCTGGAGGCATCCTGCGTATTTTGTGGTGCACCGCTGTTAGCACCTTGTTGTTGCTGAGGAGCAAAGGGGTTTTGACCTCCTGCAAAGAGGCTGGCGAATGGGTTAGCTCCAGCTCCAGCTCCAGGACCTCCACCAAAGGCCGCGAAAGGGTTTGGTGGCGCGGCTGTGTTGGTTTGGTTTGATGTCGCAGAAGTGCCTTCGCTTGTTGCTGTGGAACCCGATTGCGGTGTGTTGTCGGTGGCACCAGGAGCTGGAAAGCTTGGTGCAGCGCCAGGCGCACGCCCACCCATGCTCCGTTGCATCTGAAGTTGCATGCGCATCATCTCTGGGCTGAACATCATACGACGCATCTCGGGGTCTCGTAGGATTTGCTGCAACATCGGATTATCACGGATCTATCGCATGTTAGACGGGTCAGATATAGGGCGGGTAAGGTACAAACCATTGGACTTTGCAACATCATGTCAACTACTGCTGGGTTGTTCATGGCTTCGTTGAGCTGCGACAAAAACATGGGATTCTCCATTTGTTCGAGCATAGACTCCGTCGTTGGCGGTGGACCCATCTAGTGGATGTTAACATAGCCTCCATAGACCATTAGGTTTGGTTGACTTACACCGCCATCAGGGCCGAACATATCCATTCCAGGTAGACCGTGGAAGCCAGCATAGCGCGCGCCAGTCAGTCCAGCAAGAGGATTGTTGCCTGTGCCTGCGGCAATGTTGGTCGGTACCTGAGGGGTAGGTGCCGTCCCGGTTCCAGAGGTGCTTGCTGTGCCTTGGCTTGCTGGGTTCTGTTTCGCATTGCTAGCAGCACTTTTAACGAGATGTACTGTATGCCCGTCCTTGATCTTGACACTTGCTAGTGTGTCGGGGTCCTTTAGGACGCGGCCCGAGTATATGAGGCGCTGCCGGTCAGCGGGTACGTCTGCGTATTCTGAAGCGGAGAGCTTGGCCTTGAGGTCGGCAACAGTAGTGGTACTGGGTAGCGTAAGGACATGCTTCTGGTCGTTCGCAGCCTTGACATTGAAGGTGATCTGCGTCTCCTCCGTGGACGTGGCGGCGTCGTCAGCCATTCTAGCTGTTTACAATTCGTGAACGTGGGCAGCGGTAGGACGGTAGAGAGTCTCTGGGTATGGGCTACAAAAGAATACTATGTTTGAGGCGAGGTGTGCGAGCTGGTGAGAAGAACAGGTGTGTCCAAGTGGACTGAGTGGCTGTGGGTGGCCCTGGATTCGATTCGAAGGCGCTGGAACGTCACTTGAGCCCCGCCAGGCGTCGTTAGCGCGTATGTGTGCTAGGGCTATCATGCCAAGCCTGCAGGTGGGGCGGAGCTTCCCCGGGGATGGCAAGCCGAGGTATCTTCGACGCGGAGAGGAGCTCGCTACTCCATGTATGCCGGGATGGATTGTCTCCATCTTTCGCCATCACTTTGTCTACTGCCTCTACTGCCTCCAGATTGACCCCTGGCTCTTATATTCAGGCTCCAAAATCCCATTGGTATCTTCCGGCATCACATTATCCATATCGATATAACCTCCATTTCGCAACATGAAAGGCATACAGATTAAAGAATATGTCAAGGTAGCCAGAATTGAATATGATTCCCTCTTCCCTTTTCGCTGACAGTCACAGGGTCCGGAGGATCTCAAGGTCCTCGACCTGCCTACCCCTGAGCCAAAACCCAACGAGTATCTGATTGCCATTCGTGCCTCGGCAACCAACTTTTTCGATCTTCTCCAGATCAGAGGAAAATACCAGCACCAACCACCGTTCCCATGGGTAGCTGGATCTGAGTTCTCCGGTGTTGTCTTGAAAGCGCCCACTTCCTTAGCTGGGGGCAAGACGCCCAAGTTCAAAGAGGGCGACAGAGTCTTTGGCGCGAGCCAGGGTGGATACGCGACACATATTGTGTGCACAGAAGAGAAGCTGAAAGGTGTGCCCGAGGGTTGGAGCTTTGAGGATGCTGCAGGTGTCTTTGTCACCGCGCCTACAAGTTATGCTGGGTTGGTTGTAAGGGCTGGAATCAAGAAGGGTATGTGACTCTTCTTTTGCGACGATATGAGTGAACTTTTCTTAGGGCTGACACACTTCTAGGTGACTGGGTGCTCGTCCATGCTGCAGCCGGTGGTGTTGGTCTGGCCGCCGTCCAGATCGCAAAAGCTTTTGGCGCGACTGTTGTCGCCACAGCCGGCAGCTCTCACAAACTCGATGTGGCACGTTCATTCGGCGCTGACTACGCAGTCTCTTACCGTGACGCTGATTGGCCCGAGCAAGTAAAGAAGCTCACACCAAAAGGCCGTGGTGTAGACATCGTCTACGACCCTGTTGGTCTCATTGCCCAGTCTATGAAGTGCACTGCCTGGAATGGTCGCCTGCTTGTCATTGGATTTGCAGCTGGTGATATTGAAAAAATGGCTACCAATCGTATTCTGTTGAAGAACGTTAGCGTTGTAGGATTGCACTGGGGCGCATACGCGATTCACGAACCAGAAATGCAAGACAAGGTTTGGGACGGCATTTTCCAATTAGTCAAGGAGGGCAAGTATAGAGGAACCGCATTCACAGATCAGGAATATGTAGGTTTGGAGAGCGTACCGGCGGCACTAAAGGCTCTTGGTGGTAGGGACAGTTGGGGCAAGGTTGTCGTCAAAGTACCACAAGAAGGCGGAAGTAAGATTTAAGATCTGTTCTCCAACTATCTGGATGTCCACAGCCACAAAATGAGAATAATTTGTACAAGACACTCTTCGTTGCAGCACAGGGAAATTGTCAAGTTTTTTGTCCATACGATAAGAGGGTGCTTCTTGAATAACAACATAGCACTCTTGCTTTTGCACCAATACTTTCCAATCACTCAGTGCATTTCTCGGAGCTCCTTTCTACAAATTCAGTTCTAACAATCTCATACCTATTTGAGCAATTCCAGGATGTCTTAATGCACGACATAGTTAGTCCTGCAATTGTATCATACCATTCTCTCCGTTGCACAACATCTTCTAGGTTCTCACGATCGTACTCTCAATGATTTGCATTCTAAGATGTCGGCAAAACAATCTATGATTACGAGCCGTTTAATCAGATGGCAAGATGAAATATTTGGATTTAACCAATGCTACCAGGCCATGATGAAAGAATGACCACAAAATAAGAGTGAACAAGTAACCCTGAAAGGCAAAAGAGTAGGGCAAAGGCAATGTTGAAGAGTTCTTCAAAAGCTTTCCAAGTAGCAATCTAGCCAGCTAAGTAATCTACAAAATTAAAGTGGCACTTTTGCTCATCTTCAACACAAGCGTAATCACGAGACCGTGTAGAAGACAATACGTCATGGACAGTCGTGAACGTCACGATGTGAACACCGACCCATACTCGCTTTTGAAAACATCATCTATATCTTCCAAGAGACACTTGAATCTCATTCAGCTTCACCAAAAAGAACATGTCTCAGCCTCTTATCATTGTTGTTACCGGCTCCAACCGCGGTATCGGCCAAGGCATAATCCGACTCCTTGCGAAAATCCAACATCGACGACCGTTATGCATATACGCCACATCACGCCGTGGTGCCGATCTTGACATCCAGCCATCATCTCCCAACCAGATCCGCTATGCCAAACTGGACATCTCGGATAAATCCTCCATAATGACATTCATCACCAGCACTTTGCAGCGAGACGGCAAGATCGACGTCCTCATCAACAACGCTGGTGTAAACAACAACAACAACAACAAAGAGACCCCCGAGCTAGCTGAGCAAACTATTAACGTCAACTACCACGGAACAAAACACATGTGTCAACTCTTCCTCACACAAGGTAAAATGAATACGACACCAGACTCGCGTATCGTAAACGTTAGCAGCACTGCCTCTTCGCTTTCCAACTACAGCCCCTCCTTACAGCCACGTTTCCGCTCCGTAAATTCAATTTTGGATATCGATACTCTTGCTCAGGAGTATGTTTCTGCCCTGAAATCTCACAGCCAAGAAGCCATTGGGTTCGGGGCCCGCCAAATTCGTACCAAGTCAGCAAAGCACTCATGAATGCCTTGACTGTAGTTTTGGCAAGAGAGAATGAAGCTGTGGCTGTCAATTGCTGCTGTCCGGGATGGGTGGATAGTGAGATGGGGAATTTGGTTGGGAGGCCACCGAAGACGTTGGAGGAGGGGGCTAGAATACCCGTCAGACTTGCCATTGGTTCCTTGTCGGAGGACGGTAATGAAGATGGAGGTTTAGAAACAGGCGGTGGTGGGAAGATTAGTGGAAAGTATTTCGGCAACGATAGAGTCATGGACACGGGTTGGGGGCGAACAAGGGAGTGGTAATCATCAAAATTAGATATCCATCCATGTAGGGGACAACCTAGCCCCCTCCCTCCAACAGTAACTTGTCGTACATGAAGCTTTTCCGTCCAAAACTCGATTTAATCCAAAAACCACTTGGGCACTTCCGGTCCCCAGACAGCTAAACTCTCATCCCCTGCCTCACCCCATCCCACAGGCGTGTCCTCATTCACCAAGTCCCCATCTGCATAATGCTCAATCATATTGCCCGTAGTATCCCACCAGTAATCAAACAGCTGGCTCCCTAGAATATGGCGGCCCACACCCCAAACACTCTTGTACCCCTTTTGCGCCAGCCATTCGTGGCCCAGGTTCTGTGTGTCAAAGTCGTGCACTTCAAAGCTGCTGTGGTGCACATGTGATGTCGGGTTTGCTGACAAGAAGATGGTATGGTGATCAGTGTATTCTTGCCCGATATCGATGTGTGCAAAGATTGCCACGTCTTTTTGCTGTGGCGAATCAGAATCCGAGGAAGGCGTTTTGACATAGAGAAAATCGGTAGGCACAATGTTGAAAGTTCGCGTGTACCATTGCAGTTCTTCTTGGAAGTTTTGCACGCAGAGGCCGTAGTGGCCGAGTTTGTGCACGGCGGCTGGGCCGGGCTTGAAGCGCTGGAAGCGGGCGATGCGTGGCTTGTCCTTTTCGTAGTTTGTGGTGAGGACTTCCGGGAAGGGCCCGGGTTCCTTCTTCTTCTGGCCGTAGATGAGGTTGATGGGAAATCCTTCGGGATCGTGCATCGTGACCATGTAGCCGCCGCCTGGGGCATCGGTTAACTCTTCAATGGGGCCGGCACCTTGAATTTTGGAGGCTTTCTCTAGTTCGGCGTAGCTTTGCACTTCGAAGCATCCCCCTAGGAATTTCTTTTCGCCTTGCTGCGCATAGTAGACGTACTGGTCGTCGCCGTAGCCTTTGAACCATTTTTTGCCTTCGGTCTTGTGAGCTACGCTCATACCAAAGTCACGCAGGAAATTAGTAATTTCATCGAGGTTCGGGTGCTGGTAGCGCATATGCACGAGTTTGGTGAGTTTGATTTGCGCATCGCGGTCGATGTTTTGTTCTTGCTGCCATTGGCGCAGAGGTTTACATGGCTTGGGGATGGCTTCAGATTGATGTACTGACGATCCGCGGTTCGGTGATACTTCGCGACTGGGATTCTGAATACATCATTAGCGTACTCTTTGTATGGTGACAAATAGATGGCTGTTCAGCTGTGGCATCCAAACCTCGACATGGGATGGGAATGTGGAGGAGCCGGTGTGGGGCCGGTACTTATACGTACTGACGGGGTGATCTTCTCATTGAGTTCACTGAAGGCCATGGTGGTTCGCGATGTCTTTCAATGCAGTGAATTAAATTAAATATTACCTTAGAAAAAACTACGGGAGACAGAGAGAATTATATCAGCATTGCAACTGGGGTTCGAGAGGTAGATCCATGTGGGGAAGACGCAACAAATGCCAATGTGGGGTCAGTAGAGCTGACGTTAAATCATCGGTGCCGCTACTTCCAGCCGGCGACCATCTTTCAGCAATACTAAGCATAGATCATGCGTGTGAGATTTGAGATGACGTTAGTGGGACACGACTATGTACTGTGTACAACCTCAGTTTCTGGCCCGTCGTCGTAACTTGATTGGCCAAGTGATGACCATCAGCAGATTACCTCACGTTCGCTTGGACATTGCATCTGTCGTGTCGGTGTTCAAATGGATTCATACAAAGTTTGATTGACGCTACGATTCTGATTGCCGTTTCAATGAACAGGATCTAGAGCTCAATAATCTCTGGTTCTTCAGAGACACTTTTGCTTTCTCCGACTAGTTTGTTGAGCCATGTGCCCAGTCTAAGCGCAGCTTTGCTGATCTGCAATTCGACAATGGGTACAGCACCGTCTGCATACCCATCTGTTCCAAGATCTGTGTCATTGTGCACACGGCTGTACACGTAGTCGCAATCCCAACGATTACTCTCCCGTGCCCAGCTCGTCGCACACTCTTCTGGAGTGGAAGGATCCACACAAGAAAGCCACATGTATGGAGCAGAGTAGAATTCGTCTTTCCGGATGCGCGAAACAAGGCCGGCGAAGAAGCCATCAATGGACTGGTTGGAAAATGGATGGCTGACGTTTGCGGCGTAGTATGGTATGTATCCATCCCAAACCTGTGTTGATTAGCTTGGATTATCCAGGTGAAGGGATAAAACTTACAGCATGGAGTTGGGTGGACACATTTCCAAATACTACCTTGAAAGTGTTGCCACCTACTGCACGCCCACTCGCATGCAGGGGCTGGTGGATATCTCCGAAGAAATGAGCCACCCATTTCAGAGCATAGGAACAGGTCAGATTGGCTCCTCCTGCTAAATGACCACTTCGAACCTGGTCTATGCATCCACGCAGAATGTTTGTCTGGTTTGCGATGGCACTAACCACACAACCACCCTTGGCGCAGTCGTGGGCATATTCAAGATGACAGCGCTCTGGTGGATGATCATGAGTGTCTATCCAATGCCACTGGTAAGAGAAGTGGCCTTCATGAGTATGCGCATAGCCGTCTGCCCATGCTGCTGAGCGCCCCACAGAACGGTTATATTGCGGTTCGAGGATCTCAGCGAGAACAGAAGTGGTTTCTGGGGTGAAAAAGGTCTCTGCCATGAAGCCGATCTGGTTGTGGACTAGCTAGACTCAGCAGAGAAGACGTCTAGGTGTGGCATTGCAACCTACCATCTGTATTCCACGCTGCAGCTGAAGCTAAGAGCATCGCTCCGGCCCACACGCCGTTCACATACATGGTGCCTGGATGCCAGTAGAGCACTTGTTTTGAAAGCTTCTTGATGGACGTAGACGTCCGATTGATGAGGGAAGGCGGCCCTTGCAGCTATCTAGTCCGGTGGTTGGGAACAGGTAATGGAGAGCGACACAGCTGAGATATTGGTCTCAAACTAAAGTTGCAGAGATTGGAACTGAATACTAAGTAACTTGTAGCGAGTTTGATGCGTTGTATATTCTGAGGCATAGACACAGCATGCCCCTAGCTCGGCGTCTATCTTGACGCGTGATGCATGACGATGACGCGCCGGCGCGAGCATGCAGGGGGAGCAATGTTGTGTGCTAGTCTCGGAACGGTAAAGCGCAATACAGCCCCTCTCTTACATTCTGTACAAGGCTTTGGCTCAACACTTGGTAGAGAATACTTGGGTTTGGTCGACTTGAGAAGATAAAGAGAAAATATTTGATTTCCATCCTGAGCAGTACTCGTTATGGCATAGTGTAAAGTCTCCTCTTACGCTGGATATCCAAACATCGCTTCTACTGAAGAAGAATTTCTTAGGGAATAACTTGTTCCATGTTCCTCTGCAAGCAAAAACAAAAATAAAAACATACGACAGCGGAGATTCGCCAGTGGTCACCCACCTGACTACTAACCCGCCGGTCAGCGGTTTATCGCTCGGAAATCAGACGGGATCCAGATAGTTACGCGGCCTGTGGTCGTATGTGGAGGAACTGAACAATTTAGTGGCTCAAGATGTCGGTGAAACCAGGCTCAATACGTCGGACACCACGTTCACCCAGCCATACGTTACACTTCAGTGATCAGCAAGTAGCAGATGAGATAATGGCAGAGACTTAAAGGCGGCTACCTGAATACTTGAGTCTTAGGATAATGTCGGAAGGCTCGAGGAGTTCCTCTTTCATCGCGATGCTATTTAAATCAGAGAGAAAGATGACGTATTCTCCGGTTAGCTAGCGTTACCTGCATCTACGAATGCCATGTCTTTCGCTGATCTTGTCCAAGTGTGAGCTTGCTATGGTGCCAGTTTCCAGGCGCCGTACCTGGACACGAGGGTGCCACTAAGAGGTTTCCAAGACGTCGAGGCGCAGCACTCAACCATCAAGGCATACCCACTTCTTTGTGGCTGTGAGGCTGCAATCTTGCCTTGTCAGAGACTCATAGCCAATCACATCGTTATTTGCCCGAACTCCCGTGTCATAGCGCGTCGCCAATGCCTGCTTTTAGAGGCTTCTTGTAGGTACAGAGGATTGGCAGTTCTGACAGCCTAGTCTTAGTCTCTTCCTCCGCCGCTCCTATTCTCCTTGTATACTTCTCTCAGGATGCTACTCTTGCGGGGTTTGCCATAGACACACAACATACATTATGTCGAGTTCAAAGCGCCCCACGCAGGGCAATGACGTCGCTCCCACAGCCCCACCATCACAGCAACCGTAAGCACCTCTAACACGACAAGGACTTGACTGGTACTGATGTTACCCGAAGCGAGCCTTCAAGTTCGCAGCAATACCTTGACAATGCGCACATTTCTAGCATGGAGTCGTCAGCCGCCGAGCAGCCTCCGGCCTACAGCGAACTTCCGGGCCAGGTCGAGAATGAAGAGTTGGGCACAAACGCCGTGGTTGCAGATGATGGGCGTGTCAACATTCGCATAGACCAAAAAAGCCACACCCTTTCGCAGCTCATCTTCCCCCAAATCCAGCGTCAACTCACACATGCACAAGAAGACCCTGAACCCCCTCCTCCTTATATCCCAGAGTTTCTTGGCGGTGCACCAGGCCAACAGCCTCCGCCTCCACTAAATCTTGTCATCCAAGTGGTGGGATCGCGAGGTGATGTACAGCCTTTCGTTGCACTCGGCAAGGTGCTCAAAGAGACTTATGGCCATCGAGTCCGGCTAGCCACACACGCGACGTTCAAGGACTTTGTTGTCGAAAATGGGCTCGAGTTTTTCAGCATCGGCGGCGATCCAGCTGAACTTATGGCCTTTATGGTAAAGAACCCTGGTCTCATGCCAGGCTTTGACACATTGCGCAGTGGTGATATCGGCAAGCGAAGGAGAGGTATTGCAGAGATTCTCAGTGGCACATGGCGATCCTGCATAGAGACCGGCAATGGCCTCGGTGTAGATCCGCTCCAGCAAACAGTAGAAGAGTGGATGGGCATAGAAGACCAACTGCCAGAGCAGCTTCGGAAACCCTTTGTTGCTGATGCTATCATTGCCAACCCTCCAAGCTTCGGGCATATACATTGTGCTGAAAAGCTAGGTATACCACTGCATATGATGTTCACGTAAGTTTGAAGAAAAGATAGTCCTGCACATGCACTAATGTTGGCACAGCATGCCATGGTCGCCCACACAGCAGTTTCCACATCCACTCGCAAATATTCAGTCTACCAATGCAGATGCTTCCATTACGAACTACATGTCGTACATCATGGTTGACGTGCTAACCTGGCAGGGTCTTGGAGATGTCATCAACAGATTTCGCAAAGAAAGCCTCTGCTTGGATCCCATCAGTGGTGTCTGGGCACCAGCCATGCTCGCACGACTCAGAGTTCCGTTCACGTACTGTTGGTGAGTGTTAAAAAAACCAGCTTAAAGAAACGTGAATGCTTACTACAAGCAGGTCACCAGCATTAATTCCTAAACCCAGAGACTGGAATCACCACATCTCCGTTGCTGGCTTCTATTTTCTCAACCTAGCCTCTAACTATACGCCAGATCCAGATCTAGCAGCATTTCTAGACGCAGGAGAACACCCTGTATATATTGGGTTTGGTTCCATTGTCGTGGATGATCCAAACGCAATGACGAAGCTGATTTTCGATGCTGTCAAAATTACCGGGAGAAGAGCGTTGGTATCCAAAGGTTGGGGTGGGCTTGGAGCTGATGATCTTGGAAAACCCGATGGGGTATTTATGCTTGGAAACTGTCCACACGATTGGCTTTTCAAGCGCGTCTCAGCCGTTGTCCACCATGGTGGTGCTGGCACCACAGCAGCTGGTATTGCTACTGGAAAGCCTACAGTCGTTGTGCCCTTTTTCGGAGACCAAGCCTTTTGGGGAGCCATGGTCGCACGCGCTGGCGCTGGACCTCAACCCATTCCTTACAAGGAACTCACTGCGGAGAAACTTGCAGAAGCTATCAAGGAAGCACTCAAACCCGAATCACTCGAGCGAGCCCAAGAGCTCAGTAACAAAATCAAACAAGAGAATGGAACCCAGAGTGGCGCCCAATCATTCCACCAGATGCTCAATTACGATAAAATGCGATGTGCAGTTTTGCCGAATAAACCCGCCGTATGGAGGCTCAAACGCACAGAAGTAATACTGAGTGCCCAGGCAGCAACCGTGTTGGCGCAGGAAGGCGAAATCAACTTCTCAGAGATGAAGCTGTAAGTATGTTGTTGCCTCAGTCATATTCCCCATTAATAGTCTCAGCTTCCGCCCCCGCGAGTTCGTCCCGGATGAAGGTCCTTGGGACCCAGTCACTGGTGCCGCTGGCGCTTTGATGGGAACAGCGACTTCGATGATGATGGGTGTTGCCGATATGCCCATTCAGACCCTCAAACTGCTGAACATCCACCCCGATGCCAGATCCAAGAAGGGTAAAGAGAAGGCAACAGGAACAGATTCTTCATCTGGAAACGGTGGTAGCGGAAGTGTAGCAGCATCAAGAAGCATGGCAGATGTTACTGAGAGCTCGAGTCCGGATAGAGCTGCAACGCCAACAGCAGCCGATGCGGCTGCAGATCTTGCCCGCATCCAAGCAGGCAATCCAGCAGCTACAAGTCCATGTTCTCCTGGTACGCCTTCTCATAGATCTACATTTATGTCCCAAGCATTTTCTGAATCTACTCAAGGTTCACGTTCGCGTTCCAGAGAGCGATGCCACTCAAACTCAGGATCTCAGTCGACCGCATCTTTCACCCCGGGGCAACGATCTGGAATTACGGAGAACGTCGACTCTGCCGTAGATACCGGAAAGGGGTTAGCACGCATTATAGGTGCCGGCTTCAAGTCGCCCATGGATTTTTCGCTGAACGTTGCCAAGGGATTTCACAACGTACCCAAACTCTACGGGGCAGAAGTGCGGCAGGTTGATAAAGTCACTGATTTCCAAAGTGGAATGCGTACAGCTGCCAAGGTAATGGAAACACGATTCGACCGTCTAAGCTTTGCTAACATGGGTATAGGAATTCGGCCTTGGACTGTATGATGGTATCACAGGTATCGTAACCGATCCATACAAAGGTGCCAAGAAAGAGGGTGGTATTGGCTTCGTCAAAGGAGTCGGCCGTGGAATCATGAGCGTCCCATTCCGTGTAATGGGTGGTGCGTGGTCAGTCCCTGGCTATGCGATGAAAGGTCTCTACCAAGAAATGATCAAAAACAAAGGTCAGAATGTGCAGAATTATATAATCGCTGCACGAATTGCACAGGGCTACGACGAAGCCTCGACAGTTTCACAAGGGGAGAGAGATGAGATCATCAGGAGATGGAAAGGCATGAAGGGCAACATTAAAAAGAAGAGGAATGTTGGGGCTCAGCAAATGGACTCGTTGCATTCACTCGTACAACAGAAAAGGGATCGGAAGAATGAACGAACAGCAAGGCTCACCAATGCAAACGCCACAAGTGGCCAACCCTTGGTCCAGAGCAACTTGGCTCAACAGGATAACTTACAAAGTCAATACCCCGACCCACCGAGAAGACATGGAGTGGAGCCCGAAATCCGGTCTACAATCCCCAGTTGGCGCCAGCAGGAGGCCGAAAGAACACGTGCTCTTAGACGGCAGGAAACGGCTGGTATCGGTAGCCAGGCAAGTGCTTCATCTCAGCCTACACAAGCTGAACTCGAGGCGCAGCTCAGGGCCGAAGAGGATGAAGACCAACGCGAACTAGAGCGAGCAATTGCCGCCTCCGTTGCCGAAGCATCTCGTGGTGACCCCGAAGAAGACCAGCTGATTGCATCCGCCATTCGCGCCTCTATTGCCGAACTAGAGCGCGCCGATACAGGCACTGTCCAAACTCAAGAAGAAGAGGAAGAAGCACTCCGCCGCGCCATAGCCGCTAGCATGTCCGAAGCTGGGAAAAAGGACGCAACGGAAGAGGAGCAAAAGATGCTTGAAGAAACACTACGACGTAGTCTTCTCGAGACACGATCACGTCGCCAACACGGTAGTGATTCAGAGTGGGATACAGATGAGACCGAGCATGATGAAGATTACCAGCGTATCGTAGCAGAGTCGAAAGAACTGGCCCATCTCCATGCAAACTATCCAGACGACTACGCCCATGCTGCACAACTCGCACAGCTTGCGCGCCAGCAGCAGTCCGGCATCGTGGGCGCAGCAGATGGAACTCCCGGCGACAGCACCCCAGACGCAGGAAGTACGCGCTTGGGCACCATGATGACTGGCGAAACAAGCTACACTATTCGCGGCCACGATGAAACTACTACTGGCGACGACGACGACGAAGACGAAGAACTGAAGCGCATCCTGCAGGAAAGCGAGAGAGCTGAAAACGAGCGCAAGGAGAACGCAGAGAGGCAGAGGACAGAAGAAGAGGTCGTGCTCGAGTATGTGCGTAAACAGAGTTTGCTTGAAGAGGAGCATCGGCAGAGGATGATGGAGGGGAGAAATGCAGGGTCATAGGCATAGATGGGTTGAGCTAGCCACTCCATTTTCTGAACCCAAAGAGGAAATTGAAGTGGCCGCCTGAGAGGAAGGGAAAAGGTCTTCTCTGATGACAGGTTCGAACAGAAAGGGCATTCCCGGGACCTCTGATAGTTGCAAGGTTTCCTTTGTATTGACTGATACCCTAATGAACCATGATGTGCAGTCTATCCTTTCGTCTATCCTTTTCTATTCTCTCTTCTCCACCTCGATTGATCCTACTCAGGCGCCGTTCCAAACCCCGTTAAAACTCTCATTCCCCACCGCCACCAGCTCTCCTTGTCACCCAGAACGCTGTCCAAATCCTCTAGTCTGCCCTCTACAAACTCGACCTGTCGCTCGAACTCGCTGACTACATCTTCGACATCTTCTACTTTTCCCCTCAGCGCACTAATCTCGTACTCGAGCTTATCCCGCACATTTTCCAGCTCCCTCAGACTAGCAGTGATAAGACCTCGGTTGTTCGTTATCATAGCATGTGTATCCTCACGAAGGTTATGGTATGTGTCGAGTCTGGGATAGTAGATGGTCTCCAGAGTCTCTATATCCGCGTCCACCGCTTCTGATAACGTCGTGATTTCTGCAAGGCACTCATTGACCCAATTTTGGTCTTTGGCAGAAAGTTGGAGGAGTTGATGGTGGAGGCGTTTGAGCTGGGTGGAATACATGTTTTGGGCTGCGTTACGGGCAGTAAGGGTGGCGATGGAAGTGTCAGCTTCTCCTGAGGCCAAGACTTCTTCATCAGCTGCAGCTAAATCAGGATGAATGGGAGACCAGCGGAGGACCGATTCTTCGGCTGTGCTGAAGGAAAGGTGGCGGGGCCACCAATTTTCATTCCGTGACAATTGACCAAAGTCAAACTGATCACCTGATTGGGTACGCCGCAAGAGAGGGGGTATCTCATTGGTTTCATCGACAGGCAGATTGCCATTCAGATCGATACCATGGTAAGTAGAGCCTGCAATAGAACTTTCTACTGTTGGAGGTTGTTCCGGTTGCTCTGATGTGTCGCTTTCAACTATTGAGGTCCGCAAAGCTGATGCTTGACGACCACCGACCAATCTATTAGTATGGAGGGAAGTGGAAGAATCCCCTGGTGTTTCTGTTAGGACCTTGGTAAAAGTGGGTTCTTCGCCGGCCATGCTCTGAGGCGATATGATTGAGTATGGGTCATCTGAATGACTCTCGTACTCGATGGATGTCCGAGAATCAGTGTACTGAGGCGGCACACTACCACTCTTTGTGCGATGCAATGCATGCCGTCCATGCTCGTCTCGAGAAAGCTTGGTGGCGTGAGTACGGAGGCCAACAGCATTCTTGATGTGGTGGAAACCACCAGACTCTAGCTTGGCTTTGATGGCAGCTCGCCTCGAAAATGGATCTTTAAGGGCCTCCTTTTCCACGCCCTCTGGGGTGAAGACGTCTGTTTTCTTCATTTCCGAAGAACCAGTGTCTCGCTTTGTTATACCGTGATGATCCAATATTGATTCTTGGCGGATGAGTTTGGGGGCATGTTGGCCATGCTTGTCTGGCGAGCTTGACCGTGATTCTCCGCCAGGGAGCCGATCAAACATGTTGTCGCCAGACACTGTCTTTCTGGGCTTTCCATGCCACAGCCATTTTGCATGTTCACCCCTAACAAGTTCAACAAACTGATCGATGTCGACAGTCTCAACTTCGGCAATACCATCTTTCTGGCCCGCTCCGACAATGCCCATGACCATTTCACCGCCCTTGCCCCCTAACTCAGCAACAGTCGACTTGAATGCTCGCGGAACTGCCCAACCTTCTTTGCTGGCTGCCTTTGCCGAGGATCTCCGAAGCTGCTCCAGTGTCTGCCGGTCGAGACGACGGGTTCTTGGTAGGTGGTGTGACTTTTGAAAATGTGCAATACCACGCTTGGTGGCGTCAATGTCAAAAACGTCTTTTGCTACTGCGGCATTGCATGCGCTCAGTCTGTTCCGAGCACCCATGAGCATACCCAGTAAGGCAGCAACCGTAGTTGGACCTAGAATTCCATCGTGAGGCTCTACTGTGTAGTACTCAGAGCCAAAATCTATCCACCAGTCATTGATGGCCTTTTCGGTCACATCGCAGAGCAGCCCATCGGCATACTCTGGCTCCAGCTTTCCAAACAAGACAAGGGCGATTTGACAAAGCTTGACCAGCTCAACGACAGAAGCGTTGAAGGGAATCTTATCGCTTGTGCGGTAAAGTTGCTGGAACTTTGCTTGAGTAGCACCGCTAGGCGGCGTCAGCTTGATACCCAGGCGGCCAGAGCAGCCCAATCTTTTGAGGTTTTCATTGACAATGAAGGCTTCACGGTACTTTTTTACATCACCTCCAGGGATAGGGATGACTGTTAGGGAAGAAGGGAATCCACTGAGGTTTGTGACCATAAGAGTGCCATACGGTGTTTCTCGCCTCTTGGCATGGTAATCAGCAAGGGACTTGAAGTACAGTCGCATCTGAGGCGACCATTCTTCCTCATTTTTGGGCACACTTATGATGGTGGCTACGACAGTATCCTCAGGATTGCCAGTATAGGTGGTGATGAGAAAGGTAGGGTGAGTCCGGGAGCAGGCCCATTGTTCGACCAGGTATATTTCATAGCCCTCGATCCGCTGACGGCGCGCGAGGACGTGACATGTGGTGGCAGGGTCCTCTTCGAGGTATCGGGCGGCCACCAGGTCGGTCAAGACGAAGCGCTGATGGGTAGCGGGTAAAACAGGCGACTTGACCCTGGCATCGTCCGGCAGCATGTCGGCGTGGGATGGCTTGGACGCTGGCTGGGGACGCGACTGTGGTGCGCTCATGTGTTGGATTGACGTCGTCTGCAGGGGCGGCATCTGTCTCCGAAGCTCTCTCTCGGTGCGCACCCGCGAGAGAGGGGATGACAGGGGTGATTCCATTTTAGCGTGAACAGTGCGATTTCAGGTGTGATTTGGCCGAAGGGCTAATACCAGGTACTGCGGGTGCGAGCTCGTCATGGTAAAGGGAGGCGCAAGGTCCCGCCGATGACCGAGCACAGGGTAGCAGATTGAGGGGAGGACGATGGGATGTTACCAAGTCGTTCGGACAACTCTCTTCGCATGTTCCTAGCAATGCCTGATCGCGTGTGACATATCGAGACCTTTGGGATAGTGAGGTTCCTTGCAGGCTGTGGGGAGGTTTGGATGAAAGCTATCAAGGGTAGGGATGCGCGCGCGGAGGTCGGCCTTGCTTCCCCCACACGTCATGCGGCGACGGGCGGGCGCGACACGACTCTATCACCACCACCACCACGGCGGCCATGGACAGCAGTGAAGTGTCCTTCTGGCCAGACAGAAGCTGCTCACTAAAATACAACCATCCCTCTATCACCATCGTCGTAGACCGGCCGTTTTAGTTACCATCGTCTACGCAGCAGGGGTCCTTATCAACACCGCCATGGACGACCTCCGCGAGCAAGTCGAGCTCCTGGAGAGCAGCGCAAACCTCTCTGCTAGTATAGAACACGTGCAGAAGACGATTGATATGCTCACCGCAGCTCGCGCTAAGATTGCTGCCGGTGAGTGCCCTTGTATCGCCCGTGGAAACTGCACACACTAATCATACCACACGACCAGATCCCAAGACAGCGCCCTTGACCCTCGCAAAACTCCAGGACCCATTCAAACAGTCGCTAGAAACTGTACAGAAAGACCTGAAGCCAATATATTCGGGTCTGAACAAGTACGGCAAGGCACTGGACAAGGTATTCTTCTCCTTCTTTCCACTGATCCTCACTCTCCCCACGACTAACCGGGCTTCGCAGAAATTCAAAGACAAGCCGCTTCCTTCAGCTGAAAATGACGCCTTGTCATCACATCCATCGCTTATAAACCGTGCCATTGCCATGCATCTCCTCCGCGAAGGTCAGTTCGATGTTGCCTCCACCTTCGTACAAGAGGCCAGCCGCCAGCCGCCACGCCCTGAGCCTACTCCCAACACACCGAATCCCCAACTGCAAGAGTCTTGGGAGAGAGATCTAGCAGAAGGCACATTCAATTCAGAAGAGCTGCAGCACAAGTTTGCAGAAATGTATCACATACTGCACGAGTTGCGCGTCCAGCGGAATCTCCAACCAGCGATACAGTGGGCACGTCAACGGAGTGCCGAACTTGAAGGTCGAGGCAGTAATCTTGAGTTTGAATTGTGTCGGCTACAGTTTGTCTGCCTCTTCGACACTCATGACCAAGACAGTGATGCTATGGACGCTGAGACGCCCAATGGACCCCTCAACGCCTGGGCCTATGCGCGCCGGGAGTTCGCCCCCTTCCAGAAGCGCTACCAACGAGAGATCCAGCAGCTGCTAGGCGCAATGGCTTTCTGGCAGAACGTCCAAGACTCGCCCTACAAACGCCTTTTCTACAACGATTCTGCATGGGAAGAAGTAGCACATTCCTTCAATCGCGAGTTCTGCTCTCTGTTAGGGCTCAGCGCCGACTCTCCCCTCTTCATTGCTGCCACAGCTGGTGCCATAGCGCTCCCTTACCTGCTGAAAATGCAGAGCATCATGAAAGAGAAACGCACGGAATGGACAACGCAGGATGAACTGCCTGTGGAGATTCCACTTCCTAGCCAGTACCACTTTCACAGCATCTTTGTCTGCCCTGTTTCTAAGGAACAGTCAACTGATACTAATCCACCCATGATGATGCCTTGTGGTCATGTGATTGCACTCGAGTCGCTTGAAAAACTGAGCAAAGGGTCGCGGTTCAAGTGTCCTTATTGCCCTAACGAAAGTCACCCCAGAGAAGCGAGGAAAGTTGTGCTATAGCATGGCTATGCAAACTCATGCTCGGACACGAATTTGACACTTCTAAGGAACTGGCGTCTGGTGTTTGGGGTGCTGCAAAGGGTTGGATGGAGATTAACTGTGTCCTGATGCCCGCATCAATGTTTCTATGTAGCATCAACATCAGAGGTGTGGCAATGTCACGCATCCATGAATACCGATATTTTTCACAACTTCATTGAGAGAAATCCATGTCAGGTCAAAGAAGACGGGTGGGGAAAACGATTCTACTATATCGAATGAAGGTCATGAAATCAATCAGGAAAGCCGGTTAAGGTTCATATTTGAACTAGTCGCAACGCCTCTCTGCCCTAACAGCTGTGACCAAACCCTTGAAGCAAACTTAGTAAGGCCTATACAGCCACTGTGACGGATGGAAGAAAACGTCGAAATCAACACCACCAAAGGCACCAATCGCAGGAAACAAATCACACTCGCCTCGCAGTCCCGTGTTACCTCCCTCACACCTTACATCGAGCTCCTCATTGCCATCCCAGCCGCCCTCCTTGACCCCATTGCGCGTAAAGAAAACATCGACGTCCAACAATTTCCCTTGCTGTGCCTGCTGATACGACGGCGGATCTTTGGGGACAGAAAACGTGACGCCAATTCCCACCGTATCCCCTGGCTTGAACGCAGTCGTAAAATCGATGCCGCCCCAAGCGTCATTCACATACTTTCTTCCATCATCGCCATGCACCGCGAGACTAGCGCGCTCCCAGCCTGGAAGCCTGAACGTTGGGTACGGTGGCGCGATAAATCCTATTGCGATGCCAGCGTCGGCTTCAGACAGAGATGAGACATCTCCGCGCCCAATGCCAATGACTTTGAGCTCAAAGTAAATCGTCTTAGGACGCTGAGTGGTGAGCGGCGAGTCCCAGCCAACGCTGTACATGGGGAGGTTGGTCAAGATGCTCGAATCGCGGCAGTTGGCGTGAGTACGGCAGCGCCAGTGGCCTGCTTGGGGCTGAGGGAAGAGCTCTCCCGTCATCGACGGGGGCTTGAGTAAAGCAAGCTGCGCATTTTGGACCGCTGCATGGGTGCTTGGATGCAGGTTCTGTGGCGGCCAGAGAGCATGCATCCGCGTCCATGCTAGGGCGCGATCGCCTTCTTCGGTTGTTGCATTCGCAGTCGGTGAACTGTCATAGCCCATTGAAGGTGGAGGAGGCAAAAGCGCAGTGTCAGGTATCACGGTCCAGTCGTGGTATGGTGGTGGATCCCAGCTTGGAGGTGGCTGCTGCGGGTATGAAGGAGGTGCACCTGCTGGTGGCGCGTAGCCTGAGGCTTGATGGTTTGGTGGAGGGCCCGGAGGTGCTGAGTACTCTGGCTTTGATGTCGAAGACGAAGAGGCTTGGTTTGGTGGGGGCCCAGCAGGTGCCTGGTATTTCTCTGTTGGCACAGCTGTATGATGTGAGTCTTGGGAATGTTGATAGTAGGCGTTGTTGGACTGATGATTGTGTTCGTCTGTTCCGTAAGATGGCTTTTCCTCGCCCTTGAGCTTGTCTTTGAGTTTCCTGAACATGCTAAGAGTGAATTTGGTGTTATCAGGAAGATCTGTGATCTAACCGCAAGCCTGAGATCACTTGTGGTTTCCTTTACTGATACCGAGTGTATTATCAGAAACGTCAAACTCGGTGAGTTCTTTGAGCCCCAAACATAGATCCCTACCTTCGAACGTGAGGAATACAAGACAGCAGACAAAGCCGAAAATATGCAGCTTGATCTTTATAAAAGGCAACTCACTCATTGCGGCTGTGCAAATGTCACAGGTGCTGTTACCTACATGTCGCCTTACCATATACGTCATCGTGGCTTGGCAGTTCAATATTGTACAATTCAGGCCTCAAAGTTGCATAGTATCATTCAAAATCAAAAAGAAGGCCTATAACTTCGATGCATATCTCCCCGCAAAAGCCTTCCCTCTGACCCTACCTTCCAGAAACTTTACTGGCACATCAACAACGCAGTCCCTTAACCAATCAGCTATGCCCTTTGCGAGCGAGTCAAGTCTGCTACTTCCGCTGACACCCCTGCCCAACACCCCGTACACGACAAAGTGCACGGCCATGATGCCCTCAAATTCACACCTCTCAACGAAGAATGTGTCTTCCCAGCTATCAGCAAACATTTCCTTGAGTTTGTTGATAGTCAGGTAAGTGCGAAGCCAGTCCCAGCTTTCTTTGTACAGCGGGGAGGAATTAGGGTAAGATGACGGAAGTGCAGTTGGAATAAAGAATCCGATATTCGCATTGCTGCCTTTATCGCCTGACCGTGCGAGAACAACATCACCCAGCCGGGCAGGCTGAGTCGGGCCAAAAGAGTGGAGATCGACGGGGTTCTTTGTCTCGTAACTTTGCCTTTTAGCCAAGTCTTGTGTCGTTGGTGGTGGCGCAGTCTTGATCGTTTTTGTATGCACCTCGTTGGCTGCTCTTCCAACTTCGAAGATGTTAATCGACGTGTTGAGCTTGTTCTGGGGCCATATAGCTGGATAGTAACTCAAGTATGGCCTTGGTATGATGGTCCGAAAATCCAGAGAAGAATGGTAGCCAGAAAAATGCTGCATCAAGAAATCTCCTACTAATCCTGCCAAGCCCATATTCACGTTCGGGTCGCTTGATTCAGCAAAGACCCTGCAAGATGTCGTACTTCTAAGCTGGCTCTTGGGGTTGGGCTCCGGCACTCCAAGGCGTTGGAATTCGAGGATATCAAACTTATCCAGAATGCCTAGCCTTTTCAATCCGAACTTCATCGTACGCTCCCAGAGATCGTACTTCTCCTCGGTAGCGTACCCAGTTGCATTGACGACGCATTCGGACTGGTAGCCGGCTTGGTAGAAGATGGCCAGTTTAGTTGTGGGCGGAGGTGGAGCACCTTTGATGCCCCACAGGCGGACTCTGTCGTTGACGTTAGACTTTCTCAACTTGTGCCAACCGAACAGTCCAGGAGAACTGATTGCACACACCTATTCCTCCCCTCACTCATGACCTTCACATCGTCCAGGATGGCTTTTACATCGCTGTTCAAATAGATATTACCCTGCAACTCATACAGGAACTGACACTTGACCGTATCTTCGGTAACGAATCCCTTCTTCGCATCGTGCTTCGTAACGACACATGCTCCATCTTTCTCAATTTCTGCAATTCCAAATGTCATGTCATACAAATCGTCGATTGGATACTCATAGAAGCCGGCAAAGTTTGCGCCAGTCACGTACGCACTGCATTCAATCAGATGACCCGCAACGAGGGCTCCGGCAAGTTGGTCGAAGTCGCTTGAGCGCCATTGGTGCCACCACCACGCTGCTCCAATTACTGGACTGGCATCTGCAACGCGACCGGCTATGATGATGTCGGCGCCTTGCTCGAGCCCTGCTATGATTTCGCGGGCACCGAGGTATACGTTTGCGCTAACGATGGGTTTATCAGCTTTGAGTATGTCCAGCGTATGATCATCGACTGTGACTTCACTGTTGTCAGAGTCCAGATGTCGTGGTAGGCCTTTCCCCTTGATATCCGACATCTCCTCCATTAAATTGTCGCCAAGTACATATGCTACTTTTAAGTTGTAGCCTTTCCTTGTTACCTGCTCATGCTATTAGTACTGCATACAACACAGGCATGCTGCGTTAAGCACGGATCGCTCACGAGCTCCTGGACTTTCTCTGCCAATCCCTTGGGATTATGCGCCCCGCCATTGACTATAACTTTGATTCTTTTCTCCTGCAAAAGATCAATCGTCTGCTCAATGCCATCCCAAGCTGTCTGCTCCCAGCCGGGATGAGTGCCCGCTGCATAAGCTTGTGCATTCTCGGCAATGTTCGCTTCCGCAAGATAGTCGCCTGTGATGAAGTCGACGTCTCCAAATTCCGCTTGGTAGCGCATGTGGTAGCCGGGGTCAACTGCAACATGTTAATTCTGGACTTGAACAGGCAAAGGGAATCATCGTGCTTTTGGCGCCAGAACAATTCGCTACGCGTACGGGACGGGTTCCGCGCTGAGACGTCCATCTTGTGTTGTAAGTGGCTCCAGCCATGGTGAGATATTGCTTCTACTCTAAACCCGGATTTACAAAACTGTTGCAAATGTTTATTTAGTAAATACTGAGAACTACAATGCATTTAAGGCCCTTTCTATATGGAGTTCGATTTCCGCCCCAACCGATGTTGCGTTGAACTTCCACGGGTCAGATGGAGGGGGAGGGCGTACCCCACTTCAATGGCCCGAGGCATGAAGGGGAACATAGTATACGACCTCCGCAAGATAAAATTACCGAATCAAGTATACTCCGCACTGATGATGGTAGAGTCATCTATTTAGATGGTACCAGATCTGGCAGTTAGGGCTAGCAGATTGTTAGAGGGGCAATGCAGCTTGCGCGACATGTCACTATATAGCAAGCATGTACCCGCGACCGTTATTCAGATATAGACCATTAGGAGACCACCATGATGCTACATCCATCCTGCAGAAGATAACACAATGGAGATTACTGAGCGCATCGATGGCTTTGCCAATCGTTTGGAATATCTACTCGATTCAGGGTGAAGCACGAAGCCTTAATAATAGTTAACTCCAGATTCACTCTTTGTCCCTACACTTTCCTAAAGGCTATCACGGTGCGCAGGCGAACGGGAGTACAACGCAGCAGATCTCATATGTATACTGTGGTGTATTGTGGTGTAGCAGCACCTGGCTAGATTGTAGGTATATATCAGGATTTCTTTTCGGAGTAGATAGACCACCTTCTTTACTCGATTAACTACTGGCAATTACTACTCGACTACCTGATTGTGGGTCGTCCCCTCGATCTACTTGAGCGCGATTATCTATCGTGCTACAGTATCCATGGAGTTTGGACTAACAATAAGTCACGACCAGCCCGTGACACCGGTTTTCCCAACAGTGATTACTGTAATGATTCATCGGCGTCGCCAATGGGATATAGCATACTCTTGAGGCGAGTTACTAAAGGCGACTCCTGAAATAACACTGACAGCCCGTAACATGGATTAGACAAATGAGGGTAGAGCTTCTCGAGTTAATAAAATAAGGTAATATTCTTTTGGTCTACAGTGACACATCTGACAGGAACATTCACATCTGAAGCGTCCAAATCTCGAATCTAGAGCATACAGTGCGCTTTCTCGTAAGAAAGAACCTCAATGGTTGTCTATGTGGAAACCATGTATGGCGAAGCCCAGAATCATAGGGCTGTCCTCGAAAAAACACCTCTTCTGATATCTTTTCCTTTGCGATGGTAGCTATAGACATCACGCTCGAAGATATAATCTTTCTTATAAGTAAGGAGGAGCTGGCTTCAGACGATGCCTGGAAATACATTCTCACACAGCCTACTTCTTTCTTTGGAGATGTAGATGACTTCAGGGACTTTCTCTATCATATCGGAAAAGACAATTCCTTTCGTTAAAGCCTGATAACTCTTGCTAGTAATCTTACTGCACAAAATCCCAGAAAGCCATTTGTCCAATGGTACTATGTCGACAAGTGTTTCAGAGACTTAATCTCCGAAATGACCAGTTTGGACCTCTTAAAAAGAATCACTGCCCAGAAAGCTCTGGAAAACCCGTGGTTCTCGTAGCATCGCCGATGTGTCATAGTCCGGGTCTAGTAGAAACATCACCTAATCAAAAACCTTGTCAAAATTTCGACGCCATTTGAGAGTATTGCCATGCACTCACTCTGTTAGCAACCTTTCCATGTCAAGTAAGTGACTGAAAGCCATAGTTAGTGCAGGAAACAGATTTTATTCAAAGGGTGGACTTTGCCTTGACAAGGGGGGGAACAGTTTAGTCCTAAAAGTGGGGTGAGAAAGAGCCTCACAATTCCCCGTCTCGTATCTAGCTCGCGACTACCACCCACCATGACTGGATGACTAAAGATGACTGACTGCACGTGTCGTCGTATGTGACTGGTTTTAGTGCTCTATGATTCTGTTTATTCTGATGATTACGAGAGGTAGCAATTTTTTTTTTTTTGAAAAAAAAGGGTGACTGCTAGTATGTTTAGCAGATATTGACTCACACTCTCTACTCATGGGTATAAATCATTACAACTCTAGAATGAGACGATACTCTCCCACAGCTACCCAACTCCCCTCTCCTCTCCTCTCATTCCCTCATTTGATCGTATCAATATCAAATCCCAACCATGTCCACGAGCATCCCCTCAAAAATCTACACTCAGCGCCTGACCCTCATCCGGCTCACCAACACCTCGCCCTCGCATCCCCACGTGCAACTCTTCCATGAAAACTGGTCGGACCCGACGGCAACCGCATGGTCTCTGCACGGCGCGACCAAATCGCTCGACGAAAGCCGCGACTGGATGATTGAGCACCGCACAAAATACGACAACATATTCTACTCCATCTTCGCACACCCTGAAGACCAACAACAAGAACAACAGCCCTCAGACCAGAAAATATGGCGCATAAGTGACACACAGCTCGCCTCAGACACGCCCCAACAACCCAACAGCACCAGCGACCAAGACGACATCCTCGGCCACCACATCGGCAGCGTAAGTCTCCGCCTGCAACCCAGCGGGCCCGTCCTGCCGCCACCAACTCAGCACTCTGCGCAAGAAACGCCTCGGGCCCTCGACCTCCGCGTACTGGGCTACGCGCTATTCCCATCAGCCTGGGGCAAAGGCTACGCTACAGAAGCGAATCGCGGTCTGCTGGACGCATATGCCAGTGCGGTGGCAGTACAGCGCGAGGCGGCCATTAACGGCAGTGAGGACTGCTGTGAGTATTACGTTGAGGCTGCGGTGGATGAAGGGAACGATGCGAGTGAGAAGGTGTTGAGGAAATTGGGGTTTGAGAAGTTGGGGTGGAAGGACGAGGCGGAGAAGGTGTGGTTGAATGGGGCGTGGAGGGGGCCGGGGTATTGGGTGTATGGCATGTTTGTTTAGGAATGAAGGGGGGGTACGTGGGAAGGTTTTTTTTGAGGGAAAGG
>JAWDHC010000051.1:0-127554 GCA_036172615.1 Curvularia verruculosa | reverse complement strand
GTATCGTATCATATCGTACCATATCGTTGCTCTCTTCTCGTCTTCTCCCCCCAAACTCACCATTCATGGCTTTCACATGACCCTTTAAGAGTCTCAACCCTTTCAATGCTGTCGTGGTATAGCAACTCTTCCCGTGCACACGCTATATAAAGGAATGACGCCAATAAAATGCTTGGACACAAAAAACAACACAAGGAACTCGCTCTGGAAGACAGGACCACATTTTGATGCCGCTGAAAACGAGATCAAAGAAAATCAAAACGAACAAGCAAGCGAAAACAAATCAAAGATGGGGGAGGGAAACAAACAAGCTGGGTGAAAAGAAAAGGGCAGAATTCTGAATCATATCTCATATCCATCACAACTGTTAAACACCGTGGTGTATCCGTATATTCCCTCCGGAAATGCTAAAGGAATGTGCAGTGTAGTAAAAAAAACGCCAGTAAAAACAAACAAGGAAAAACAGTAACGACGATGACCGTTGTGTTTTTTCTCTCCTTTTATCTTCCATGGAACAATGCCTTTCTTTCTTTCTTTTTTTTAAATAAGAGGGCCCGCCATCATGGGGCTCATGTTCCTCGTGTTATTAGTCAATGTAGACTCATAGGGTACTTGTGCGCCGTTCAGGGTGTTCTGTCTAGGACGGTAGTAGCTATTGGTATACGCTGAAGCAGGGCCAGCGTAGGTTCCTTGCGTCGGTGAATGTAAGCCGGGAGAAGAGGGGTTGTGCAAATTACGGTTGCTCCGACGCCGACCAAGTACGGGTGATGCGGAGCCGCCTTGCACTGTGCCTGTAGAGTTTATAGACTCATTTGAATTACTTCTCACGTGCTGTGCGGTTGCTGGCTGTTGCATCTGAGGCGAGCCAGTAGGGTTGGCTGGCCGCTGGAAGCCTTGAGTGAATGGATTGGTGCGTGCAGGGACACTGTTGTCGCGTTGGCCAAGTGCCTGTCTCCTCGTCTCAATGAGCTCACGAGCTCGCATGTTGCGTTCGTCCTGTGTCAGTCCGGTTGGCCGAGCTGCAGGCTGACCAGGTGATGGAGGGGCTTGGGTAGGTGAGGGAGGTGGCCTTCCATGCTCACTTGCCCGCAGAGTTCGGGTCGAAGCTTGAGGATTGAGCTGACGCCTCGATGGCTGAGGTCTGAGGTTCAGGCGCGATGGTTGAGGTCTCGTATTTTGTTGTGGAGTGCCAGGTTCTCGAACGTTGACACGAGAGTTTGCTGGCCGCAAAGTGGCTACCGAAGACTCGTTTCGCAGTAGTTGACGCGAGTTACGGTTTCGCACACCACGTGCTTGGACAAAAGCAGCCCAGGGATTACCTCGAGCCGCAAAGGGTGGGAGAGCTGCGCCCTGAACATGCAGTCCCATGCCAGCGTGCGGAAAAGCATTTGCAAAATTGCCAGAGTTCCTCCTGCTATTCGCTGAAGAAGGACGAGCACTGACACGGCTCTGAGGACGGTCAATCATATCCATAGCCGCAGCAGCCTGTGTCTGTGCTATGCTGTCGATTGAATGTTGAGACGTAGGAGTAGAGGAGCCAGGAGTCAAGATGGTAGAAGTATTGCTATTTGAGCTAACAGAAGGAGCACGATCAAACCTGCTCATATTGCCGTTGTGCGCCATCGCTGGGAATCCTGGAGACATGGCGCTTCTCCGAGGCGGCGATATTGGCATGCGTGGATCCATGGCAAGGTTTGACGTGTTATCCATCAAGGGCGTCCTCAGACGTGCAGGGGGCAAAAAGGGAGAGTATGCCTGTGCCGGGCTTGGTCGATTTCTGTTCCTCGTGCGGGGACGAGAAAGCGGAGTGATGGCTCGTGGCTCAACGTCTATCAATGCGCCTGCCATTTGATGCTGCTGGAGAGCCTGTTGATGCGCAGCAAACATCCAACTGATGCGTGGATCGTATTCCCGGCGCTGCACACGAGGAGCACCACGCGCATGTCCTTGTGAGGTGTCCGAGTTGTCATCGGTATCCCCCTCGTTTGTCCCGTCTACCTGAGCAGCCCCACGATTGACCAAGCGAGCAGTGGGGTTTGAAAAGGCTGCAACGTTCCGCATATGTGCTTGTGAGCGGCGTGCCCGCAAAGTGTGC
This sequence comes from Curvularia verruculosa, assembly GCA_036172615.1. Classification (NCBI taxonomy): domain Eukaryota; kingdom Fungi; phylum Ascomycota; class Dothideomycetes; order Pleosporales; family Pleosporaceae; genus Curvularia; species Curvularia verruculosa. Next base: position 125,459 of record JAWDHC010000051.1, on the reverse strand, counting down.
ATGGCCAGCTCGACGTCACGATCTTGATCCGAGTCATCATCGTCTGCTTCACCGTCTTCGTAAGGGGCTGTCGATGTAGGAGGCACAGAGGGTCTTCGACGCAGGCCACGGGAGGCATTCAAGACACGAACATTGCCGGTTCGCGAAGGCGGTCGGATGGGGGCACTAGGCCGAGGACGATCTGCAGTAGGTGTTAGAGAACCGCCCATTCGGCTTCTGTCATTTGAGTTCGCAAGCGGTTCCCACCCAACGGTCGTTCTTCCTCCATCACTGTCATCATCGTCTTCTTCGCCCATTTCATCGTCTTCATCCCGCTGTAGCATCCAACCCTCCTCTCTTAGCAAGGCCTGGGTATCTTCGTCGAGCTCCTCCTCGTTGGAGATGTCAGTGGATGCCAACGAAGCTGTCTCGTGGGAAGATCTTGAACCATTTGCCCGGTGTAGAGCACGAGACTGAGCCGAGTTTCTCACTCCTCTGCGGATTGGCCCTTGGTCTTCTTCGTCCTCGTCTTCCTCTCCCTCGACGACGCTCGAGCGGTTGGATGACGTCTCTGATTCGACAATACGACGTGCTCTGACATTCGGTCGTGCTCTGTTGCCTGAGGGTTGAGGCATGGGTCCAGGTGTGGATGACGCGTCACTTGGTGAGCTTGAGGCTGGTACCTCATCGTCGTCGATAAAGTCGTTCATGGAGGAGTCTTCATCCAGGCCTTCTTCGTCTTCCTCTTCGACCGTGTCCATCTCATCCCCATATATGTCTGACACGATACTTTGGGTGTATGAGCGTCGGCTGCCGGCTTCGCTGTGGGATATTGGGCGACGTCGAGCAAAGGCGGCTGCATGGGGTGGTATTCCAGCCTCGAGAAAGCGGCGCATCATGACCGAATCGTCGGGGGGGTATCCCCAGTCAGCCATGCCATCATCATATTCGTCGTATTCACCGTGCTCAAAGTCCATTTCAGCATCGAGATCTGTGTCGTGCTCTGACATCTCATCCATATCGCTAAAGCCCGAGAAGCTGTCACCCCAGGATACTTCACCCGTCTCGTCAAATATCAGCCCACACTGAGTGCAGCCGCCATCTTCGAGTTCCCAGGTGCAAACTGGGCAGCGGTCAACCCCGTCTTCCTGGTCACGGACGACTTGAAGCGAAGGGCCTCGTTGATGTTGGGCAAGCCGGAAGCATCCTTTGAAGAGACCTCCAGTGCGGGGATCGTCGTTGTCTTTGTCCTGCTGCACGGCATCGGCTTCGTCCTTCTGCCACTTCTTGTGGTCGTCGAGGCTCTCGCCTAGCGGAAGCAGTTCGGCTCGGGCTATGAAGACATTTGTCATATCACGTATCTAGACATGTGTGTGTTAGAGAGTGCTTGCCATGGGCGTGTTTAGTTTGTTTTGACTTACCACATAGGCAGGGGCAGGTAGATCCTTGACAACAATACGGCAGTCGGGACATGTCTTACGAGCCTTGTTGCTAACGAACCAGGTGCAGAGACACTAGACACGTTAGATGTTGACAGATGCAGTGGTACATGCGCTTGGCTTACTGTGTAGCAGTACGTGTGTCCGCACGATATGGTGAAAGGCTGGTACAGCAGGCGATCACAGATCTTGCAGGTAAGGTGGGTGCGAAGGCTGTCAAACTCGCCCTTGAGGGCTTTGAGTTGCTGGCAGATGTTAGTGCAAAAGGCCTATCGTTGCCGTGGGTGGGTATATGGCACCTCTTCTGCCTTGGTGGGCTGGGGCATGTCTTCCTTCTTCAGCATCATCTTCTGCTTCAGGCTGTCCTTGCTCGCCGCGCGTGTGGGCTTGTCGCCGTCGCCCAGCTTGGAGGCAGAGCGACCGGCAGTCGGAGTGCCTCCGCGCCCGGGCCTTGACGTCGAAGACATGCCAGCGGATTGTGAGGGCGTGGGGGCATGTGAGGACGTGCTAGAGGACGTGATGGACGAGGATGAATTCTTGGAGCGAGCGGTGGGCGGGGTCGGCGACGCTCGATTGTCCATGGCGGCGGGCGATGGGTGTCTGTGGGGACGGACGACGGCGACGACGACGAGGGCAGCCGAGAAGGTGGAAGATGGAGCATCTGCTCACATGGGACTTTGCCCTGGTAGTGAAGGACTGCGAGTATGGCTGGCAGTGGTTATGCATGCAAGTGCGGGCCTGCTAGTCGAAGTATGCTGGCGCTCGGCCACCACTGCCCTTGCTCCCGTCAATTTGCCGCAGCAGCCGTTCACATTCCACCCTCATCCTCGTTCCGTCTTTAGTGCCAGCCCCGAATCCCCGTCGTCAACCACCGCCAACCATTCCCTTGAGCCATGTCAATTCCATACCATGGCATTATCCCATTGGCCTGTCGCCTTGGCTACGGGTCCTCAACACCAATGACGTGGGCACGCGACTCGTAACGATGCTCGAGAGCATCGATCCGTTTTGACCGGACGCCACAAAGAAACCATTGTGGCGATATCTCAGAGAGCACGCACAAGTCTTCAGCTCCAGCCTCGGCCAAGTCTAGAGCCCTACTTCTCCATAGCTGTCGCTATTGGTGGCGGAAGGATTGCCGGTGCTATGTACATACATACATACATGGCTCGGCCAGACTAAACACACATATCGAAGCCCTGCACATACTACTACCACTGTACATACTTGGTGCCGATTACAACGACAAAATATCAGCCTTGTTGGTGACACCTTGGGGGGCCCGGTCTCCTCTACGATCAAGACCCTCAGTCGATGCTGGACAGAAACACACTCACTTTTCCGGGCTATCGTCTCAACCGATATCGGGTGGGCATGGTGCACCTAGCATACTAAATTTGCGATTCAGCAGCGACAGATTTGGATATTAAACATGTTGGTCATGCATAGAGCCAAGGCTAAGCTGTCTTGTTGAAGCAGCTCAGCCTTACATTGGACATGGTCACGGTGAATTTCAAGTGTGGCGTTGCATTCCAAGGAGACCTTCCAGTCAAGTGGAGAATTGCACATACCACCCTTGTGTAACGAGTTCTGTTGAACGCATAGCTCTACTTAGACTTCCATTTGTTGTGATGCGGAAAGCGCACAATCCCCAAGCCAAGACCATTGCAGAGCCCGTGCTGGTTGGTTGTTCGATCGAATGCCAGGCTTCGATCTGGGTCAGAATACCATGACGTGAAGGGCTCTGGTCTCGTTTCAAAGTCTGATCAGCGCCTAGAAGGGTGAGGTGTCGCGGGCATTTTTTTTTGTGGTGAAAATGAAGGTTGATGCACATGGAATAGCCCAGAGTACACAATACCACCACCCGGAAACTAGGGCATGGGAGCCAAAGAAAGTAACAAACAGAGCTAGTCAGTTTACCGCAGGATGATGCCATGACACTTGCGTTGGGTCCCGCTGTACGACAAGGAAGCGCCCATCACACGTCCCGCTGCCGTGCTGAGGTAGCTATGCAACTTGCTTATCGATAACGCACCTCCGCGGCTCTATCCTCCATGATCGGCTTCAAACTTCTGGCTTTGCGCAAGTCATCTCAACACGTACGACACGCTTGAGATCTAGCCAGCTGCTTTTTTTTCTTGGGTCGCATACACCTCCCAACCTATCATAATGTCAGAGAAGCCTACCCCCTCGAAAGCGAACGAATGGTCCGGCGACAAAGCCACCAAATTCGACAAGTACGCCACCCTACTGATTGAGCTGCGGGCCCTGTTGTGAAGGATGGTAATAGAACTGATGTCTTCTTGAATCAGCAAAGCATACAGCGAGTACTTTGACCCGTGCCAGGAGGCTGCAGATAGGAGCATACGGTGTCTGAAAAGAAACGGTGGAGAGAGGGCCATGTGCTCGGACTTTTTCCAGTGAGCCCAAGAAGTCTACAAAGAGGAATTGCAAAGGAAATTGAGCTAATAAGCATGTGACAGAGCATATCGCGAATGCAAAGAACAATGGGTACGTTTCGCCTGGTGACGGCACCGCACATCGCATGCGCCTCTGCGATTGTCCTTCCACGACCTGCATCGACATTGACAAACGGTGGCTAATATCTATGCAGCAAGCGGCGAGGAAAGAAGCCAGGAAGAATAAGTCGTGGTTTAGTTGAACTGATCATGACGGAAATTTGAGTATCAACAGCTGTACAACATCTCCTCTCTGCATAAGCATGGCGTTTGGGTGTGGTGTCCTGATTACAGTGACATCAAGTGATTGCAATTCATAGTCGGGCTGGATGTTTGGCAAATTTGGATAGCTAAACTAGGGGCTGAAGGTCTGCTGGGCTGCGAGATACTATCAAGAGTGAAAAAAATGACCTTGAGCTGTTGCTGAAAGCTTTGCCAGTTTCCATTGAATCACTCGGACTAAAAGCATCTGTCGTAATATCTCTACCAAACTAACAGACTACCGGTTAATCCAGCTAGCTCTGTCTGATGTATCTGTCTGGCGCGTTGCACCAAAGCATCCCCTATGTACTCTCTGACCAAGCAACTAAACACACAAGCCTGGGATCCCTTAACTTAGTCAGAATCACGCCATCCTCTACACATGCACAACACAGGCCCGGGGGACTCGAATCGGCAAAGACGTGCTCGGCCCATTGGCCGTCCTTGTCGTACTTGCCCTTGCATCATGTACGTATGAGGCTGTGCACCGACGATCTGTACCCCACTCTAAACCCCCCACCAGAGCTACCCCTCCATCGTACCCTCTTTTGCTCGTCCCCCAGCAGCCATCCTTCCTTCACCTTCTTTCCATCACTCCACACATGAGAAGCATCTTCAACCCTTCCTCTTTCAACCGCCTCACCACTCGAGCTTTCACTTCAACCGCACGCGCAATGGGTGTCACCAAGACCATCATTCAGGAGGGCAACGGCCCATCCCCACAGAATGGCGACACAGTCACCATGGAGTACACTGGATGGCTCAAGGATGCCAGCTCCGACAAGGGCAAGCAGTTCGACAGCACCACGGGCCGCGGTCCTTTCCAGACCAAGATTGGCGTTGGCCGTGTCATCAAGGGCTGGGATGAGGGTGTTGTGCAAATGAAGCTTGGTGAGAAGGCCAGGCTGGACATCACCAGCGACTTCGCCTACGGAAGCCAGTAAGTCTTACTCCAAAAGAATCCCTATGCTTATGGATGCTGATGAATATGCAGGTCATTCCCTGGTCTTATCCCTCCCAACTCTGATCTCATCTTGTGAGTGATTGCTCTGTCAGACAATGAGCTTGGCGCATGACACTAACTTTCCTATAGCGAGGTCGAGCTCAAGAAGATCAACTAAATCGCGGATAAAGGATAATGGGGGGGAATGAATAGAGCAGCTACATACAGCTTCACCAGGATATAGTCCTTGGTTAAATTCAACTTTCGAGCTTGCGATCCAGAAATAAAACATGATAGCGGCAAGGCTGCCACGCTGTCATGCAGGATTGCATAGTTTCTTCCTCAATCAACCGTCTTATTTTGCGTGAGCGAGTCGTTCCCGTGTCCGACAGTTTAGCCCTATGCAGCTGTATCTACTACCTCTAGCGTCATTCGTTCTGGGGATTCAGTCTCTAGATTAAGCTGTGGATTATTTCGAATGCTCCAATCGTTCAGAAACTGCATGGATGTGTGATTCAGTAGGTTTGCAGAGTAGAGAGGCGCTAGTGAACCAATACACCTGTTTAGAAACTCTTCTTGTCATTCCACACCAGATATACAAACACCTTTACATTCCTCCTGTCGCTCGGTTTGGTAAGCTTCTATTATGTACCTTCCTAGACCCCACTGTATATTGGGATGCCCCACCAAAGCTCTGAACGGTGCATGCAGTGACATCACCACTGATACAGCAGCTGCGTTATGCATTGCCTCGAACTTCATTGGAAGGTGCAGTGGCACAAGCAATCTTCCACGTAATCCGCACCATCTGACATGCTTATATTGCCTCGAGTTTTCTTTATCTCTCGCACCACAATCTGTCGCACAATTCATACGCCGCTGAGAGCATTGTTAAGGCATCCTTCTGTTATTGCTACCCCGCTATTCACCATGTCCGCCAGCACGCTCAGTATCAATTCAACTTTCGACTTGCCCAACTCCCAGTACAAGATTCCAAAGATTGGGTTTGGTGTATACCTGTCGCCCAAGGACGTATGCGTCAAGTCATGCAAGAAAGCTTTTGAAGCCGGCTACCGGCACATTGACACGGCGCAATACTACGCCAATGAAGAACAGGTTGGACAAGCATTGGCCGAAAGCGGACTCCCTCGTGAGGATGTCTATATCACGTCAAAAATTATGAGTCCTGGCGACGACTTCGAGTCGACGTACAAGAAAATTATTGAGAGTGTTGAGAAGCTTGCTGGAAAGGACGGCTATGCAGATCTCTTTCTCATTCACACCCCAACTGGAGGCAAAGAAGCCAGAAAAACCATGTGGTTGGCACTAGAAAAGGCCAAAGAGCAAGGAAAAGTACGAGACATTGGCGTCTCAAATTATGGAATTCAGCAAATTGATGAGATAGCTACATTTGACAGCAAAGAAGCCCTGCCTGCCGTAAACCAGATTGAGGTAAGTCACAATCGCTCTCACGTTACACATAAAAACTAAGTTGTCTTTCCCAGCTCCACCCATGGTGCCAACAACGTGAGGTTGTCGAGTACTGCAAGCAGCGCAACATTGTAGTCGAAGCATACTGCCCCATTGTTCGCAATGAAAAAGCCAACGATGAGACACTCGTCAGCATCGCCAAAAAGCACAACAAGGAGCCCAACCAAGTCCTCATCCGATGGAGTCTCCAAAAAGGCTTTGTGCCCCTCCCCAAGAGCGACACGCCTTCTCGAATCGTTGGCAACGCCGATGTGTACGGTTTCGAGCTGGATGAAACCGACATGGCGAAGCTAGATGGCCTGGATCAAGGCGCAAAGGGCGCTATCGTGTACGCCGTCAGCAACGCTTAAGTTAAATTACCAGTAATGTACAGAATCATGAACATGGATGTCAGTGAGCAACTGGTCGAGGAACTTGGTGCATGCATGTGTTGCTAAGATGAAGGCCGTACGCTTAATGCTAGAGAGAGAAAATCACAGCATGTGCTCGCCTGACCCTCTGGAGCCACCTTCGATGCAACTGTGCCAATTTCACAATACCATGAAAAATTCAGGATCTGTGAGCCTAGTTCATGCTCGTTTTGGACATGACGGAGTGTAGCGGTGCTCGTTGATCTACACATGTAGGTAGTAGCTCTGCTACCTCTTCGACGAAGCTTCCAAAGTCCCGCATACATGACGGAAACGTCTCGGCTATACTATACAACTAACAAAATACGAAACAGGACTCACAAAGCGAGAAATGGTTGCATTGGCACTGATAAAGAGTTCATGGACATGGAAATACCTACTCTGTTGTTCATGTTGCCCCACCGGTACAACTAACTTCTCTATCAACCCCACTATCCCTGCCACCATGAAAAAAAAATCTTTTTTTATTATCACAGTCAAATCTGCAATTCATTGCTTTGCATGTTGACGATTGATTGATCGATCGACGTCCTTCTCTTAAACCCCGCATCATGAGAGAGATTCTTTTGTGTTGGACAATATATTTGTTGTAAGATTTCTTCTCACCATCGGTTTTGTAGTGTAGCGGTTATCACTCCGGATTCTGATACAGCGTCAGAGTCTTCCGGCAACCCCGGTTCGATTCCGGGCAAGACCTCAACAGTCTTTCCTTTTTTTGTCTCTTGCATGCGTTCAGAGGTGAGGTGTACATCCTACATCGCCTTTCTTTTTTGTCCTTCCACCGCCACCCATCTCTTCTTCTTCGACAACCATTATGACTAACTCTAAGAGTCGGAGAATGAACAAGTCTCTTTTCAATTTTTTCTAGTTGAACATGAGTATATTCAATTTCCTCCCTTTGACCGCGTCACACGACGGCTCGATAACTATACAGATAAGACTATTATAAGGGTTTCGTCTGATATAGGTATAGATACAAGAATGGTAAATGGGGTAAGAAGAGGAGGTTCGCAAGGCTGCGCAAATGCCGAAGGGGGGAACAGCATGCCGCCTGGTACCACATAGGAGCACCGCAAAACACAGGAAAATGAATAGAAAGAATGAAAGCAAGACTGTCGGGCGCCATCGCTAGAGTAACCGGAGATGATAAAGAAGAAAAGATGATCATGGTAGAGCAGGGTAAGAATGTGAAAGAGAAAGCAAGGTGAGAAGAAGATAGTGATAAGAATAGTGATGAGAATGAAGAACAAAGGTGCATGGTATTAGCAAAAGAACTTGTAGATCTTCTTCCACTTGGGCCACTTCTTCTTTTCCTCGCGCTCTTCTTCAATCAGCGCCTGGATGTTGAGTTCTCTGATACCCGTGACGAGATCCATATTGTGTGATCGAACGACCGAGGTGCGGAACCAGAACTTGTAAGGAAAGTAGAAACATAGGATGACGGGTAAGGCTAGGTAGACGCTGAAGAAGCGTTGTAGGCGCTGTGATGTAGACAAGACGTCCATGTCGATGGGGACGACCGAGACGTAGAACTGGGCAACGAGAACAAGCATGTTCAGGCCAAAACCAACATAGGAGCCAATGAGGCCTGGCTGCGAGCGGAAAGCAAGCTCGCTGAGGCTGTGGCCTTGGACTTTCCAGCCTTGGCGGAAGCGGATGTGGGCGAGGCAGATGGATGCCCATGTGAAGACAGCGGAGAGGGCGGAGAGGGCCAGCAGCCAGTTGAATGCAGCGTCTTGGAGGCGGCGGTCGGCGCCAGCAAGGAAAGCAAGAAGACCAAGCGAGGAGGCAAAAGCAATGGAGACCAGAGGACGCCCTTGACGGTCAATGTATGCAAAGATCCTAGGGGCCTGATTCTGCTCTGCCAACGCAGCGAGGGTGCGTGAGGAACCATAGATGGATGAATTACCGACTGAGAGCACAGCAATCATGATGACGGCATTGAAGACGGACGGCAAAACCTCGATACCAGCATTCTGAATAGCAATGACAAAGGGGGAGGCTATGGCGTCGACGCTGTTCTTGTCCTGCAGAAGGCGTTCGTTGTTGTAGGGTACCAGCAGACCAACTACGGTCAGAGAGACAATGTAGAAGAGCGAGATACGCCAGAAGACTTGCTTGACGGCCGTGGGAAGCGACTTGCGAGGATTGGCCGTCTCAGCAGCGGCAAGACCAACCAGCTCCGTACCCGAAAAAGCAAAGGCGGCATTGACAAAGACGCTGCAGAGACCCTTGAAGCCGTTGTTGAAGGGACCTGGGTCGCGCCAGTACTTGCCACCGATGTAGCCGCCATCTGGACCGCCGCCGATATTGATAATAATTCCAAGAATGATGAAGCCAATGACGGCCGTAATTTTGATAATGGCGAAGATGAACTCGGCCTCACCGTATCCCTTGATGCCAAACAGGTTAATGGCGACAATTAAGACTAAGAAGACGGCGACCCAAGCATTATTGTTGACCTTGTCGCCGTTCCAATACTCAATCGTGAAGGTGGCCGCGACAATCTCCAGTGGTAGCACAACAAGCCATTGCATGGCATAGTTCCATCCCATGGCGAAGCCCCATGCAGGATCGAGGAAGCGAGTCGAGTATGCGGAGAAGGAACCAGCAACCGGGAAAAGGACGGCCATCTCGCCCAGAGCATGGACGGTGGTGTAGAGCATGACACCAACTAGACAGTAGCAAATGACGAGCGATGCCGGACCGCCATTTGCTAGTGCTTGTCCCGACCCGACAAACAAACCGGTACCTGTCATGCAAGGTGATTAGCGACCGAGACATTGCGGAGTGGGCATGAGCGTGTGCATACCGATGGAACCACCAATTGCTATCATCTGCAAGTGGCGTCCTTTGAGCCTCCTGGCGAGGGGCGAGTTTGCCGTGTTTGTTGCAGCAGCCTCTGGGTCGAACATGTTGCTATCCGCCCCACGGTTGGTCTTTGGCGTCATAGCCATAGTCATGGCAAAGTTGGGGTCCCGCTTGAAGCTGTCGAGGACGCGACGGCCCAGTCCCTCGTTGTAGCGGGACGATTCTCCATAGTAGTCTGATCCCTGGGACGCTCGTCCAAAGCTCTTTTCGGTTCCGTACATGTCGTCGTCCATGGTAGGCAAGGCAGCAGCAGCAGCAGCAGCAGCAGCAAGACAAAGGCAACGCCGAGCGCAGAGCAGTTCTGCACGTGGCCCCGCGTCGCTGCTAGAATCCAAGTGAGTTACTTTTTCTCCCCGGTGAACGGGCAGGGGCCGGGTTATGACTGCGAGGGCGGTACTGCTGACGACTAGGGTGGACAAGCCTAATCTCAACCGCGGACTAGAGAAATGGAAGTGGAAGCGTGCAGGACAGGGTCAAGGGGCGCCAGAGACGGACCCAGAGTGCCGGGATAGGTGGGCAGACCAGGTAGCGGGGGTTGGGTTGGGCTGGTCTGGTCTGGTCGTCGCCGTATCGTTTATCCTGGCGGCCATGTGGATGGATTCCAATTCCCTCTGGTGAATGATGCAAGAGCGGGACGGAACTGGGACCACCTCACTTGCACACCACGCTCTGTCCGCCACAAACTCTCCACCAACTCACACGGCCTGGCCATCTGTCAATTTGTCAACCTGCCAGCCTGCCAGCCTGCCAATCTGCCAATCTGCCAACCTACCAGCTGCCAACCGCCAACCGCCAACCACCAACCACCAGCCTGCTAGGCCGCCATGCTGCTGACACCTAGCCACCCGCAGACTAACGTATCGCGCAAGCGATGCTTGGCTGCTTCGCCTCCACTCCACTCCAGCCGTTCGAGCGGATAGCGCCAAACAGCCAATCTCGGCCCCTCTAGCTTTATTCACCCATTTGCTCCAGGCCGACCGCTCGCGTGGCTACCGGCGCTATCACGACCGCCTCGGTATCCGTCGTCGTACTCGACCCCCAACTGCCCGCCTCCACACCCAATGACCATCAAAAACACCCCTTCCCCAACCGTGCCACCAGCCATAGCTTCTACCTTCATCTATTCTAAGAATTTTTCCAGAGACCACATCACGTCTGGCCTGCGTCCAGGATGCTTCTGTGTGGCGTGCCTCGGTGGGACGGTTAAATCACGTTGCGTCTTGCGGCCGTCATCACATGCAGGTACGGACCGCAATATCTCAGTAGCTCGTCCAAAACTCTGTCCAGCAAATAAGCCTGCCTCTGTCCAATGCCGTGCCACAACCCCATCGAATTTTCTCGCACTGCTTCCAGTACATCCGATGACGGCCCGGATGGAACAACAACAGTATTCGTACCCTGTGCGTCAGTCAGCCCCGCATAGCCTCGCACAGAGACAAACACAAACTTCGCTGCTGCTACTGCTGCTGCGTTACCTGACACCCGAATACCATTTCCTCGTTCAGTTACCTATCTCCGACCATCCAGAGCATCCACTTGTCTCACTATCTGCCAAGGGGGCCTGACTGTCGTAATGCCTTGTCCTCTTCCATGCCGCTTACAGACATTAGTCAGTGAGAGAGACACTTGCTATCGGGTGCGGAACGTTGCTCGGCAGGCTGCATGATTCAGGCCCCAGCCCGTTTGGGCAGGCCTTCCCTTGCCGGTAAAGTCAAAGACACGCCATTTGATAAGGCAAGCCATCGACGCCGACTTCCCTCCATTCTCCTCGCAACGTCTCCACTCAGCCCTGCAGATAACTAATCCCATTACGTGCTTTTACCACCGAAGTGCTCGTGTGAGCACTGGAAAGGTGCATCAGGAGCATGTCACTGCTGCCCCTCACCGGCACCTTTTGCACAAATGATCGACAGAGCACCCTTCTCCGTACTTGCTTTTGGAACCCGCTGTGCTTTGACGAACTCGGGCGTCAAGTTCATGCGCCGATGCACATGATGCTTCTCTCGCCCATGTCTCGTATCTTCCCCAAAGAAGCGCCTTGTTTGTCCAAAGTGGCACAGCACCTCGCCACGTTTTCTCCGTTGCTTACTATGTATGCCCATCAACACTTATGCAATGGAGATCCGCCGACGATAATGCCACACTGTCTTCAACACGACGATACAAAAAAAATAAGCTTCAATACGTGATCGGATTCCGAGTCCTATGTCGATCTTTCCTTACCATGTGCTACCGTGTTCTATACGTATCCCAGAACAATACTTCTTCCGAATGCCAGGAAAATTATAGCTCCGTACTCCCTGTCTTTGCCGCGCTTTCATGTGCCACATGAACGTTGCCGCGGCGTGGCTGCCAGCAGAATCTGGCATATGACAGTTTCTTGTTCCGCCACCCTTCTTGTGAAGCCGACAGAGGCACAAGTCAGTCGCACAGTGCGTTTGAATCAGGCCTAGGCACGTTTGACTGCTATCACTGTTGTTCCTACTCGTCTCAACATTGGATGGATTAAGACTGGCCATAGATACCCTCCCGTGTCTATGTTCATGAGTCGTTTTTTTCATTTGGTGCATGAAGCCATATCGTGTTTGACATTTTTTTTTCGCTTCCTCAAACCTCTTCCATCTTCTCTCCTTATCTTCTCCGAGGACCAATCTCAGACGCTATCATACCCCTTCGTCGCACTACTTTGTACATAGCAAACCTTCTTCAATATGGCCTGTCGTATGGCTGAGTCAATACCCCACACCGCCTCTCTCTCTTGAGACCAGTGTGTGTGGGTACGAGATAACTAGAGAATGTGGCTTACACCAGGTATACTAGCAGAAGCACGTTAGTCGCTCGCGGTGGCTTACACTAAATTCTGGGGTGAAGTTAGATAAGGACGGGAGAGAGATTAAAGAAAACACGTGATGCAGTTATAAATCAGAGATGAGCGCCACATGATGGGATTGTGTTCAGATACATGTCTGCATTTCCGTAAGTGTATGTGTCAAGGCATCCGCAACAATGCCTAAAGACGGGAGGAGAAGGGAAAAAACTTACACCACCAGACCACGTAACGAACGAGTAGTTGGGCTAGCGAAACGAATGAGTGACAGCGAAGGAACCAGAACCAAGATCAATCAGACATGGAATAATGTTGATAACAATCTTAGTAATAGTGATAATAGCAATTGGTAATGAGAGAAGGATAAAATGGCTCAACTACATACGACATGTAGGAAAACATAACGTCTCCAAAGAGAGAGGGGGAATATATATGGGTACGAGAAGAAGCGAATCAAGGTATAAGTGAGAGAAGGGAAAAAATGATGCCGTGACAACAGGAAGGAAAATAACCCAACAAGGAAAAAAAGATAACTACAACAACGGCATAGACAACCGAAGTAAAAGGAAAAAAAACCCTCCAAATCAACTATCGTCTAGTTGGATCCAAGAGGGAAGGGAAGAGAAGAAGGAGAAAGAGTCAGCAAATCTCTTCTTTCATCAGGCGCCTCCGGTTTTTTCATTCTCCTCCTTCATAGGCGGCGTCAGCGGCCCCATGACCTCCTCGACAAACTCTCCCTCTCCCAGTCTGCCTCCGAACGTCTCCACCTCCTCAATCTCCTCCTCCTCTTCGTCTTCCTCGGTGATGCCCAGAATCTCTCCACTCCTTCTGCCCTGCGAACTTGTCCCCCGGCTACCTGAACCCCCTTCACCGCTTCTACTCCGCCACCCGCCATGCCCCGAAGAACTACCAGCAATGGCTGTGTTGACGTTGAGCATGGGCCCTTTGAAGACGCTGCGTTTGCGTTTGGCAAAGACGAGACCCGGTGAGTGGGGTGCCATGTTGCCTCCGTTTCCAAACGCGGCGCTCGACTCGCTGAGACCAGGGGGATATCCTGAGCGGACGAGCCGGATGTTGGAGGGGAACGAGGATGAGGTGGGTGTGGCAGGAAGGACTTTGATACTATTGTGTGGCGATTTGGATAGTTTGTGCGAGTGACCAGATGTAGAGACAGTGGGAGAGGCAAGCGAGGCTGAAGATGTCGATGAGGCTTTGCTGTGAGAGTGGTGGTGGTGTGGCATGCTTCGAATCGACGACACGGACGATGATGTGGATTTGCGGCCTCGGAGACCACCAGATGAGCGGCGGTATGAGGACCGTGGTGTCAATGGCGCAGGTGATGCTGATAATCGCCTCACAGAACCAGAGCCGTGTGTTGAGGTCCGTGGCCGGGCTGATACAGGTGCCATGGGTGGAGACTTTGGATTTGTGTAAACGGATGACCTGTTGGCTGTGCTCTGCCTGCGCCTTCCGTCTGGAGATCTGTTTTCGGGCAACTTTGGTGATTGAACACTGCTGGCTTTTGAATTCGGTGACCGGGCTCGCTTAGATGTCTCTTTTATCCAATTTCGAAGAGACAAGAGGTGTCCAATAATGGGCTGCTTACGACGAGGTTTTGGAATGTACCCATTGGGCGAAAGAAGGTCAGGATTGGTAGAGACGACGTGCAACATGCTACTGCGTGATCTCCGCCTATCCAAGTCTTTTGCGGGAAGTGGTGGTCGTGACGCGGAGCGGGATTTGCGACCCCGAGGAGGGTCAATGGGTGGCAGAGGTTTGTCGTCGACAGTGAGATTAGGAGAAGTGAGCGATTCCGGCAGACGAGGTAGCTCTGGAGCACCTTTTCAAAGTTAGCACTACTCTTTGGTGCGAAAAGGAAAAGCACAGCTTGAACCTACCATGTAAACTGCTGCGGTTCGCAGTTCTGCCGCGACTTTTTGGTGTTTGTGGCAAATGAAAGCCCTCTTCATCCGTCTCTCTAATGGTGGGCGCAAGTTTGTCAAGACGGCTACTTGCAGCGCTCAACCGCCTGAGGCTCTTCGCCTCTGCCTCTCTTTCTTTTCGCTTCCGCTCTCTCCGTCTGGCTTTCCGTTCCTCCTTCTCGAGCAATAGTGCCCACCAACCGGCCAATGAATCGCATCGTTGCGCCAATACGTTCTCAATCACCATATCAATGTCCACTCCCGCAGCGCGCATACGCTGCAGAACCTCTTTCTCTAACTCTGTGGAAAACGGAGGAGGCTGTTGTAGCTTGAGCGTCTCCTGTTGCCGAGGTGCATGTTCTGACAACCAAGGGTTTTGGAGTATGTCAGCCAGTGTCGGGCGCAAAATGGGCCGCTTCGAGAGCAGCGACTGACACAGCTCCTTTGCCTGCGGCGGGAAACTGTCTGGATAATTGGGCTCCTCCTTTAGGATTTTTGTCTTGGTAACCATCTCGTCATCATCGTCAAAGGGCAGCTCGCCGACCAACAGAGCATAAAGAATAATACCTAAACTCCAAACATCGACTTTTTCACCCGCATACTTCTCGCCTTTGAGCATTTCTGGCGCACTGTAGCATATTGTCCCACACCACGTCTGCAGATAGTTGGACTTGCCCTCGTATTCGCGGGTAAAGCCAAAGTCACACAGCTTGACATCGCCATGCTTGTCCAACAGAATATTCTCCAGTTTGAGATCGCGGTGAACGCATGATTTGTTGTGGACGTAGGTGACGGCACCGACGAGCTGAGTGAAGATGCGCTGGACCTTGGCGGGCTCGAGTGCGCCCTTGGCCAGGAGGTAGTTGTAAAGTTCATCGCCGGGGCAGTATTCGAGTACCAGCCAAACCAGCTGTTCAGTGACTATAACCTCGTACAGGCGAGCGATGTGAGGGTGTATGAATTGGCGGTGGTGATGAATCTCACGCGCGAGGTTGGCGTCATCTTTTCTCGCGCTCTTGAGCACGACCTGTGTGGTTGTCAGCACCGTGGCCGTCAGCATGGCGCGATTTTTCCATGGACGCACCTTGGAGCCGTTACTGAGTTTGTGCGAGGCCAAATAGACCTTTCCAAAGCTACCCTTGCCTATAAGTTTACCGACGGTATAGTTCCCCACCGTCTTGAGATCGGTTGCGGCGAATTCACTGCTGTGGCGTCAGAATCTGAGAGGCAGTCCAACGCGCCGGGAGCGCGCATCATGGGAGTGGAGACCTACTCAAGGAGCTGCTTATATGAGTTTGCAAGCTGCTATATCTCAGATGTCAGCAACCATCTCTTTCCCTCTTCCTCGCAGTCTGCGTGCCTCTGGAATCTGCGCCTGTGGGTTTTGCTTGTTGCGGCGCACAGGCTTGTGGCCAGCGCGGGAACAAACGGAGCGTTGGATAGATTAACCTACCTTCTTCCTCTGGGCCTGAATCTCAGCCTGGGCTCTGAGATTTGACTGCATGGAATGATGCGCCGCTGCTCCGTGGGATTGACTGCGCCCCCAGCGTCATCTATATGCAGGAGTGTGGTCTGGCGAGCGCGCGCCGCGGATGGGGAGGAGGGATGAGACGTCGATGCGGAAGAGGCCGTTGGTAGCGAGCGGAGGCGGACGGAAGATGCCAGGGGCCTGGATTCGTTTGCGATGGGCCGCGATAAAGATGCTTAGTGCTGGCTGGCGGGAAATTGGTGAAAGGTATTAAGTTGTGAATATTGCGGAGGGGGAACTGGACAAGTGCCGTCACGTCTCTCCTGAGCTTGGTCACGACTGGTGCTGCCATGGGTCGGGGAGCGCGATCCCAGTCGCAGATCTCCGAGATGCCGTCCACATGCAAAAGAGGGCCCCTCTTCCCCCAGAGTATCGTGTTTGGCACGGCTCTGTTTCCCGATCCTCATGTGGTTGCTTTTTGCTCTTTTTTTATGTGTGAGAAAAAAAACCACTCCCAAAGGGTTTGGATTGGTAGGGTTTCAGATATGCTGGCCCAGAGAAGGCGAGCCTGCACAACTTGTATTCTGCCCATCCACCGAACCGAAATATGAAGAAGTAATTCAAGGGCCAATGCAGTCCTACCGAAACACAGACAGTACAAAAATAGTCAAGCTTAGCGACTTTGAAACAAAATTAGCCCTCCACACCCTGTCCTCTCTACAGCTTACTATTACCTCGCCCTCCAATGTACGTCTGGCCCAACTTTAGCATGTCAACCGCCTCCTGCACCATTTCGTCGACAATCTGCTTTGCAGGTTTGATGTCTTCAATTACGCCCGCAACCTGGCCCATCAAAAAAGGAATATCCACGTCCTTGCCGTCGTCCATGTCCTTGGAGAGGGGCACTATGCCCGCCTCGGTCAGCTTCTTGATCTCGTCTTCCCGCTGGTGCCATTCCTTGATGTAGTCGTTGTACTTGACCCGCAAGGGACGTCCACTAATCACCAGCGTGCGGCCCGTGTCTGTGAAATCGGCCGTGACCACGTTCTCCTTGTGCATCTGAGAGCACCCGGCCTCCGTCGAGGCCACAAAGCGCGTGCCGACCCATACGCCCTGTGCACCTTGCATTAAACTGCTGGCCAGACTGCGGCCGTTGTAGATGCCTCCTGCTGCCACAACCATGGCGGGCTGGCCTGTCAACGGGCTCTTGTACTTGCGCGCTACGTCCACGACAGCTGGGATCAGGATGCTGTTTGCAATGTCGCCCGTGTGGCCGCCGCCCTCTCCGCCCTGCGCGCAAACAATATCCACTCCAGCGTCCAGCGCCTTCTTCGCATGCTTTGGGTGCCCAACCATGTTCATGATCAGGATACCCGCTTCATGAAGCCTCTTGATGGTGCGCGCGGGCGGCACTCCGACAGCGCTGACAAACAGCTTGGCTCCATTCTTGATTGTGACTTCGATCAGTTCGTCGAGGTGGCCATGTGTGTAGTCGTGGTTGGTCTTGCGCGCACTGCCACCGACTTGGGGCAGGGCGAGGTCAACGCCGAACGGGAGATTCTGATCGTTGAGGTTTGCCTTGAGGTCGTCGATGATGGACTGAAGCTGCGCAGGAGTATAGCCCAAGCCACCAATGACGCCCAGCCCGCCAGCATTGGAGACAGCTGCTGCGAGAGGCCCGCCAGACGTTCGCGCCATGCCGGCTAGGATGATGGGGTACTGGATGCCCAGCAGCTGTGACAGCGGTGTCTGCAATACCGGTGGTGCCATATTGGAGAATTGGACGAGGCTAATTGCGGTGCCATGGCGGGTCTGGGGAAGTGGATGCTAAATAGCGGCTGTACCTGGACTGTCTGTGTCAAGCACGAGTCTCTTGCGGGGAATCGCGTACAATGCCCGCCGGTGAGCCGAGGCATCTTGATCACACCTCTCCAACCCCCAACATTCATTACCGACAATCACCCGGTCCACAACTCGTCCACACAGTGTATCGAGGAAGACGTTTCCCATGGCATTTTTATCAAACTAAGCGTATTACCAGCAACAACAGTCACAGGCGCACGCTTGGACTATAAGTGACCGCACAATACGAGCTGCAACGGACAAACTCGGAATCCGTACTAGCGAAGACCACATAGCATGAGAGATCTGCATAGACACCCCCTCTCACCAGTACGCCCCTCCTCACCAACAAGGCATGTGTATGTAAAAACACCTCAGAGCTACGCGCTATCTTGCAGAGCGGCACACCCATACCTGGCCGGTGGCGTGCACATGCTGGCTTATCGGATTACTTAATCATTAGGGGTATTACCATAATAGGACATGCACGCTTGAGAGCCAATCGCCTACTCGACACAATTATTGAAAATGGGTACAATTACTGGCCATTTATACTCCACCACTTCCGCGGCTCTACGCCGTTCACCACACAATCTACAGAATAGGAATGTTGCC
Source organism: Curvularia verruculosa (assembly GCA_036172615.1). Classification (NCBI taxonomy): domain Eukaryota; kingdom Fungi; phylum Ascomycota; class Dothideomycetes; order Pleosporales; family Pleosporaceae; genus Curvularia; species Curvularia verruculosa. The sequence goes on along the minus strand of JAWDHC010000051.1, from coordinate 106,932 downwards.
TAAAGAAAATTCGTATCTGGCCAGACCCAGACATCTGGCAGCTAGTACGAAGTAGTCAATCTTCGTCTGCAGTATATATTCGAACCGTCATATCGCAATCATATTGGGCAAAGAGTACGCCAATTCATCATGTTGCCCTTGTTTAAAATCGCAATTGCAGCCGCAGTAATTGCGTCCAAAACTAATGCAGCACTTTACTACCCCGACGCCCAAACGCATCTCCTGGAACACATTCTCGTCGACAACTGGGGCCCTACGCATCCAACTTTTCGTCTGCAATTACTCCCTGTGACCGCTATGTAACGCAGACTGGCACAGCAGCGCGCACCAGCGGGCGCACCACAGCAGCGCAATGGATGCGTGTTCTTTTCCATGACTTCATCACGGCAAATGTGAGTGCAGGAACGGGCGGTGTGGACGCAAGCATAGGGTTTGAAACGGCGAGAGAAGAGAACAAGGGGAGTGCCTTCAACGATAGCTTTACCTTTTGGAGACCCTTTGTCAACGGCGCTGTCTCTAGTATGTTTGTTGTTTTTCTTATTCTCGGCTGGTTCCTGTGATACATTTTACTAATCGAGTTATTTTTTCAGTGGCTGATCTTGTTGCGGTTGGGACTGTCATGTCGAACAACCTATGTGGAGGAAACAATATGCCGTATCGCGCTGGGCGGATTGACGCTGTCTCCGCGGGCTCCACAACGGGCGTCCCAGCACCAGAGACGAGCCTTGAGGAAACCCTCGTCTTCTTCGAGCGTGCGGGTTTTGACAAGGTAGACGCGATTGGTCTTACTGCCTGCGGTCATACCATGGGCTCTGTGCATCATGGCGGCTTTCCAGACGTTGTAGACGAATCCTTCGTCACACCCAACAACACCAACGGTGGCAGCAACTTTGACACAACACGCGGTGTCTTCGACCCCAATGTTGTGGGGGAATATGTCCATTGGACTGGCAACAAGGGCGGCCCCTTGGTCACTTCGTTCAATGAGTCCATGAACTCTGATCTCCGGCTCTATGAGAGCGACAAAAACGCTACCATGCGAGCTCTGTTTGCCCAAGGACCAGCATTCCTAGATACCTGTGCCGACCTCATGCGCCGAGCCATTGATACGGTACCATCTGGCGTCAACCTCGGCGATGTCATCACGGCCATTCCAGTGAAGCCCGTGAACGTGACATACGACTACTCCAAGACGGACGGCAAGCTGATATTTTCCGGTAAGATCAGGGTCCTAACCGCAGCTGGCGGCAAAGCTCCAAGTTCACTCACGCTTCATGTGGGTAATCACGCCCCCGCCATTTATCTTACTGCAGAAGCGGAAACGGGACAGTCTGTTTTTGGTCGCGGTGCTGCCGGATACGGAGTGACAACCTATTTTCCCTTTTCCGTATCGGGTCCCTCAATCCAGAATGCAGGTTTCTTTTCTATACGTGGCGCGGGTATCAAGCAGGGCTTTGCCCTTAACAGTCAGACATTTGTGGTGCCGAGTTTGACAGCTCTAGAGGGCAAAGGATTCAACGTCACTGTTGCTGTTGCGGAATCTACTTCTTGCACCGACCTGACTGTACGTGTTGCGGTTCCTTTTGCACAGCCCTTAACTTTGGCACCAAAGATAAGCAAAAAGGATGTTCTGGTAGGCGCAATGACGGGAACTTCAGATGGATATACAATCTGTAGTGGCAACGTCGTGCTAGACGCTGTGCCGACAGGTTTGCTCACAGTGGAAGCCTTGCTGGGAGGAAAAGTTGTAGACACCCTGATGGTAGATGGAGGAAGCGCAGGCTGGTGAAGCCTTGCATAATCAACCCTCTCTTTTTTTCTTCGACTTTGCTCTGTACGCGGCATGCAGCAGCGACGGAAACCATGGAAGCTTTACGGGACACTCTCACACCCTGCCGACGCCCCAAACACTGCCCAACTTGATCCACCTAGTGACTACTAGAGCGACTGTACCCGCACTCATTACACCCACAGCAAAAAGCCAGACACCCCTGAAGTTCTCCACTGCTCCATTTCCTTGTTCCTTGATGGCCCCCGCAGCCGGGTTCCCCAGCAGCCCACCGAAAGCAGCAACAAGGTACGCCAGGCCCAGCCTGACGCCAATCTCGGATTTCGCGGGCGAAAGGTCGGCAATGGTGGGTCCGGGGATGATAATTACACCTCCAGACAAGAAGCCATAGACAATGCTAATCGCAATCAAGCCATTGAGATCCTGGGCCAGTGGCAGCATGCACAGTGTGACGATGCATGCGACACTCAGGGGGATGAGAGTGTTGACACCTCCGTATCTAAAAAAAAGTCAATTGAAAAGTCCATGAAGTTCATGAAGGAGAGAAAACTGCAAAGTAGGGGTAGAAAAAGGTGCAGTGAAGAAGAAAACCCCAACGTACCTATCCGCGACGTAATTCGGTATGAAGCGACCGAAGATGTTCGCCGCATTCATGATACTCAGCAGATTAAACGACATTTCCTTGTCCACTCCCAACTTGATGGCATACTCCTGTACAAAGAAGAACGGCACAAAAGACGATGCCACAAACAGCGCAAATGCGCCCACAAACACCACATACGGCGCGTCCTTGAAATGATGAAACCCGAATCCCGAGCTCTTCTCCTTCCCTCCTTGCGGCTGCAAGCGCATGACCGCAAACGCCACCGCATTCGTGCAGAGAATAACGAGCGCAAAAATACGAACAGACCAGGTGAATCCCACACTGGTGAAGAGCGCGCGCATGGCAAGTGTATACACAATACCAGCTACACTTGCACCGGTGGATGCCAGACCCGTCGCTAGCATGCGCTTTTTCTCAAAAAACATGGCGAGTATTGCCACAGGCACAAGGGCCAGCAGTCCGCTGCCAACGCCCATGCAGACGCCCTGCGCGAAGAAAACGGGCCAGTAACCATGGAAAAAAGACGTTAAAAGCAGGCCTAGCAGTTCTAGCAAAGTACCCACCAGAATGACGCTCTGGAGGTACCCTTTGTCAAGGAGTACGCCCGACGGGAGGCATCCGAGGGTGGTGAAGAAGAGCTGGATTGAGCCGATCCAGGATATGCTTGCGGCATCTTGACCTGGCATTAGTGTGCCAAGGTAGTAAGTTTGGAAGACACCAAAGGTGTTGGGAAGGCCCCTTTGCGCTGGTTGTTAGTTTCGATGTTGAGACTGGCTTGGATGCTTTGCAAAAGAGAGGGAATGTACCAGCTGTTTGCAAAGAGAATGAAGCCGCCGAGGACCTGCAGCCACGCTATGCGGCCATGGTCAACAGGGTATCCATTGTCGCTACGGTTGTCCTGTGAGCTGGGCGGGGTTTGCTGTGCTGCGAGTAATTGCCGCGTTCTTTCGCGTTGCTCATCATGGTAGGAGGAGAGGAGAGGAGCTGTTTCGTTGGACATGATTGGCGAGAGAGAATGAAGTCAAAAAACAAACTACAAACCCCTGTATTCAATGCGTTGCTCAGGCCGGGTAGATTTATATAGGCGTCCTTTGTGTAAACCAGTTATTTTTGCCAAGGCTCTTTTTGTTCGTTTTGCGTCTAGGTCTACTGGGGTATGTTTACCCTGCAGTAAGAATCGTCACTTTTAGTCATAAAAAGAGGATGCAAGCAGGCGGTCCGAGCGGTGAAGTTTGACAAGGTACGTCATTTCAAAGCCGACCACCACCTTGCTTCGGTCCGGTCAACGTCTGCCCTACACAGAAATACTAGTACAACCACAGCACACAATTAATACATGTCTTGATCAGCCGCTCTACCGTCATTGACAATGACCTGGTGCAGTTGGCCATGGAGTGCCCTTCCCACCTTGAGCTTTCATTCATCAATATTATCGTGTGAACGACGTTTACGGAGTCCCGCTGTATTGCTGGTCTTGTATCAGGAAGTCGTCAACGCCATAGGCAATCAAATTTTTCACCATTCCAAATAATAATCACTTGTACGGCACACGTATATCATCGCATCTTCAAACGATTCAGATGACTCAATCGATACGACCTCGGGCCACGGTTGCGGGGCAAGTTTGCAGACTGTGAAGAAGACGAAACATGAGTGACTGACATTGCTATTAGCGTTTGACTCCATTCATTTGCCCGTTGACCTGTTTGTGCCCATTGACTTTACCCTGCGTAACCGGCTGCGGTTGGGGCGGTGGCGGCGGCACAGGACCAAAGGGTCGACGTTCAGGTGCAGGCTCAACGCCATCTTCCTCTGTATCGTCATCGTACTCTGCACTATCTTCATCCTCGTACTCGTACTCACTCTCGGTAACCTCTTCGTCCTCTTCGTCATGCTCCTCATGTTCCAGCTCGTGCATTGGAACTTGGCCGCGACCCTGTGCTTGCATTCCGCGGCATAGTGTTTCTAATCGAGCAATCTTCTTGCGCTGCTCCTCATTTTCTCTCGTCTTCTTGGCGAGCTCTTCCTGCATCTTCTGGCGCTCTTCTACCATTTCGCCAATGTTTCGGTTGGTGATGTCTTTGTGGCGCTGCAGATTTTGGTTCTCCTTTTCGAGGCGTTTCGTCTTCTTGGACATTTCTTCCATCTCCTTGCGGAAAGTGAGAAAGAGGTCGTTGGAGTTGTTGAGGGTTTCCTCAACCTGCATCTGGTCAGTATTAACCATGATGATACAGATCAGCTAGGGGTTCAAGGACCAGACGTACCTGTTTAAACTTTTCCACGTAAATGTTGAGCTGGGTACGGAGTTCGGTTTCTGTCTGGGAGAAGGTCGAGACCTGGCGGGTCAACTGATGCGACTTTGATGATTCGGCTTCTTGTTGCTTGCGCTGCTGTTCGAGGCGGGCAGCGTGATATTGTATTTCGAGCTCCTTCAGCCGAAGCATGGAATGATACTGAAGCTCACGTAATTCATACTGATCAATAAATGACTTGAACTTTTGGCGGAACCTAATTGTCTAAGTCAATGCCGCACACAGCCTATACAAGGAAATAGTGCACTTACAGCTCGTCCAATTCTTGCTCAGCCTGGTTCTGCGGTTCTGGTCCGTTTGCAGCAGCTATGCAGTCGTCCACGTCGTTGACAAGATGCTCGAGGCGCTCATGTAGTTCTTGCCGGGCGGCAGACTCGCTGGTTTCGAGTTTGTGCAGTTCGTCCTTGAGCTTTTTGTTCTCCTTGGCAAAGTCACGCGACAGCTTGTCCAACTTGTCCTTCATGGTGGTGACCTTGTTCAGCTCCGATCTCTGCGCATCTTTTTCCTTTTGCAGTTGGTCGCCACGCTTCTTCGCCTTTTGGTGTTCACGCTCTGTGCGCTTCATGTCGGACAGCAGCTCCGTGTATCGCTTCTGTACGACTTCGAGGCGAGACAGTGGACCGTCCATGTTGGAGAGGAGCGAGGAGAGTTCGCGGTTTGCTTTCTTGACTTCGCGTTCTGTCCATGCCATGGTCAGCCAGAGATTCATGAGATAGAGTCCGGGTTCCGGGCGATGCAGATGCAGACATCAAGTGCGCGACCTAGAGCATCCCCGCCCCCACCACTTCATGGCAAGACATTGACGCACCGATTTCAAGTTCCTGCTCCTTGTCTCCCGCCTGGTCGAGCTCGAGCTGGGCAATCTTGGCCTGGATCTGTTTCTGTTGCTCCGAGGGGTCTGCGGCCTTCTTGCCCTTGGCCTTCTTCGCGGGCGCGGGCGCAGGCGCCGGGTTGTGCTGAGCGGGCGCCATGGTGGCGGGCGAGGGGACAGATGCGCTGCTGCTCCGGCTTGTTTCGTGGTGTAATCGAGATGACTGGGCAGATGTTGGCTGGCGCTGTTGGGCAACGGTTGCCATGAAGCCGTGGCTCCAGGTGAATGCAGCGCTACGGGCGTCGTGGTGCCGCCTCTGAGGGCTATGCTCCGCCTCTGCAACCACGCCCGGTCGAGTAACTGTTCGGAACGGTGATTTTATGCAGCCGAGTTGCGCATCCGGTATGCAACAGCGGCAACAGCAAGCACTGTGGGAGCGAATGCGCGCCGGGCGATGGTGGCCGTGTTTCCGGCGACGTCTCGGGGCGGCGAGCACAGGGTGAGAGGCAGGCAGGCAGGCGTGCAGGCGTCAGAATGGGGTGGAGCAGCGGGCCGTGGTGAGTGTCCAAGGGGAGGGTGGAGGGGAGTGAGGGGAGCAGCAGGCGGTTGATGTCGTTGTGGATGAGCAAAGCAGAGGGAAGGGTACAGGACACGCTCTAGCCAGTCTCCACCACGCCCACGAGCTTCAATAATGTCGGCCGGCTCTCTTACGCATCCGCAGCCTATCCAGGCACACTCACTTGCTTTCCCGCGCCTCATTGATTTTGCAGGCTAGCCCGCTTTGGGCACAAGCCGCACTCGGCCAATCGGCGGCCGAACAGGCGTCATCGCATCCCTCCCTCTCACATTTCTGTGCGAGGCATTGTTGCGACGTCCCCTCACCCCATCCCCAGTCAGACACACGAGAACATGCTGCGCTCTGCTGGTCGGCAGTTCCGCGCCTCTCGCAATGCCACCGTAGCCCCGCACAGGCTGTCAACGGTTCCTCGACGCTGCTATGCCGCCGTTACCCATGTCGACAACTTTCCTCAGGTCGGCGAACAGCTCCATGGCTTTACCCTCAAGCGCGTCAAGCAAGTGCCGGAGCTCGAGTTGACGGCCCTCCACCTCCAGCACGACAAGACGGGCGCCGAGTACCTGCACATTGCCCGCGAAGACTCCAACAATGTCTTCTCAATTGGCTTCAAGACCAACCCACCAGACGCCACCGGTGTGCCGCACATCCTCGAGCACACCACCCTGTGTGGTAGCGAAAGGTAACCAGACTTTTACCACCTTCTGGAAACACTCAAGGAAGAAGTATTGACAACTCAGGTATCCAATTCGCGACCCCTTCTTCAAGATGCTTCCCCGCTCGCTGTCCAACTTCATGAACGCCTGGACTTTTGCCGACCATACTGGCTACCCGTTCGCCACCACCAATGCGCAAGACTTCAAGAACCTCATGTCCGTGTACCTCGATGCAACGCTGCACCCGCTGCTCAAGGAGAACGATTTCACACAGGAAGGGTGGCGGCTGGGACCTGAGAATCCGCTGGCAAAAGAAACCGACAACCCGGACGCAAAGCGTATTGTGTTCAAGGGTGTCGTGTACAATGAAATGAAAGGTCAGATGTCGGATGCAAGCTACTTGTTTTACACCAGGTTTCAGGAGCATCTCTATCCTGCAATTAACAATTCTGGAGGAGACCCACAGAAGATTACCGACCTTACATGGGAGCAATTGCGCAAGTTTCACGCAGACCACTACCATCCAAGCAACGCTAAGATCCTCACCTATGGTGACATGCCATTAGAAGAGCACTTGAAAGAGGTGGATAGCCGCTTGAGCAGCTTTGACAAGATATCTGTCGACCAAGAAGTTAAGGCGCCAATCACTCTCGACAGCCCCAAGGATGTCACCGTTACCGGACCCCTCGACCCGCTAGTACCCCAAGATCGACAGTACAAGACCTCGGTCACCTGGCTAATGGGCGACACTGCCGATGCTGTCGAGAACTTTGCCCTCGGTGTCCTGAGTAGCCTGCTCATGAGCGGTTATGGATCGCCTTTATACAGAAATCTTGTCGAGTCTGGTCTCGGAGCAGATTTTAGTGCAAACACTGGCTATGATAGCGCAGGAAGGCGAGGAGTCTTTTCGATAGGTCTGGATGCTGTCAAGGAAGAAGATGTACCCAAGGTTCACCAAGTCATTGCGGAGACTCTACTTGATGCCCGGAAAAACGGCTTTGATAAGATTAAGGTGGATGGCATCCTGCACCAACTGGAGCTCTCATTGAAACACAAGACGGCAAACTTCGGCATGGGCATCCTCCAGCGACTCAAGCCAGGCTGGTTTAATGGCATTGACCCACTCAAGGCTCTTGCCTGGCAAGACACTGTCAACGCTTTCCAGAAGAAATATGCCGAAGAGGGTTACCTGGAGAGTTTAATTAAAAAGTACCTGCTCACGGACAAGACTCTGACATTCACCATGCAGCCTTCCGAGACCTTCAGTCAAGAGCTTGTAGAAGAGGAAAAGGTACGACTGGCAACGAAAATAGCAGAGACTACCAAGCAGTTTGCAAATGCGCAAGAGGCGCAAAAGTATCTGGAGGATCGAGAGCTTCAGCTGCTAGAGGTCCAAGAGAAGGCTAGAAATGAAGACCTGAGCTGCTTGCCTACCGTTCATGTCAAAGATATCCCACGAGAGAAGGAGAGGAAACCATTGCGCCACACTGATGTGGATGGCGTAAAAGTCCAATGGCGCGAGGCTCCAACAAATGGTCTGACATACTTCCGTGCTGTGCATAAGCTGCAAGACCTCCCAGACGAGTTGCGAGAAATGATCCCACTCTTCACAAGCGCCATTATGCGCCTGGGTACAAAAGACAAGACGATGGAGCAGCTGGAGGAGCAGATCAAACTCAAAACAGGCGGCATTACTGTCGGTCATCACTCGTCTCAATCGCCACTGTCGCTCGATGTCTATGAGGAAGGTATGGCTTTCTCCGGCTACGCATTCGATCGCAACATCCCCGACATGTACGAGCTCCTTCGAACCATCATTCAAGAGACAGACTTCGATGGACCCGAGGCGGAGAAGAAGATTCGCGAGCTGTTGCAAAGTGCCGCAAGTGGTGCCGTTAATTCCATCGCAGAATCTGGTCATTCTTTTGCCATGCGATTTGCCGAGGCTGGTATAACTCCCGTTGGCCGTCTAGCAGAGGAAACCGGGGGTCTCACTCAAATCAAGCTCATGACTGCTCTGGCATCGCAAGAGTCACTTCACGATGTCATTCAGAAGCTCAGGGCCATCCAGTCTTTTACCATTGCGAACAGCAAACAACTCCGCGTTGCACTCAACTGCGGGAGCGAGAGTTCAACGCCCAATCAGGAAGCGCTCAGGCGGTTCCTGGACACCCTACCAAGGATGTTTCAGTTCCGAAGACGTCGCAGCAGAAGCAGTACCCGCGTAACGCAAAGTCATTCTTCCCCCTCCCCTACCAGGTCTACTACTCCGCTCGTGCAGTTCCCACAGTACCCTATACCCACGCTTCTAGCGCTGCCCTCGAAATTCTCTCTAAACTCCTCACCTTCAAGCAATTGCATCCTGAAATCCGTGAGAAAGGTGGTGCCTATGGAGGTGGCGCCTACGCTCGTGGCCTTGGTGGTGTGTTCGGCATGTACTCGTACCGCGATCCCAACCCGCAGAACAGCATGCGGATCATGGCTGAAGCTGGTCAATGGGCACGCGACCGTGCTTGGACAGCCCAGGATCTTGAGGAAGCCAAGCTGAGTGTATTCCAGGGTCATGACGCCCCACAGAGTGTCAGTCGTGAGGGCATGCGAGAGTTCCTTTCTGGTGTTACAGACGACATGTTGCAAACTCGGCGCGAGCGCCTGCTCGACGTCACAGCCGAGCAGGTGCAAGCTGTAGCGGACGAATTCCTTGTTCAGCGTGCCCACGAAAGCAGCATCGCTATCCTTGGTGAAAGGAAAGAATGGGCTAAGGAGAATGAAGGCTGGCAGTTTAGGGATATGGGCATGTCGGAAGCGGCCAAAGCAGCACAGGAGGCAGAGGGTGTGGCACAGAAAGAAGACGATGTCCCAGCTGTTGCCAGCTAAGACTGTCACGTTTACGTTTTTATGACCATGTAATACTAAATGTACGATATACGTAGAGGTTAGCATTACTGGCGTTTGCATTTGGGTAAGTGAAAATGCATAGCGCCGCTCTTCTTTTCCTCCACTCCTCTCTCGCTTTCACTCTCATTCTCACCTCTCACCAACCGCATGCCTATCACGTGGCCCGAGCTCTTTCCCCCGTCAAACAGATAAATTACCTCTTGCTCTTCTCCCTCTTACTTCCTCTTCTCCACACCCACACCAAGCGCAACGAACAGATCTCTTCACACAGACGGCCATTGCATTTTCACCTCCATTGCTGGCCGGTTCTGTTTTCTCTCGTCGGGTTTCTTTACTGTTCTTTACCGCACCAGAGAGTTTCCAAAATGCGCAAGAAAAATCCGTTGTTTTCTCTCCTTTTCTCGTCCTGATCTATCCAGTCGGCATCGTTTGGAGGGAGACTTCAAGAGAGCAGACTCGGGAAGGGAAGGATAGAGGGAGGAGATAGAAGACGCGGAGCACCTGCTTTCAGACCTGCCTGATGAGTGAGACTCTTCTCCTGGTAGACTAAATGTGGGGGTACATTTATTGATCGAGAATATCATCGTGATTGCTGCGTTTTATGTACATTTATATCATCTACAATTCAATCTGGTCCTCATGGGCAACATTGCCATGCAGCTTCTCTCCACGTACTTCGGTGGCCTTGATGATAAGGCGGCGGTAGTCGAGAACGGCTTGTTCGAGATCCTTGCGCTTGAGAGCTTCATGGTCGGAATGCGCCACGAAGATGGAACCAGGGCCGTACAAGTATCTCTTGTGGTCGCCCGAGAGATTCGGCACGTCGGTGCCATAATTCACAGTCATGGTCTCGAAGCCGTCAATATCGCAATCAATATCTACGACGCCATAGCCTTCGCTGCCCCACTTTACTTCCAAATCACCACCCTCCTTTTGCGCAGCCGCCTTGACGCTCTTCAGCGTGTTCATGATGAGTTCGCGAACGAGCTTGGGCGTCCCAGCCGCAAGGCGCGTAGCGATGTTCGCCGTCGCCGTTTCCGCAACAACGTTTGCCGCGACTCCGCCCTGGACCCGACCAAAGTTCATAGTCGTATTTCCGTACTTGTCGCTCCAGGGGAGGTGCTGTCGCAGCTTGAGCAGCTCTCCCAGCGCTTCAACCATGATGTCATTCGCGCTGACGCCCAACCACGGGTAGCCTGAATGCGCCGCCTTGCCCGTTGCCTTGACCTCAAAGCCGAGCATGCCCTTGTGTCCGCAAACCAGCTTTCCCTCTGTCGGCTCCCCGAATATAATGGTTTCGTGGGACGACGGTCGTTTAGACCAGTCGCTGAATGCGCGCATGCCGTCGCCGCCCGTTTCCTCACCCACCACGAAAAGCAGCGAGATGTCATCTTGTAGATGCTCTCTTATTCCTTGCGCAGCTATAATCATAGGCGCAACGCTACCCTTTGCGTCGACACTGCCGCGCCCGCCAATCATGCCGCTCGTTTCGTTGTAATAGTACGGCCAGTAGGGCGGCACAACGTCAATGTGCGAGGTTAGGAGGATGGTGGTTTCGCGCCTATGACCATATGCGAGGAGATTGTATCGATTTGGCGATACTTCCTGGCGTTCTACAGTCCAGTTGTGGGCCCTCAGGTAGGTGGTGAGCCAGTCACCGACGGCCTTTTCATTGCCGGTTATGGATTCATTTTCTATGAGGAACCGGTGGAGGTCGAGGAGAGCTTGGGAGTCGGATGTGGAGAGAGTGGTGGGTTCGGCCTGAGGTGCGACTGCAGCGAGGGCGCTGAATGCTGTAGCGAGGAGAGGAAGAGTTCGGAGTATCATTCTGGAAGCAAGTTTGGGGGGAGGGCTGGTGGTGCCTCAATTGAGTGTTGGTGTGGAAGGTTAAGAGCTTGGATAGCTTGAGGTGAGCTCATCCGGCTATGACGATCGTCGTCGGTGCTAAACCACCCTTCCGCATATCGGCTTTCCGACTTGCACATCCAGGTACTCTAACGCTAACGTCTAAATTCTCTGATTCTTCTCAACCGTTGATCTGGCAAATAGTGTATATTTCATGAATACGCGAAAGTACATTAATTCACGGAACAAGAATTTCGTTGGTTGAATGCTTTGCGACATCTTGCCTATGCGCCGTTGTAGTTTGGATGTAATACATTTCTGTTCTCCCATTATCCAATTGACTTTTGACAACCTCAAAATGGAGAAAATGCAGAAAGCCGCCAGGCTACCAGGCTAGCATTCATGGATGGTAAAACCTTACCCGGTCAACAAAGGCTACCAACAGTATGGCTGTAGTGCTCGAACTTACAAGTCAGCTTGCTGAAATATTCCACGGGCGATCATGCATGGTGTCGAGCCATTGCAACGATCTCCAAAATGTGTCTCAAAAGGACTTTGTCGCCAAATTCCGAATTAGAACGTATGTGGTGAGGCTATGGTATGGAGTTCGGGCCTGGAGGCTATTGTGAGTCTCCTATAGCCGCGCGGTTGAGTACCCAGCCTCATGGTCCGAAACGAACGCTGTCAAGGATCGGAATCCTTCTTAAAGCCATGGAAGTGGCTTTTCTCAGGGAAATAGTGCGGCAGTCAAATTTTCTAATAATTTGTTCTATAATTGTGTTATCTTTTGAAATCTTTTCCAAAATTTGTAATATAACTAGATCCCCATCAAGACATGTTCTGACGCATGTGCTGACAGCTGTAGAATATACTTAAGATCTTGCAACCTTTTCGGGATTCAATATAATTTTCTGCCCCAAGAAACATGTCAGCTCTCGCTTTCAACACAAGACAATCCCCTAAAAAGACAGGCGCACTTAGAGAGAAGCTTTGAAGAAGAACATCGCATGGTCGAACAGGTAAATGTTGGAATAAAGTCTTCTCGAAACCAAGAGTCCGTAGTGACCGTTCGCTTTTCGAAGACCATGTTGACTGGATTGATGTCACTGAAGATGAGAATGGGCGAAACGGCGACACCAATGCGACAAGCAACATTGTACCACAACCGCAAGACGCAGAGCATCGCCTGTCTGAATGGGAACTAGTAGATATGCTCCTCGGGGACTTGAGGAATTCCAATGCTTTATGGGAGACTAAGGCTCTTGCAAAATTTCTATCGCGGCGAGACGACGACGCATTAGTGGCTGAAGATGACCGAGCATGGGCATGGGTAGATGATCGAGAAATATCCGCTGGACGCAGTCGCGACTACTCACGCAGTTTCGGCGCACGGAGTCTCAAAAAAATAATAAAGGAACCAGTTCGAGCTCCTATATCACTGCTTTAGCAACGCTAATTCGATGCAGCGCTTTAGTCACCCAACGCTTCGAAACGTCGACCAAGGGATGATGTATGTTGCAGCACCTCACGTGTAGTTAGGCCATGAGCCCAAAATTACTGACGTTGTAACAGCTTTATTTCGAGGCTGACTCCCAGTCTCATCGCAAGCTTGGCCCAGGCAGAGTGGTATCACCAAATGGAGGCATTACGCGATGCAATTCGGAAGCATGTCACTTTGGAAAGTTCTTTGCGCATACATATGCCGGTATTTATCACTCTGAGGATCCAAAACACACTTTTCATAACAGAAAGATTCGTAGGCACTTGGTTTCAATACATATCGACTCGAATTCATATGGCTCATTTGCTTTTGAGACAATCACCTCAAGCTATAGACCCGACGGTCAATGGCTCAATAGTGAACCTCTCATTCCTCAATTTAGCCAACGCCGATGGTCAAGTCGTTCCTCACCCAATCTATCAGGGGCATATGAGTCTGGTAATCTGTGGCTGGAGCAACTTCCAGTGGACAGGCTACGCTTTCACCCGAGATGAGAACGGTACTAAAGAGATTGTAGAAAGTGATGAGCTGAGAAGACAAACAGCATCCCAGTATGGCTTCGACTTTGCTAGCCCTGCACATTTGGCGCAGCCCTGGGATGCAAGAAAATGCTGGCTGCGTTTGGTAGCGTATCGTAGCCAACATGTGCTCCGAGAATGGCTCTACCTTGCACGAACAATTGAAGAGGGTGTAGAAGCATGGGTATGTTTTCTGACTACATATCATCTCGACCAAGGCTAAGATGTTGTAGAGATCGCAAGATCAATGCAATGATGTCCACGCACAAAGCAGTGTGCTCGAAGAAGATATAAAGAAATCTTTGAACAAGACTGTTCAAACTATGCAACTTCTGCGCCAACTATGTGACGCACTTTCAATCACTCTTAGGGCATATAAACGCTTTGCCAAATCAGATGGAGACAAGTGCTATCTTTCAGATATCTCTGACTGTTCTTCTATTTTTAATAGCATCCTGGAGTCATCTGAGAAGCTCGAGGATCTTTTGTTGAGACTTGTCTCTCTCGACAATTCCTGCAAACGCTTCGCAACCCATGTACGTGGAAGAAGGCAACATATAACAGCTATTCTGACTATCGAAATAGTTGGGCAGATTGATAGAGCTTGAGAGTAATCGCTTGATTTTGCAAGCCAATCTGTTGGATCAAGAGAGAAATACGCACCAGGCAGCTAGCCATCGGCTGAGTGAGCGGATGCACAAGCTCAACGAGGAAACTATCGTACTCACTAAAGAGATGCGGAAACTGAATAAAAATAGTTCTGAAGCCGCGTGTGCCAACCAAGTAGAGGCAATGAAGACCAGTCGCAGTAGACGGGTGAACATCGAGGTATGTCGACCTAGTTACTGCGAGACTTAACAAGATTAACAGTTTCTAGCTACTCCTACTCACAACACCGCTGGCTGTGGTACTACAGTATTTTAGCTCTGAGCAAGAGATCATCTTCTTCAAGCGCAGTCCGACAACATTCGTTCTCGCGACACTTATTTTAATGGTACTACTTCGGTTGTTGGCTCTAGGATCTCAGCACCGTGGTACTTTGCTACGGCTAGTTTTCCGCAAGCCTTTTGCTCGAAAGAATGCACCTCAGTCGTCAAACGGAAATGAAAGCCATGGAATTGAATTAGTAGAAACACGGAATGTTTGAATTTTGCTTAGTAAGGAACTCTTTGTCATGTAGATCCTGATCCACGGTACTGTTGTCTATCTCTCGCTCATGCATTTGTATGTAAATGGGAAAATGAAGCATTGACAAAGATTCACAGTTGCCATTCACTTCAAAATATGTGCGGAACATTTAATCTAGGGCTATGATTGCACATTTCCCTCATTTCTTGAAGTATATGTCTGCGTAACGCGCTTTTAAAAGGGTTCAAATCATCCTTACAGCGTCTCATCACACGCTGCAAAAGCACAATTTAGACCAGTCTTCAAGTTGCATCACGAAACAATGAACAAAATTCTTCCTAAATGTATTGTTATACATCTTGCCGGCTTGGTTAAGCAGCTTGCTAAGTGCTTCACAGAGGTCGGTGCAAACTAGGGCGGGTACGAAAAAGATGCAGACATTCAATATCTTGTTGCAGTTCAGCAAAATACCACAAGTGTGTCAAGAACCCTCTGAATCAACTATGCCTGCTTGTCATGGCTGCTTCGGCTTTATCAAAGGACAAATATGTTGTCACTGCCTACAGCGCATGCGAAGTTCATACTTCTTGTCATGATGTTCTGTTGTGTATGATTGAAACAGACAGAAGGCTATTTCGTATTCCTTGTGTCTTTCCAGCCTACTTCTGCAAACTTTCTGAAAAATTGTTTGATTAGGTTTTCACGTTAGTGTGGGTTTTCATGATTCGTTCAACTGCGGTAAGTAGCGCACTCTGACTATGGTGGATCTAGCAGACTTTCCATAGCAAGGCAATAGAGGCCTAGTCACTTCTAGTTTTTTTCCATAGGGAGATGGACCAATGCCTACCAGACGGTGCTTTTTTCATATTGAGATTTTATTTACAATATATTCATTTAATTGGTCTGATCTTTCACCAAACAACAACATCCGATATGGTCTAGTGGCTAGGATTTGCCGCTCTCATTCGCAGAGTCAGTTCGCTGTATTGCGCCGGCAAGGCCCGGGTTCGATTCCCGGTGTCGGAAATCATCCTTTTTGTGTCTTTTGAATCGTGGAAAGGAAATCAAAAACACCTTTTTGCAGTTTTTTTTTGTCCGTGGGGCGGGAGGAACAATCTGTAGGCGGGGCAGACGTCATGACTAGCGGCTTGGCGCGCCTCGCCTGGCGTGACCTACGTATCAATGATGCATATTGCCCTTGAATCTATTTATTGTTCGAAATAGTTACTCTGCCATTAGACTGAAGAAATTCGTGTCACAGGTCTATTTGGTTACGCTTGTGAATCACGATAGGTAAAGATTCAGCGCAATCTAAGAACCTGTATAGCCCGAGGGTCTATGTCTGTATTGCAGTTAGTGGATCGATACGAAGACGTGGGCATTCTGGAATAGCCTGGCATTTCTACAACAGAAATGACAATTGAAGTATCATTCAACCTGCCGAATACAGAGTCCTGGCACTTTGTTGTATCGTCAACATTCGGTATGCATATCTTCCAGAATTCGCAGTCTAGCGCCCAAAATTATTTTTAGAACGAGCAAAGCCCTTTTAATGCAAGCCGCGGAGACGTGGTCAACTCCACATCATCGGAATGAAACTACAAATCGTCAAAGACGCGACCAGGGTGCTGTATCGTGACTATCTATCTAGTTTAAACCACCATGACATTGTATAAAATCTTTTCTGCGAAATGATCACCGGAAACTTCTCCGAAAGTCAGCCAACTAGTAGACTAATCTGTCAGTAGGGCAGCCATAATACCATCTATGAACTACCCAACTCCCACGCGAAGCATAAACCTTCAACCACAAACAATCGCATAGAAACTTGGACAGCCTAATGTTTCCAATATGCAATTTACTGCTATACCCTTGCAACATTCCCTCATGATTTGCTAGCCATTGCTAAGCGGCCCGCCACCCCCTGGAATTATTAAGCACCATATACAGTTAGCGTGGCATGTAACCGTTTACATTTGCTGATGGATCATCACGTATGCAAGGCACGACGATATCGTGACTCGTCGTAGGTCGGAACGGATGCGGCTCGTAGGCTCGTATTGATTTCTTTATATAACTACAATGGGGGATTAGACATGTACATAATTCCCTCTCCGCGTTCCCCAGACTCAGATTCCACCTCTACCGTCTCCTCGCATTAGCTCGTTCTCCACTATGCGCTCCTTCAACTACGTTACTTTGTTCGCAGGCGCTGTTCTCGCGCAAGAGTCTGCTACTGTCATCAATTTCTTCCAGTTCGACAGTACCCTCACAGTAGTGGGCTCCGACGCAACAGCGACTACGTTCCAGAACGCTTGTCCATCGAATTCAGCTGGTATCTCTGCATTACCATCCAACCTGCGTAGGTAGCGTCTCAGTACCGATATGTATGACTGTTCTAAACCGACTAGGCCCAACCCCAGACGATGCGGCGGCTTCACCAGCACCCACGCCCAAGCCTCGTATGCGCCGTCAAATTGAGGATAGCGAAGACTACTCCTTCTGCGAGCCCTATATGATTACCCAAGGCTCAGAGACATACGAGTTTCACCTTACTGACCCAGTACCCGGTGCCTGGACCGTCGATATGAAGTGCAGTTGGAAGGGTGAAATCACAAAGGCGGACATGACTTGTGACGTTACTCAAAGTGGCTACGTCCCTGACGAGAGTGTTCAGGTTGCAACAACAAGCGTGCTTTCTCAAAGCGAAATTCAGGACATGCAGGTCTTCCAGGTCGTGGCTTTGGTAAGCGCAACGGGTGCGTCTTCGCCTGCTTCGGCTTCAGCAAAACCCACTGCTACACCGACAGGAAGCGCTGCGAATGCGCCATCAAAGTCTGGATCCGACGTCGCTCCCACGGAAAGCAAGGGCCTTGCACCTGCTGGGCCTCTACCAACAGGTGCCATGAAGATTGTTGGAGGCGCTGTTGGTGCCCTTGCAGTCGCAATGGCTCTATAGGTGAGCCGTGGTCTTTGACGAGGTACACGTTGGTTGCCGATTTCGTATACCCAGATAAATTGTAATGCTTCTTACTATTTCCAATAATCATTGTCAAGTATCTGGCTAGTGAGTCTTTTCTAGGTCTTTGAAGAGCTACATTGGATACAATGAGGTGAGATCCTGCCTGCTGCTTTGCGTCGGCACGTGAGGCATGACGACTCTTTCACCTTCACTAACGTTCTTACGCCATTTTGAGCCAAGTTCACGGTGATGAACCCTTGCGTTTGCCTCACACTCTGAAATAGCCTTTTTTGCCATGAATATTTCGCCTTGTCTGATATACTCAACCTCAAACACCGGCAATTACTCCGATTGTATACTTGACTGCCAAGAGCCACAGCTATTGCTCTCACCGGGCCCATGTCGCCGACAACAGTAAACCCGGACTTACCTTTGGCGAGAAGCCGTATGTCCACAGTCGTCAACAAAACCGCTGAAACGCATTCAACGAGGGAAGAAATCTCTATATTAGGTAATACACACCCCTCACTACCAGTGAAAACACCACCTGTTTCGCCCAAATCGAAGCAAAACATTCTGAGTGAGTTGTCTCTGGTCCAGTCGCTTGCAAGCCGCCTGCGCCGGGACCGAAACCACTGGCGTTCACAAGCTCTAGAGCAAAAGCAAGACCTCGACGACACCTACAGAAGCCTTGAAGACTATCTACGTCTCGTCTCAGAAATCGAAGAGGGTAACGCCCAACTCAAAGCACAGTATGACGAGGCTGTATCAGATCAAGCGCAGCTCACGTCTGAGCTTGAAGCACTCAAGATCGAGCACAAAAAGACGGTCCAGGACCTGAATGAAGCCAAGCACAGGAATACGATATTGAAGAAAGACAAACGGACCAGGGAGACAGTGCACGCGCGCAATCTCCGCCTGAAAGCCCTCATACAACGGTATTTCCAGCAAAGCAGCACTTCACCCACCGCGACCCGCACAAGCCCCAAAACCGTATCTGATCTCCAAAACGCTTTGAAAAGCGCCGTGAAGCGCGTCGAAGATCTAGAATCCAAGGGCAAGGACTTACTCGTCGCATTAAATAAGCGCGACGACTACTTTGAAAGCAATGACGAAGACACCAACACCACCACCACGACTGCCAAGAGCAAACTGCAGGAAAGGATGTCCGAGACGCAAATCTCGCTCCGTGACGCCCTAAGCAATGCATGGTTCCGCAAGCTAAAGTCCGGCTGGCACGATTTGCTGCGCGACTGACGGACTGCAAGTGCCGGGCGGAGGAGGCTCCACTTTCTTTTTTTTTTCTCCGAGCTTTCTAGTTGGAGGAAAGGATAAGACAAGGAGAGAAAAACCAGGGTCCGTCCGCGATGTGGCAACTTCGTTTTTTCCCTTTTGATATGCGTTTGTGCGCTCCGCGGAACCCTGACTAATGTCCAGCGGGTAAAAAAAACTCGAAGCAAGTATTCTCGCTTATCGCATACCGCGGGTAATTTCATACTGTAATGGAGTAGTTTAGTCCCGTTTCTGTTTTTCTCTTTTCGCTGAGCTGCGTATTACAGGCTGGGGTTGCGTTCCGAGAGCCTGGATGCAGGGAATGGGGGCGTTGGGGGCTGAGGAAGGGGACCACGGCATATGTTCTTCTTCAAGACGGTTAGCATAGCATGGGAACAGTGCTAGCGTTTTATGTTCTTCGAAACGGGGAGAAATAGCGGTATGTGGAGTCTTGTTATCAACGGGGTAATGGGTTGTATATTAATCATATGAAAAAAGAGTCAATCGGGTCGAAGCAAGGCATGCATATGTGTACGCGTGTGACGATGGTGATAATGATGAAGTCGCCGTAACACGAAACTCTCGAATCCATAAATTTTACTATCATTCAAACGCAGATTTACCAAAGCGTGGGAAAAGGCGAGCCAAGGCCACATCACGTGGAGCTTGGTATCTGATCACCCTCCTGTGTCTCAATCAAGCACAACCATGCCACTTTGATGCCATTCACCCGCAAGAGTAGAAAAACAGGATAAAGTAGTGAATAAAGCAAGTCTGGCAACTCGCAATTAGTATTTTTTATCTAACTATTTAAGAAAGAGATTGTGTTTGTATATGTATGTGTGTTTATGTGGGAAGCACATTTCAAAAGTGGGATTCGGGGTATCTCTTATGTGCTAACAAGCCAGCCTTTTTTTCTTCTTCTTTCGTTTTTCTTTATATTTGTTTAGTTTGGCCCTGTAGACTGCGGTCCATGCAGATGAGGGTCTCCTGGCATGTTTGGGACACCCTCGGGGCCGAGTAGAGTGCTCATATCGTTCCAACTCCAGTCGTTCATGTTGTTAATGGTAAAATCCATAAAATGCATTTGGGTGTTGCGGTCGAAGCGGCCGCTGGGATGTATGGCTGGGCCAATGTAGGTTGGATCGGGATAGATGCGGTTTTGCATGTCTTCGGCAAACATATAGGCGCCAGCTCCAGGGGGTGACTGATGGTACATGTGCGGTACAGCGTCGGGCTGTGACAGTTGTTGAGTTGAGATTGTAGGGTGCTGCGGAGGGTCGTGCGTCTCTAATTTTGGTTGGGCGATTCGGACAGGCGAGGCCAGCGAGTCGGCCATGGAGTGGAGTTCGGGAACGAGTGAGGCGAACTTTTCTAATGTTCCAGGCATGAATGGGTTTCGGCGGTGTCGTTGGGCGAGGTCGGCAAGCTGAGACAGCAGGATGCGGGATTCAGACATGTCTGTACCTTCTAGTTTGTTTAGGCAAACCAGATCAAGGACCAGTGCTGAGCTGGAGGCGAGCATGTACCAGACATCACTCGCAACAACAGCATCAAATTTTCCAATGCTATCCATCCTGAGCAGTAACTTTGCCAGATCGCGGCCAGATTCAGAGCAGGCGTCAGCCATTGCTATGAGAGCTGCGTTGGTAGAGTCTTGGCCTGTCTTGCTCAGCGTCGAAGCGCGGGCGAGTAGTGCTGAGCGACACAAGACGATGATGGTGTAGTGGTAGAGACAGTGCATCATGAGCAGACTGCGATGGAAGATTGGTGGACAGGCATCGATGGCATCTACGTGCAAATGTTGGGGAAGCGTCTCCTTCCAGCGGACCATATCGCGCAGCACGGTCGAGGCAGGAGATAGCGGGCCGACGTAGGATTCCTCGCTAGCATTGGATTTGAGCCACCTGGGTGCGCGACATGTGGCTCCTAGCAGGGCCCATAGTCGTATAGAACAGGCCATGAAGCCTGGAGGGGTGCCGAGGATTTTTTCGTTGGGACAGCGCAGCTTGGCCACCGACGTGTCGATTGCGCTTGGGCGGTCGTAGGAGGATACTTGCATGATTTCAAAGGCGTACAGGGTCCACCAGAGTCCTCTACGCAGCTCCTTTGCGAGGGGTGTCCCTCCTGTGCTGACGCTTTCCTGATGCAGGCCAATGGCGTGGGCGATGCGGACAGCGGCACCAGTCAGGTTCCAGCAGGCGTCCCGGTGGTTGGTGTTGTGGAGGTGCACGGCAGCAAGGATCAGGGCCTGGACGGCAGTGATACTCGAGGTGAAGATGACGCCTGGGAGCAGCTTTTGCACGCGCTGCCACCACAGACGCTCCTGGTCCTCGGGAAAAGTGACGTTGGCAACACGGCGAGCGAGTAGTAACATGCAGGTGAAGCAGCACAGCCAGGCCGGGTCGGCATTGCGAGGATCAGTTAGCCAGGCCTCGTACGCTTCGCGGAAGGACGGTTCATGCAGGACGGGGAGGTCAAAGTGGATGCGGTCGAAGAAGGTGCGGATGAGGAGTTCAAGCGTAGGGCGCTGGTTGGGGGCGGGGGCGGTAATGGCCGTGGCCGAGGCGGCGGGGTTGGCATGATGGAGATGGTGGTGCTGGTGCTGGTGTTGATGTTGGTGGGTGGTGTCGCCGGGGCCTTGCGGGTTGGGAGGGAAGGAGTGGTTGTGGTCACTTCCATCTGGCGAGGCAGAGGCAGCGGCGTTCTTGCCAAACAAAACAAACTCGCGCAGAGGGCCCCTTCCGACGAGGGTTCGCAGCTTGAGGTGGAACGAGAAGGAGCTGCCGGGTCCAATGTACTGCACCTGGCCCTGCTGGTCCGGCAGCAGGGACACGGTGTCGTCTCCTTCACTCTCGCCGCCGTCTTCGTGGTCGCCAGCGGCATCGACAACGACCGAGTCAGGCAGCGGAATGCCGTGCGACGTGGCGAGCTGGCGCAGCGACTCAGTACTCGATACATCGGCGTCCGGAAGCAGGCCCTTGACCAGCGCCTCGAGCAGAGCAAGACGAGTCCCCAAGCCCTCGACGCTGCCATAGAGGCGCTTCTTGCGTGGCTGTGTCGTCAGGCACTCGATGTTGTGCACCATGCAGTAACGACAGGCGTCCTGGCCCGGCTCCTTGCGGCATTTCTGCTTGCGCGACTTGCATTTGTCGCAGCTCGTCTCGGTGCGCTTGCGTTTGTCGAGCGGTACACGGCGCGAGTTGATGGTCGGCGCGGGTGTCGAGGTGGACATGGGCGAAGACGGGTGGGTGCGGGCGGGCGGGATTCACGACGCAGGGAGAAGAAGCATGGTGTGCATGTCTCGACCACGCTGCAAACTCGTCCAAGAAACTGACGCTGCCAGTGCGAAATGCGAATGCGCCGAACTTTTCAATGGTAGTGCAGGGACTCTATCCCATCCAGCCCGCCCATGGTGCTGCTGCCCGGTCCGTCGGTAATTGAACCACCATCGTCTCCTCGCTGGTGGGCCTGAGCGCACCCAGCCCCAGCACCACCACCACCACCAACGCCAGCGCCTGCACCACCGACCCAGCCAGCCAGCTACACTTCGCTTGTCTGCTCGACTGTCTGTGCCCGTTCCGCGCCCACATCTCGCCTCGTCTCGTGTCGTCGTCGTCTTGTCCCCCCCGTCGCTCGTCCGTTGTCGTTTGCGTCTTTGTCCCTGGTCCCTCCCAAGGCCCGCTTGGATACCTACAAGGTACGTACGTACGTATGTACATATTGAGCGTTCCTTGCTCTGCTCTCTATCAAACCCGGCACCACCAGACTACTACTGTACATACCATATACATACACACGTACGGCGAGTGCGGCTCGGAGCATGGACTGCATCGCTCGATGGATCCCTTGTTACGCTACCGTTTGATGCGGGGAACGCGGCTGCCAACCGACTGCCACTATACTACTGCTGCGAATCCGAAGTCCTGCACCTGTCCTTCTTACCACGCCTGCCTTACCACAAACAGCCCTCACGCCTCTCGCTTTCGTGCTGTGGTCGCGGCATGACTCGACTACGGATTCCCGCACGATCGATTGCACAAGGGATGACTCGACTTATCTGACCCTTCCCTTCCCGCTGCCTACTAACACGTTGCCCAGTCCCACCCGCCTCCACTGGCGCTAGCCCGCCGGCATGTTCCGGACACCCTCTACCATCGCCATTCTTCCCTTTGTTGGCAATACGGCGTTTCGCCCTAGCCCACTTTGGCTTCTGCACTGTCTTGACGTTACCCAAGACTGTTTACACCTGCTGGCCGGTGCTCGATATGTCGCAAACAACTCTGCCTCTTCTGCCTCCCAAACCACGGCCCGTCCGCTACAAACGCCTTTTCGGGCCGCAAAGTCAGGACCATTTTTCTGCCCCATCAGTTCGCCCCATTCAACACAAAAGCACATCCTACCTGTGCCTTCTCTTGCCACTGCTGGTGATGATGCCCAGGCAGCTGCCCCCTCAAGTTTCAAACAGTAGGGCTGCCAAGACCCATCAAGAGGCACTAGCCGACGCCAGTTTCGAATCTTCTCTCGTGTCGGTGGCCTGGCCTTGAAGGGTGCGAATGGCAAAGTCATTGTAATACCCTGGGGGCCTATCAATCACACAGATCGTCGCTTCGTCTCGAGTCTGGACCATGTTCAGACGACATAGGCCCGAAAACGATCCACATTAATTCTTCTTCGTGTCCCGGTACAGCTTCCGACAGCCGCGCAGACGCACGCCCTCAACCGCATTCCTGTACACTGTAGCACATATGTCCTACGCCCACGGCAATAATATGCAACGGGCGACACAAAGACCTGCCAGGGGTCCCTGCTCTGAGCGCACCATCACTGCCCATCAAGCGCCTCTTTGCTGCGCGCGGCACTTTGATATTGCGCCATCGATGCTATCTCTACATTGTCTAGATTTGGCTCTGCCCGACCTGGGTACGACGTCATTACTCAGGCCTTGAATCAGCTTCACGGCTTATCTGACGCTTTCGGATCATCCGTCTTAATCCCTCAATCTCGCTCTTTCCATTTCTGACAAAGCAGCTTGTTGAACAGACCAACCGCCAGCCGATAGGGTGGATTTGATCTTCGTGATGTGGAGAAGGAATTTGGACCCGTGACGCAGGGGTAGCCGAAGCCTGTCACACTGTAGCGGTCAATGCCCTTACCGAAGGAGCACATGGGAACATGAAGAGTAACAGCTGAACGAAACGCAGGAAACTTGGACATACTAATTGGCAACTTCTTCCCCGCTAATAGATACTAGGATGATCGCAATATCTCAGACCCATTACCCGATATGCAGGGGGCAAAGGTCCACGTGCCTTGCTATGAAGTCATCTACACCGTACACTCCTACAGCTGCGTAGGGTAGTTTAGGGTCTCAATCTTCTCCGGGTATACCAAGCCTCCCTGCTTCCTTGCTTCATCCATGACCTCCATGATCAGTACACTCTCGTCCAGACCGAGGAATCTGCCCTCCTTCCTCCCATTGATAATGGCGTCGGCAGCCTCGTCTGCTTCCCAGAACATGCCATGACCTTCTCCTTCTGAATTCAGTGAGCTGCCGAAACCGTTGTACCATCCGCTTCCCTTACCTGGGCCTGGAAAGGGGAAGTCCTTGGTCTCGACCTTGCCGTCGGAGCCGATAATCTTGGTGGAGCGAGGGCGGAATGAGTGCCCAAACACTTGGATCTCGCCCTTGGGTCCCTGAATACGGACAAAGGGTGCATCCATGTTTCCTCCAGGCGAAGTGGCCACGCGAATTGACGTCGTAGCAACAGCATGGGCCTCGCCGCCTTCCTCTTTGGAGCGTGGGAACCGCAGGATCATGGTGCTGTGCTCATCTGCCTTGCCCGTTGGCTCGTAGTTCTTGACAAAGGCTAGCAGCTGCGGTGCCTGGCGTGTCTTCTCCGGCTGGGTGTGGTACATAGTCTGGAAGACCCATGTCAGGGCGTAAATTCCGAGATCGAGTAGGGCGCCCCCAGCCAGATCCGGGTTCACCATGCGGTTCTTGCCATCTTTGAAGTTATTCTCCGGGTCGAGCGCCATGCTGTTATCCGAGATGACACGTGTAATAGGTCCAATGCGTCCAGCCGTGATTTGCTCACGCACATAGATAGACAGAGGAAAGTACCGGGTCCACACAGCCTCCATCAGAAACAGGTTCTTCGACCTCGCGACTTCAGCCAGCTTGCGTGCCTGGGCGGCGTTGACAGTAAACGCCTTTTCGCACAGCACATTCTTACCCGCTTCCAAGCAGAGCATCGCATTTTGATAGTGGTGCGAGTGTGGTGTCGCAATGTACACAATGTCAATGTCTGGGTTCTTGACAAACTCCTCGTACGAGCCGTATGCCTTTGCATCCGACGGCGCGCCCACCTCCTTGAGGAAGTCCTTTGCGCGCGACTCCGATGTCGACGACGCCGCAGCAACAACAGTGTGCTTGAGATGCTTTACCCCGCGCGTCGTGGGATCGCACAGCAGGTCTTTGGTGCTGTGGTCATTCGTGTGAGTTGGTAGAGCTATAGTGGGGTAGGGTACGTGTAGCACAGATGGCGGGGTAGAAGCTACCACTTACAAGGTGATGGCGATGCCTCCTGTAGCCAGGATACCCCAACGGACGGTCTTTGGTGACGACATTGTGTGTTGAATTTGAGCTGCTTCCTCTCTTCTTTCCAATCAATTGAAGGTAGATATAGTGTCAGAGGAAAGAGACGGAATTGGTAGGCCGAGAGTTTTGTTGACGATAGGTACGCGGTAGCTGCAGAGCTCAAACGTCATGCAATGAACAGCCCACGGCATGTCGGCGCTGGGCCACATGCCAACCCCACTTTCTTCCCGCCCTCCTACTTTCCCCTCCATTCATGGCACTGGTATGTTACCGGTGCTTGGAGGAAGGACGGGCCGTGGAGCATAGCGTAGTGGGGCCTTGAGTAGGATGCGAGTTAGGCCATTGTCTAAAATTATTCAAAGCGTCGTACCAGGGCAGATTCCCTTTTTGCTCCGCGGCTTGTTATATACTGCAGCAGAACTCTCTTACCATGTACATTTGTACGTATGTGAACCAAGGCTAACCTAAGTGGCAGGATGAAGAATGAAACAGCTAGAATGGCTACTTCAAGGCATTTGTAGCGCTTGTTCACTTGCACGTCTTTTGTCCATAATCACCAATTGTAGTGATACGTATCCTGTCAATAGGTATTGCAGGCGACTTCGATTCCAGAGCGGCCATTTACTTGCAACGGAACTGGTCAAATACTCAAGCTACCTTAACTTAAATCTCTCAAAAGCGGGACGTCTACGTCTCATCTCGTTGACAGACTTTGTGCCCATGTGCTGCTCGGGTATATACCGAGACGGTACTGGTGGTTAGTAAGCTAACACTGTCGAAAAGTACCTTTTATCCTGCGGTTGATTGGGTGTGCCTAGCCTCGAGGGAACACATCACGTGGATGGATTCTGTAACCCAAGCAGACAATGTACTATCCTTTCCGAAATTAACAGGGAACATTGATTCATAGGGCACACTCAAGTCAGCATTCATATCCCCGCTATCATGGCACTAGAGCGACAGAAAACGTCCCGGGCACTGATTGACTTAGTTACGGTGAGGTAGCCTCGGCCGACGCCAGGACCCAAGACTGCGGACTACCTACATAATGACAGCAACGCGACATCCACTAGTGATGGGAACTAGGACTGGAACCAAACTCTCTAAGTCAAGAAAAGAAACAAGCTTCTTGCCAAGCTTCTGACTTGGGGGCATTTGAGTTTTCGGCACGTGGCGTCTCCACTTCATATAAACATATTACTTTCAATAGCTCCTAGACGTAATATATAACCAGCTAGCTCAGTGGTCTCAAATCATGGTTGCCAAAACAAGGGTACGATGTGGAGTATGCTCGTGCTGCAAGGCATTAGATATTGCGAGTTGGGCCTCGGGTAGTCTGTAGGCAGTCTTGATCGGACAGACGGATGAGCATAAAGAAATTATCAAGTCCGACCAAGACCTTTCTGAACATCGGAGATAGCCACATTCGTTCTCCCTGGACCCAAGGGCTTTCGGCAAACGGAACTAGTATCCGGTAGTCCTATATGTCAAATGCATTATACACAAGCGACTGACTGGGAAAACGAGACCGTTGGGTCACTCCTTGGTCGAGGGTTAGGCAGACCACGCGTTACAGACGACCTCCTGCAGGCCGATTAATTTCCACACCACTGATTTTGCACCACGCGTGGATGACTGAACCTGGAATCTGGTGACGACAAGCTTTGTGTTAATATACATCCAAGTCATCCGACCTGGTATGCCCTGCGACCCCACCCATTGAGGTATGGTGACAGCAGCCTCGACAATGTACTGGCAGCGACGCGCAAACAAGCATATTACATATCTTCCGGGCTTTCAATCAAAGTATAAAGACGTCACAATACTCCATGTACCTTGCTTGACAGAGCTTGTTACAGCACTCGTTGCAGCTCCTCACTGAGCCAGTCAAGCACCGTCATAAATATCATCATCATGAAGAATACCTTCATCCTAGCCAGCGTGTTCGCCTTTGCGACACATGTTGCCTCCCACGCAACTTTTCAAGATCTCTGGGTTAACGGTGTGGACAAGATATGTAGCCTGTGTGAGAATACCTCACCCAACACTAACACCTCTACACCAGTCTACATGCGCAAGACTGCCGAACAGCAACAGCCCTGTCACCTCTGTAACAAGCAATGATGTCCGCTGCAATGCAAATCAAGGGCCCGCAGCATCCAAGTGCAGTGTTCCAGCCGGCGGCACAGTAACTATAGAAATGCATCAGCAGAATGGTGACCGGTCTTGCGCCAACGAAGCCATCGGTGGCGCCCACTACGGCCCCGTCCTCGTCTACATGTCCAAGGTCTCCGATTCCTCTACAGCTGTTGGGTCGGACCCCTTTTTCAAGATCTTCCAGGATACGTGGGGGAAGAATCCTTCTGGGAGCAGTGGTTCGGATGATTACTGGTATGTTCTCCACCAACCCCTGTCTCTTCAACTCACTGCCTAACTCTACTAGGGGCACAAAGGACCTGAACAAGAACTGTGGCAAGATGGATGTCAAGATTCCTTCCAATCTAGCCCCAGGAGACTACCTCTTGAGGGCCGAAGCCATTGCCCTTCATGCCGCGGGTTCCCTAGGAGGCGCACAGTTGTACATGACATGCTACCAGCTCACCGTGACCGGAGGGGGATCGTCGGTTCCATCTGGAGTCTTGTTCCCGGGTGCATACAAAGCTACCGACCCCGGACTTCAGATTAACATCTACCAGAAACTCAACTCTTACATTGCACCTGGCCCAGCAGTCATTGCCGGCGGCACAGAAGCTATTGCAGGTCAAGCTGGATCAGTTGTTACTGCTACCGGAGGGCCAGTAGTTACTCCGACCCAAACTACTACAATGAAGACTTCAGTAGTTACTACTACGACACCAGAGCCGTCAAATGGAGGTAGTCCTGGCGGCTGCTCAATCGCCAAGTACGGGCAGTGCGGTGGAAAAGGCTGGACGGGATGCACTACATGTGAGTCTGAACGAATGCGCATGAGAGGGAAGCATCGATGCTGACTATACCCAGGTGCCTCGGGATCAACTTGTAAAGCGACCAATGAATTTTACTCGCAGTGCGTGTGAATACAACAATTTGTAGCTTTCTTGTAAATACTTGTGCTGTATACGGGTACCTCGTGTCCTTTTATACACAGCCATTCGCTTCTCGTATTTCGGGATACAAGACTGGCGTATTATTCACCTACCGCGTGCCCTCTTTGCACCCTTATGCCGATGCAATGCCACACAAACACGTAATAAATCTCTATCCCGCTCCTATAGCGCATCATCCACGCAAC
Organism: Curvularia verruculosa; assembly: GCA_036172615.1. NCBI lineage: Eukaryota > Fungi > Ascomycota > Dothideomycetes > Pleosporales > Pleosporaceae > Curvularia > Curvularia verruculosa. The sequence goes on along the minus strand of JAWDHC010000051.1, from coordinate 78,190 downwards.
ACGTGAATCATCATTTCTTACACTCTAGCATCGGAATAATCCTGCACTGCCCACAGATCAGCGGGCGCTGGCCACGCATGCCAGCAATTTCCATTCCGACTCCGAACATGCCTCCCTGCATCGCAAGCGCAACCGCGGCCCCCTCGAACTCCGAACCGTCCCATCCGTCCCAACCACATTCTCTTAACTCAACCAAGCTTTCGGGATAGACGCTTAACCACCACCACCCTTGCATCTTACCGTTCGTCACCGCTTACCCACCACATGTGAATCTTCAATCCTAGACAAGACGCGTCCTCTTCCTTTGTGCGCATTGGATGCCTTGGACACGTGACAGCGGCTGGCTGGCTGCTGCCTGATCTACCCCATCCCATTAGCACAGACAATGCACCAAGCGACCATAGATGCATGAGCAACAGTCTAGAAGCTTATTCCGAGGAGGATGTCAGGTAGAAGGCCTTAAGTGTTGTTTACAGTGATTCGCCGGGTTTAGTCGGATGCGTGCGGTAATAATGGTAATGGTGGTTAGTAGTGACGATGGTGGTGGTAGTGGTAGTGGTGATGATGCTGCATTTGAGGGGGTGGTTATTCCGAAGGGTGTCCGTCCCGTCGTCTTGAACGGCAGATGTAGGATCAAGGGAAGAGATATATAACACTGCTATATTTCAGCGTAAAAAAAACATTAAATCGTCTCACACTATCAATCACACTACAAGCAGCAATATATACACACCTAGGCTTTAAAAAAAAAGCAGTATCGAAGTCTTAGAGATATATGCAGATTTTTTTTCAATCTCCTCAAAGTCAACTACAAAGTTTCCAAAAAACCCTCTCTCTCTCTATAATCATGTCTTCTTCTTCCGCGCCAAACAATACAACTACCACATCACAAACAGTAGCACCACCCAGCTACAACAATTCTTCGCCTCCACCTTACGCGCCGTCTCTCGCATCGTCGTCGTCAGACGCACAATCCACGACCTCAAAGTCCTCCATGTCAAAGAGTCTGTTAGCTAGAGTGTACAACAGGAAATGTAAGTCTTGTAGATGGGGAGGTTTCCTTTTTTTCCCTCCACTGGGTCAAGAGGTTGTGACAAAGATACTAATACAAAGCGTAGCTTCTTCGGACACGGCAGTCAGCAAGGATATGCAGGCGATGGTCGAGGAGAAGCAGCTGAGGGCCGAGGCGAGGATGACGTATTTTTCTATGCGCGAATAGTGGGATGGGATGGAGTGAGCAGCTTTTTTCTTTCTGTATTCTTGAAAGTTAAATGAGATGGAGGGAATTGGGAAGGATGTATTTTGGGACGAGGAGAGTGGTTTTGTATTGAAAGCGAGAATGCTTTCTCTCTCTCTCTCTCTGGAATATCCTATACGGAGGGTTTTGTTTTAGGTTATGCTTATAGGGCTCGTTCATATAGGTAAATTCTTTTGAAGATAAATACATATTAGGGTAAATGAAACGTACACGTATTTCTGTAGTAAGCATACTCGACTACTATCACTTTTGGGCACTCTTCGGAACATCAAAATCCTGAATTTATCAATAAAAGAAAACTCCTTACTAAGAACTGAATTTAGTAAAATGGTTTCCAGACCAATACAAAATCACGCACGCCATAACTCCTATACCACAGCCCACAAATGGCCCAGAAATCCAATACACTACGGTGGGATGATCTGTAGACTAGCCAAGTGCTCAGACTCATCCGTCTTTGTTCGCTCAGGTGGGTGTCGCCTTACAAAACACTCACCCACGGGATGCCCCTCTTCACAAGCAACTAACCATTTGCCAATCCCGTAGTTCTCATGTGCGCGTCTAACACCTCTACCTCCGCCGCCCACAATCAGATTACCGGGCCGATAGGTGGGATCTGCAATCATACGTTTAATGACACTGTTGTGGATGATTGCGTTGGCAGGCATATCGCGCGTCTCGCCCTTGGGCAAAGGCCAGCGGATGGCTTTCCAGGTATTGTCTTCTTGTAGGTCCATACGTCGGAAAGGTAAATATTCCATGATGTTCCAAGACACCACTCCAGCGGCGTTGGCGCCGTTGTTGAATTGCAGCACATCGTGCATACTGCCTTGAGTCGCAGCACAGTGGAGGTGTCTATGGAAGGGTGTATCTGGGTATTCTTTATGGTGCGAGAGAATGTTTGCGTGATCAGTGTAGGTCGTGATGCCACTTGACTTGTTCGAGTCCTCATCGATGGGTAATGGTGAAGCGGGGTCGACTTCAATGGTCGGCACCTGTTCATGAGTATGGCTGGTACCAGGCATGGCGTCTTCATGACAGCAACTCAGAGCTCTCAGCTTCTGCTCATCGAACTCGAGACCAGCCTTTTGAGCCTCACGCACCATCCAGACAAGAGGTACATGTGAAAGCGCTGCGTCACCATCATCAATGGGCCAGCCACCACCGATGTCCTACTATGTGTTAGTTTCCACGAATATGTAGCCTTGGCAACAGGGTCATATTTACAGCATGGCAGCCTGGGAACCAGACTTCCAAAATATCTTGTTCCTCCTCGTCCTCTTCTTCGCCTGCGTTGTAAGTCCCTTGGGCTTCAAACGATCTCATAGAGGGAGTGGCTGAGTGACCATCTCTGTCTAGACGACCGTATCCCCTGCTTGAACTGCGCACACCCGATGTGTCATGTGGGTTGGTGAATCGCTCAGGAGGAAGCAGAGTGTTTTGACGACCCCTCTGCTCCTCATCGCGGTCACCTTTCTCATCTGAATGTCCATGACCAGCATGGCTGTGAGAGGTGCCTGGTATTCTTTCCAAATGTTTATGTTTGTGTTTGTAGAACATGGACGTGTCTGGCTTTTTCTGAGAAATTAGGTCTTGCCGAAATTTTGCGCGGCGCTCGTCTATCGACACTGCATGTCGAATGACGCGTGCGCTACTTCGGGCAGTGTATGGGAACTTGTTGCGCTGCATCCAGGCATTCTCAAAAGCTGGTACGCTGTTCACAGTATCGAACAAACCAAGGAAGCGGATGGGCTTAACGGGGCGACTGAACGTCTCTCTGAAGGCACACATGAACTCTAGTTGTTTGTGTCTTTCAGATTTTTCGCCGGGCTTTTTGTTCTTCTTGTCTTCTGGCACTCGACACTGCCATTTCTGAAATGTCCTGAGGGTTTGATTAGCGAGATACCAGTAGATGGGCGGGTACCACTTACTTCCACGCGAACTGGCACATTTCCTCGTTACCCGCCTATGGAGGGTTAAATCCACCCATGCTATACCGCAGTGGCCATGTACTTACCGAGAGAAGGCCAACATGATCCAGCATCTCAGCGAGAAAGCGAGCTGTGTAGGCGCCTCGCGAGAAACCAAAAAAATAGATGTCGTCGCCAGGACTGTAGTATCTCATCAAGAACTATATATATGTCAACTAGACCATTCATGCTTACTCAAGCACTTGCTTTGAAAAGTTGGTACATTTGTGCTTCAAAGAATCTTTAGTAGCATACCTTGTATCCTGCCATGACATGCATATCAAAGGACGTTCCTGGTGAAGTTAGATGGTGTAACCCAGCCACAACGGCCAAACATACCAACAGCACTGTCTTTTGCTTTGGCATACCATGATTGGAATCTTTCCCACCGGCCTGTCCGTGTCATGGAGCCACTCGCCTTGGTGATGTAGGTGCCAATGCCGGGCTGATAGTAATGAAACTGGTCATCGCCGTTGCGATCAAGCATGCGATAGATCTTGAGAATATTGCTGTCAGAATCTGTGCCGGAGAATTTGTTGCCTGTACCGTCAAAGCACAAGACAAACTTCTTGGTCACATGGCCGTGACGATGCGGTGTTGACCCATAGTCCATGGGGTCTTCATTCTGCGGATGTGGGGGCTGAGTATTCTTGGGAGCCATGATGGCCAAGTCAAAAGCGTGAACAGGAATAAGTTGTGATTCGAGACGGAATCAACCAGGCCTTGGAAAGTGGGTATGGCAATGCACAAGATGTGCAGGGAAATATCTAACGAGGCAGGACAGGACAAGGACAAAGTGAATGGCAAGCATGTGCAAATCTCATCTTTCACGTGTTGGCTAGTGCACGGATTCGACAAATGTAGAGGTGTAGATCATGGCAGTTAGCGGAGCATGCATCGTATTGCGTACGCCTCTGGGTTGATTGGGGGGTGGACATTGCTGAGATTGAGCCGTCTCCGAGCCACTAAGAGACCAACGATGATATCTGCTCTAATCCTGTTCATCACATGCATTCCATTGATATGCAGTGGAACGGGGCAGGCTAGTTTTGTCGAGTCCCCACCTGCCGCATAGGTAGATGGTGGCGCAAATCAGTCGAGCTGTGAAGCTGTGCCTGCGACCATCAACAGCATGCACGGCAGAAACACAGACACGAGACAGACCGCCTTGTTCTCGTGGGACCCATGAGGGCAGAAAAAGAGACGGGGCAACATGTGGCTGCCATGCAGCTGGGTCAGTGTGTCAGCCGGACGCGACGTTTTGGCGAACAAGAGGCTGGTGGTGACGACAAGGCGGAGGAAGAGGAACCGACGGTGTTGGGACGGCTGTAGATGAGTACCAGAGAGTCATGGAGTGCAGTGAGTCGTGTCGATCCGTGATGTGTGAGGGAAGTCGGCGAAGCTGAGAGGGGAAAAGCATGTCGCCCGTCGTCTGGATGGAGTAAGGAGCAATCCCCTGCAGGCGATCCATTACGGCCCGTCTGTATAGCTTCCCCACATGGCCCCCTGTCGCATCTGCTCGTCAATCGATCGCCATTTGCGCCTGCCCGAGCCCTGGTTAGTTTGCCTAATGCATCCCATGCACCGCTTACAGTTCCGGTCAATAGACTTTGCATGTCCGGGACAGGCCGCAGCCCACGGGCGTGAGCTGCTCGGAGCGCACTGAGCAAGGCCTTGGCGACGTGTTGCTCACGTGCTTTCCGCCAACCGCGTCATCGGGTCGACTGCGTAGCTGTTCCGTCGCATCTCTGATCAGCACTGCAACGGTCCACTACTTACATATTCGACACACTACTCGCCCACTCGAACCGAGATAATCGATCGGAGCGGGGTGCTGTCCATCTGCCCAAGGGTACGTCTACCCGTGTCAAGACGTGCCCATTCCTTTTGCTTTGACATCTCACCGTTTCATCAGGGATAGAGCAGCACACAGTGCAACCTCACCGCCCAACCATGCTTGTGTCGTCTCGAATGCACGGAACAGGACGTACTCGGGTCTGACCACCGCTGTCGATGCATGCCATTAAAAGTCCAGGTGCAGTGCCCAGCATCTTGCCGTCGTGGATTAGCGGCCGTGCTACAGCATCGACTGCGCGCCACCATTCACACAGCTGATCTTTACCAATCACACCAACAGCCCTAGCATTCATCTGAGCGCCGACGAGGCGAGGGGTCCAAAAATCATTCCGTACGCTACCCACTCACACATCGCCCCGAAACGCCCACCCAAGGTAGCTAGGAAACTACTCACCGAACCTACATGCTGATCACCGCATCATGTCTACAAGCGATCGTCGCCAAATTCGGCGCCTGCGCCGAGAGCACAATACCTGCCAGTGCTAATTGCTCTTTCCCGAGCTGCTCTCGCCTGATAAACATGCTCGCTCCCCCTCTTCTCTCTTTTCTTCATGCTCATACTATTCACCATCCATCATGCCAAGCCAGTTGTCGACCTTGATCGAGAAGATCAGAAAGAAGCCTACGCGTGCCAGCGATGGCAGGTCTGCAGAGGCTGCCAGCGGCGGCGTCAACGGCAATAAGAGGACGAGCGTCATGAGCGACATCACTGGCCTTGGTGTCAAGAATGCCAAATTTGCCCTAGACGCCATTACCACGCTGGCTTCGGGTGAGCCTTTGGATGACAAAGATCTCCTTCTGGAGCACGGCGTTGAGATGCTCCAGGGCTTGCCCTTGGACAGCGGTCTCAGCGCAAAAGTTTCTGATGGCTTCATTAGCATGCTCTGGAATGACCTGCCACATCCAACTCCCACACATGCCGGACCTTCAGCGCGATACCGACAACATGACGGCTCTGGGAACAACCCCCATATGCCAGATTTTGGCAAGGCAGGATCGCCATACGCGCGCAACGTGCCGCCCATGAAGACCAAGGGTAAGTTTTGACCGAGCTGCAGATTGCGACTTGCGACTGACAATCAATTTCTTTTTTCAAGGACCAAATCTTCCCGATGTTGAGGATGTGTATGAGGCGCTTCTGAAGCGCAATGGTCCTTTCCGCGAACACCCATCAGGTCTCAACCGTCTCTTCTTCTCTTTTGCGACCATTGTCATTCACGAGTGTTTCCAAACATCTAGAAAAGATAATTGGATCAACGAGACTTCTAGTTATGTTGATCTCAGTACTCTATATGGCAACACCGAAAAGGAGCAGAAGCGCGTCAGAACGTACCACAACGGGTTAATCCACCCAGACTCCATTGCTTCGGAGCGCATCATGATGATGCCGCCCGGTGTTGTGGCGGTTCTCTTGTTGTTCTCAAGAAACCACAACCACGTCGCAGAATCGCTTTTGGCCGTTAATGAAGATGGCAAATACAAGCCATGGGACAGCCTCGATGAGGAAGGCAAGAAATGGTAAGCCAATCAGCCGTGCTCAGATTTGCAGTATTTCTAATTCAAGTTTCTAGGCAAGATGAAGACATCTTCCAAATCACACGTAACATAAATGTTGGCTTCTTCGCATCAGTAGTGCTAAAGGACTACGTTGCCGCCATTCTCAACACCCCAAGAGCCAACTCCGAGTGGTCGCTAGACCTCGGCAAGGAGATCAAGCATGGCTCTGGGCGCTTGGAGCGCGGAACCGGTAGCCATGTCTCAGTCGAATTCGCCGTCCTCTACCACTGGCACGCAGCCCTCAGTGCGGCAGACGACAAATGGATGGAGGACATTATCAGATCTGTCATTCCTGATCTTCGTCACATTGATGATGTCACTATTGAACAGTTCCACCACGTCATGAAGGTCTATGGCCATGGTCTTATGAAGAAGCAACCCCATGAGTGGACATTCGGAGGTCTTGAGCGAGGCCCTGATGGCAAGTTCAAGAACTCTGACCTAGCTGAGCTGATCAAAGACTGCATCGAGGAACCTGCTCATGCATTTGGCGCACACGGTACTCCTGCCAGCTTGAAGGTTGTTGATTTGTTGGGTCAGTTGCAAGCGCGCGAGATATTCAATGTTTGTACGCTCAACGAGTTCCGTCGCTATCTCAACCTAAAGCCATACGAGACCTTTGAAGAATGGTGCTCGGATAAGGAAACTGCACGTGCCGCTGAGCTGTTGTACGGCCACATGGAGAACATGGAGCTGTACCCTGGTTTGATGGCTGAATGCACCAAACCCGCTATGCCAGGAAGTGGTGTTTGCCCTGGTCAGACCACGGGTAGAGGTATCTTGGATGATGCTGTGGCTTTGGTTCGCGGAGATCGTTTCCTGAGTTATGACTTTAACAGCAACACCCTAACAAATTGGGGCGCTGCTCTTCTGTCCGAGTCCACGCCTGGCGCCTACGGTGGCGTTCTTCCCAAACTCATTTTCCAGGGTCTTCCGGGCGACTTCAAGGGCACATCGAGCTATGCTCTTCTGCCATTCTACACGCCCAAGGCTGCCGAAGGTATCCTCAAGGGTAATAAAGTCATTGCAAAATATGACACCACTCGCCCTCCAAACGGCTACGACATTGTCAGCGTCCAGACTCAGGAAGGCTGCAAGAAAGTCTTTGAAGACCGCGACGCCTTTATTGTCATGTACCAAGCTGCGATCCGCAACTGTACTGATGGACACGACTTCATGATTGGATGGGATGAGGCAAAGAAGCACGACGAACGATCGAACATTCTGCACAAAGTCTTCTTCGAGGACGGGTTTGAGAAGAACATCACCGAGTTCTTCACCACGAATGTGCGAGATTTGATTAAGAAGAACTCGCTCAAGGGCGCGAAGGGTAGGATGAGCATTGACATTGTACGAGACGTGACCAACATCACACCTATTCTGTGGCTCGCAGATCGTTTCGCGCTTCCACTCAAGACAGAGAAGCAACCCCGCGGTTTGATGTCCATCCACGAAGCTTTCCTAGCCTATCTTGTACTTTGTAAGTCAACATTTTTTCCCCACAGAAATCATATCAGTCTACTAACATTTTCACAGTCATGTACCAATCCTTCAACATTATGCCCGCAAACGAGTGGAAACTTCGCGAAGGCGCCATGAAAGCTGCGGCCCCCCTCCGCAAAATCTTTGAGACACACCTAAAAACTCAATCCGGACGCCTCGAAGGTGTTATTGACTGGATGGCCAAGGGCTCCGCTTTCCAAGTAGGCCCACACGCTGACCGCATCTACCATGCGTTGGCTGACACCAAACTTCCTATTGGCGATCTTGTCGGTGACTGTATTGGTATGGGTGCTCCTGTCGCTGGAAACTTGACACAGCAAGCTTCTCTGCTCATCGATCTGTACCTGAAGCCCGAATACGAGCAGTACAAGAAGAGGATCGTGGAGCTATCACACATGGACCCCAAGGACTCTGATCGCGAACTTCAGGGTTTCGTCTACGAAGGTATGCGCCATGTTGGCGTCGTGCCCGGTCTTCCTCGTGTCGCAACACGGGATGTAACGGTTCAAGACGGCGTCCGTGGCCCTGTAACGGTCAAGAAGGGCCATACAGTGCTCATTGCTACGTCCAAGGCTGCAATGGACCCTGTGGCCTTCCCTAACCCAGAAATCCTCAACCCTCACCGCTCGTTCAAGGAGTACACTCTCCTTGGCCACGGTCTGCACTTTTGCTTCGGAGCCCGCCTTGTCGGCCCGTCTCTCGCAGCCACTTTGCGCGAGGTCTTCAAGCTTCCTAATGTGCGTCGCGCACCTGGCAGGCAAGGCCATTTTATCACAACGGAGCACCAGCTTGCAGGTATCACCATGCGGCATTACCTCGATGGATCGAGCAAGGAAAGCCCTATCCCGACATCACTACGCCTACATTATGATGGCGAGGATGCTGCCGTGAATGGTGTCAACGGGCATCTTACCAATGGCCACGCTAATGCGGGTGGGAGCAATGCGAATGGGAACTACACCATCGCACCATGATTAGGTCAAGTTTTGTAGTGCACGTATGTACTGGGACGAATTGTCTTGATGGATTGTTCCGGTTTATCCAGGAGATATTTAATGCTTTTGTTATGCAGCAGGGTAAGAAAATAATGAGAAGCATGTATTAGCCTGCAGAGAAGGAAGAAGGAAAGAAACAGCTGGTCACCATAATGCAGTGGATCAGATGGAAGCTGTTTGTTTGTTTGTTTTTATTGATACCAATTACGACTTTTTTTTGAAAAGTAAAAACTCTACATCCACTTCTCACATGAACACCATTTTGGCCATGATGGCGATATACGAGAACAGGAATTTTCAATACTGGATGGCTTAGAAATTCGTGAATATATCAGTGAATGCATTTTTCCATCACTCTGTTCAATGCATATACGTTCACCCCGGTAAGAAATGCCGGTAAAAAGAAATGTACTCTCTCAAAACAAACAAAGTAAACCAGAAGTCGGAGAGGTAAGAAACAGCATTTCATCCTGCAAACAAAAAAAAAGTTGGGAAACAAAAGAAGAAGAAGAAGAAGAAGAAAAAGTCTCCTGTGCAGTCATGTGCTTTCCTTTTTCTTTCCTCCATCCTGATACCACACTCTTTTATTGTTTTCTGGGTGTGTGTATGTATGTATCCATCATCACACCATCTCTTTGGGAACCCTTGTTCCTTGCCGTATGTACAGCTGCACACGCACACACACACACACACACTCTCTCTCTCTCTCTCTCTCACACACCGACACCCTCATCACCAGCAAGATTGTGTAGGCACATCATTCACAACTCCACGATCGAGCGAGCTACACGATCGAGCGAGTTCCACGATCCCCCTCTCTCTTCCGCCTCCAAATCATTTTGCCATGTCATCCATCACACGTACAAACGCACATGATGCTATTTCATCATCGAAAGAGAAGAAGAAGAAAAAAATGTGTGAGCTGGATGTAACCACACACACATACGTATATGCATACGGACTACATTCCATCTCTCAGATCTAATCGACTATTCATCCATCAAACTATGTACAGCCTCCCTTCCTTGTCATCCACGGCGTACATACACCTCTGCATATCCCATGTATATAAAACACCCAAGGTAGCCAGGGGGAAAAGGATAGGAGAGAAAGAGGAGATATATAAACCAAGACTTTCACTCCATCTCCATCTTCTATGGCTGGTTACGTGTGTAAGTAAAGAGAGCATCTCACTATGAAAGACGTGTGACATTTGGAGAGTCCTTGATGGAGGATGTTGTTGTCGTGTTGTCTACTTCTTTTCTTCACGACATCGTACTTGCCATGCAATATGTGAAGAGTTAAATTCTACTTCACGTAGCACTTTTCCCTATCACACATCACCCTTGTCATCATGAATGCAAACAACATCATTTTTGCAAGTGTCATAACGCATGCATTGTACAGACTGCGCATGTCGGCAGGTTATGCTAGTCTATCTAACTAATCATCTGGCTCGAAACTGTGCTTTTGTGAGATTCCTTCCACCCAAGGTCATTGGGGAGGTCCAGGTTCGCATGTTGGGTAACGCGAGAGGGGGTAGATGTGTAAACCAAAACTACCCTTTTGTTTCTCTTTGTTCGAGTCCCACCGTCGAACTTGGGCCATTGAAAAAGACAGCCACCATGACGGTTACCACAAATCACCGGGGTATATTCCTTCCATTAAAAAAGGTGTTGGGGAGGGTCGTGGCTAAACCTTCATGAACGCCATCTATGCAGCAAACTTTTTCGTCGTCCCGAACAGCCAATGCTGCTTACTCTTCACATATGAAAAGAGTTCGAGAGACACAAGGACGACGAGAAAGACGTTGTCGCCGAGGGAAATGACCGGGAAAAAGGAATCGCTTTTGTCGTAAAGTAAAAGAAAAAAAGAGGAAATGCTGACTATGGCCATCCGCGTGTGGATGACTCGGAAAAGCGAGAATCTATGGCTCCCCAAGCAGCATGCTTGCAGAAAGAGCGAAGGCGTGAAATGTTCGTGATGCATGCCTTTCCAAGAAAGGCGAGAGTCCTGCCGTCTATGCTTCGAGCTCGACGGATATGCGTCGAAGGGTATCGTGTGCTAGAAGAGCTCGAAAATAGGCAGAGCCGCAGAAAAACAGGTCGCTGTCTATATGCTGATTGGGGTATAAGATTCCAGATTTCCGCATCGATCCGTGATAACCGGAAAAGAGGTGCAGAAACAAAACCATAACTAAAGGAAATGAAAGAAAAAAGCCGTTAGGAAAGGCAACACGACGGCCCAGGATTCGGTTGAGAAGAACCATGTCCTGGACTGGCTACATCGTGAAGCGGTGGTATCCATATTTACCACCAAGAGTTGCCGCCAGGGCCGGATGGGTTGCCATAGCCACCACCGCCGTAGCCGCCGCCGCCGCCATAGGCAGGGGCAGGAGGAGCGTAGCTGCCGCCACCAGGGCCGCCGCCATAGCCGCCTCCGTAGCCCTGAGAACCGCCCCAGCTGCCACCGTTGCCGCCGCCGAAGCCTCCACCACCGCCCATGCGACGAACGTCACGGGTGGCAGCATTGCCACGGCCACGACCGCCTCCACGTCCACCACGGCCGCCACCGTAGCCAGAGCCCTCACGAGCGATAGACTCAAGGAAGCTAGGAACCTCCTGGTTGGCCTCCTTGAGCAAGTCGATGAGGTCACGGACGACACCACGGTTTCCGCGGTTGAAGAATGCGGTTGCAATACCAGTGTTTCCAGCACGTCCAGTACGACCGATACGGTGGACGTAGTCGTCAATGTCAGTGGGCAGGTCGTAGTTGACGACGTGCTTGACGTTGGGAATATCCAAACCACGAGCAGCAACGGCAGTGGCGACAAGGAGAGGGCAGCGTCCAGATCGGAACATCTCAAGAGCCTTTTCACGCTCACGCTGGGTGCGGTCACCGTGAATAGACGTGGCAGGGAAGCCCTGGTTGATAAGGAAGTCGGACAGCGAGTCAGCCATACGCTTGGTCTCAACGAAGATCAAGCTCAGACCGACACCGTGCGTGTGGAGGATATCCAGAAGCACGGAGCGCTTGTCGGCATCCTCAACGTATTCGATCTTCTGAGTAATGTTCTCGGAAGTGGAACCGACACGACCGACGGAAAGGAAGATGTAGTCCTTCAAGAAGTCGCGGGCGAGCATCTGGATGTCGCGGGGGAAGGTGGCCGAAAACATGAGAGTCTGGCGACCAGCGGTAGGAGGCATGTCCTCACCCTCAACGATGCGGCGAATCTGAGGCTCGAAACCCATGTCCAACATGCGATCAGCCTCGTCGAGGACAAGGTACTTGATGCTAGCAAGTGAGATACGGCCACGCTCGATCAAGTCGACCAGACGACCAGGGGTGGCAACGAGCAAGTCGCAACCGCGTTCGATCTGGCGAAGCTGAGAGCCGATGTCGGCACCACCGTACACGACACAAGGGCGAACCCAGGAGCGGTAGGCGAACTTGCGAGCCTCGTCGAAGATCTGGGAGACCAGCTCACGAGTAGGGGCGAGGACAAGGGAAGTGGGGTATGCCTTGCGCTGGCGTCCATAGCCTCCCTGTGCAGAGGGAGGAGGGGGAGCAGGACCGTTCTGGAAAGCCTGGGCGAGAATAGGGAAGAGGAAACCACCAGTCTTTCCAGAACCAGTTTGAGCACAAGCCATGAGATCACGGCCACCCATGACGATGGGGATGGAATACTTCTGGACAGGGGTAGGGACCTTGTATCCGGAGAGCTCGATGTTGCTCAGCAGGTGGTCATCGAGAGGCGGGTTTGTGAAGCGTGTGACGGGCTCGGGAACCCCCTGACCGGAGGCCTCGACAGGAATGTCGTCATACTTCTCAAAGTTGATACCAGTGTGCTGCTTGGAGGGGTCGTTGGGGACACCAAAGAGATCACGCTCGAGACGCGGGTTGGGCGGGCCAGGAACGTGCTTGCCATCTTTCCAAGCGCCATCACCGGATCCACGGGCGTGGCCACCACCACCGCCGGACTTTCCGTAGCCGTTGGATTCGAAGCCGCCGCGTTGACCGCCCCATCCACCGCCAGGGGGACCGCGAGGGGTGAAGTTAGGGGCGTTGGCCCAGCCGCCGCCACCGCTGTTACCGTTCATAGGAGCACCCTGACTGTTGCTTGTTAGTGAACGTTTACGAGTACTGTGTAGTTTAGCTACTGACCCTCCAGGTCCCCAGGCGCTGCCACCGAGACCGCCGTTGTTGCCACCGTTCATCATGGGACCATCCATAGCGGCAGGGCCTCCCTGAGTACGGCCACGAAGGTGAGGAGGAATGTATGCAGAACGCTCTCCACTGAAGCCGTTCTGGGGGTTGTGCTGAGAGTCGTTGATGTTGAGACGACCCATATCAAGTTGTTCAGCCATGATTGTGACGGTAGGGTTGTATGGTAACGGGTTTTTTGTCTATGTTTGTGTACGTGTGTTTGCGTAGTGTTTGTTGGATAGGTTGAAAATTACTGTGTAGCAGACTTCGGCTGGCTCGACGGTGAGCGACAGACGAAAAGTAGCAGGTCAAAGTGACGAAACTGGTAACTCGCAGGCGAGTGGGAGCCTGATCCTCGTTCTGTCAGGAAAGAAGGGAACGCCTCTGTCCTGAGAAAAAAAAGACAAGTAAAGGAGCGTGAAGGCCAAAGGAAAGGACTTCACACGGAAAATGTGATATTGAGGTTGTGTAATACACACAGGAGGTTGTGAGAGTGGGTGGTGAGGGAGGAGGGAGGCGGCAGCTAAGTTAAAAAAGCGTCAGAGAGAACCCTTTTTAGCTAGACTGAGATGGGACTAGCGTGCAAGCATTGCAAGAGCCTCTCAGCGCTGTGGCGAGTGCGGAGCGGTGAACGTCACAGCTGCTGTCCTCCGCTGCAGGATGCTTGCTTTTCGATGCACAGATGTACAGTGACACGTGCATGCGTACCACTGATGATAGAGATGGCGGAAGACTTGTCCGAGAACAATTGCGCTTGCTCTCAGCTTGACACTACAGGGTTATGATGATGGTGATGGTGATGAGCCCGCCTCCTTCAGCACGCATGGCCTGCTTTGCTTTTTTGCCACATGCTGCGTTATTCGCCACACATGTTGGATTTGCTTTCACAATCATATGTATATGCAAGAGAGTCCCTTGTGTCAGCATCACCTTGCTTACTCAATCAACACAAAGGTCAAGATAGACATGTTTGGCAGGATGATAAGGAGCCGTATCTGGCGTATCTGTGCACAACAAGCACGCCTTTGGCACATGAAACCTGACTAGTTTGAATGCAACAACTGGAATCAACCAAAACACTTTACAGATACATTCATGTAACAGCACGCGAGATGCTGCCACTCTCAATGTCATTCACACACACAGACCAGGAACCCTGTTGTAGCATAGCAAGCACGACTCAACACAAAGCACAACAAAAACTAACCAGACAACAACAAAAGTTTTGCACATTGTGGGTAGCCTAAGCCATGCTTTTCTCCTTGAGTCCACCCTTTCTGGAGTTGAGGAAAAGTGCGCAAACACCGACAATGACGACAATAAGGAAGAACTTCTGGCCCAGGGACAAGCCATCTGTGGAGCCTGCAGCGAACCCCTCAATCTTAGCATTGGGCGAAGAAGCCTTTGAAGGCATTGCGATGCTTGCGACATCGTTGCCGGGTGTTGATGGCGTTACATCGAGATTGTCGCCGGGAATAGCGGGCTCAGCAGCGCCATATAAATCTTGAAAAAAACGGATACACGATCAGCGCCTCTCCAAGCCAAGGGGGGATAATTGACACAATAGCAAGATGTGCATACTGGTGTCTAGAGTTCCGCGTGAATACCTTCCGCTGGGACGTCGAGCTCGCCGCTCTTGGCAATCTTGACAGTCTTGGTGGGCTTGTCTCCGGGGCTCTTAGGGACGTTCTCAATCTTCTCGACGACCTCGTAGCCCTCGAGAACCTCTCCGAAGACGACGTGGCGGCCATCGAGCCAGCTAGTGACGACGGTGGTGATGAAGAACTGGCTTCCGTTTGTGTCCTTGCCGGCGTTGGCCATGCTGAGGAGACCCTTGCGGGTGTGCTTGAGCTTGAAGTTCTCGTCGGGGAACTTTTCGCCGTAGATGGACTTGCCGCCAGTGCCTACCAGGGTATTAGCATATTTGACGCGTGTCTGTCGTGCGAAAAACACTTGCCGTCGCCCTTTGTGAAGTCACCTGTGTGGTGCGTTAGTTATGTTAAGGAGCCTTGGGGAGTGTATCCATGTTCACTTACCACCCTGGATCATAAAGTCCTTGATGACGCGATGGAAGGTAGAGCCCTCATAGCCGAAGCCCTTCTCACCAGTAGCCAGAGCACTGCCGTAAGTCTTAGTATACCGAGCCGCAAACCTTATCATTCGACGTCGTACCGGAAGTTCTCGGTGGTCTTAGGGACAGTCTTGCCGTAAAGGCCGATGACAATGCGGCCTAGCTTCTCATCGCCGTGTTCAATGTCGAAGAAGACCTGACAAGTTTTGTTTGTCAGAATCTAGCCGTCAATTTGCAGTTGTTTTTTGAATTACACACCTTGTTGGTGATCTTGGGGCCCTTTGCAGCCTCCGAAGTCTGGGCGAAGAAGACAAAGGTGATGGAAAGGATCAACAAGAGCGAGATGACGGCTCTCTGGAAGGAAGCCATGATGCCTGATGAATAACTCAGAGGCAATTGAGGGAACTGAGAATGGTTATATAGTTATGGAACCACCCTGCCAAAGGTACAGGTGGAGGCGGTATTGAAACGTGGTGTTTTAGTGCTGCCCGCAACGTCGCACCTTGAGAGTGCCAAGCCCCGTGACTTCCTAAATGGGGCTAGTGGATTGTGCAAGTTCGAGATGGATGCGGGCGGTGTTGCGAACCACTTCACTACGCGGATTCGTTGTCGGAGGGCGCGACACCATGGTGGGTTTGATCAAGGTATCCAATGTGACATTGCGCAATTGCTGATGTATTTTTTCTGTTCAGGTGTTTATCAATGGCTTCAGCTTCACGGAAGCCACGCTTGTAAAGCGGTCTCTCGAATCTTTCTTCGGCATCGGCCCATCAGTGTCGCAGCGCATCATGGCAAAATTCCACATCCACCCTTGGGCTAAAGTTGGCAGTCTGAAGAATGCCACGGTCATGGATCTCACGGCGGAACTGGCCAACATGAAGATCGAGAACGACTTGCGGCGGCAGGTTCAGGACGATATACGGAGATTACGAGACATGGGCACATATCGGGGAAGGAGACATGCAATGGGTCTCCCAGCACGGGGACAGAGGACAAGGACACAGGTACGTGTGATGCTGGGACATACTAAGGGGGAAAGCTGCTAATACCGACAGATTGCGACTGCACGACGACTGAACAAGATCGAACGTGGTGGTAGTGGACGAGTGTCCATGTGAGGGGAGAGCAAAGCGATGCGTGTATTATACTGTACAGTTTGGCAGCACAGAATGGCGTGTGCAATCTCGATCCGATAGAAGGAAGAAAAGCAAAGACACATGACTTTTGAACGACGAGATGATTGCGGGTAGCATTGGACCTCGGCGACGAGATTTTGATCATTTTACTTTTTCGCAAAAGTGCTGGGCAGACAGGATTGTGTAATTAACCATGTGCAGCTATGACGGCTCTGGGCGTATTGGGTACATTTGGGGGTTACCAAGAGCATGGTAAATTATTCCAAGATGGAATGTGATATGCACGAGAGCGACAAAGGACGTGACCAGGACTATGTAAGTAGGGATATGATTTCTTGGATCGACAAAGCAATTTGCAGTCGTGTCGAGGCAGCACGGGTGGCGCACTTAATCTCATAGGTCCGACGAGGGCGTTATTGATGTGATGCTTGGCAATGATAGCTGAGAATGGGAGCATCGTGATCTTGTTTGCAAAGAGGCAGTGGGCCCTTTGGATCTATGCCGAGACGGAACCGCGGTTCTTGGTCTCTTGTGGATGCGGGACTGCTATGAGCCGAAGACCTGGAGTAGGTTTGGAACAAGGGCAAAAGTGTCACAGCAAGGCAAAGTCTGTGCAGGATAGTTGTGCGTAGGACGGCAATACTCGGACCCGTATGCAGACAAGAAGAATGACGGTGATGTGGCCTCGTATGGGGGTAAATTTGGTACACGGGATATTATTAGACGGGGGAAGGGGTAAAGATAAGTGCCGCTGCGGTGGCATGGCGCCTCAGGTTGAGACTGCATATGTCGGCGTATGTAGTATGTATGTAGGTTGGTACATAGATAGGCACATGGAATGAAGTGTTGTGAAAGTTTGTGGTGGTGGGCGGGAAGGGCATCAGACGGAAGGTACCGCCGGGGTATGCGGAAGAAAGAAGGAAGGGACGACGTTGTTTCTTGTCGCACTTTGGTCTGTCTTTGCTGCTGGGCCCGCGGGTGGCACAGGCGCATGGCTCAGCAGCAAAGACAAGGAGAAAAAACAACCATGGTACTATGTACTTATGTACCATGTATATATGTATGTATACAAGTGAGTAGTATGTACATACACACATAGATATGTACATGAGCCATGCAGCCATGCAGCCAGGCAGCCAGGCAGGCCCATGGCGGGCGTGTAGTTGCAGCTAACCCCTGATATGGCGGGATAGTATGGGAGCGGAATAGCGGAGGAGCCATGGGCGGCTCCCTGCAGCCAACATGCTTCGCTTCAGGACAGCGGGGTTTCAGAGCCATGGCAGCTGGCAGCAAAGTCGTACGATTGCTTTTGCTTCCAGGCAACATGTGTTCCAGCGCAAACGGGTGGGCAAGCAGGCTGACTGCATCTGCCAGCCGTCTTGTGTCTCCTCGATGTACTATGTACGTACTGTGTATGGCTGCAGAGACTGCGCACGCGGACGCTTAGTGTCTGCTGGCTGGGCGAGGGGCGCGGATGGCGTCAGGAGGGCGGCCAGGGCCATTGCACACGACTGATGGGTGGACGTGCATGCATGCGGGGGGTTGCAATCTCATTTCGGCATCCCAAAAGCTTCTTTGCTGCCGTCGAACTCAATCCGTGCGCCAACCTGCTCGTTGTGATTGCAGCGTGGCCTAGTAGGGGCGTGGGTGGTGTGGGTGGAATGGGTGAATGGATGAATGGATGCATGGGTGGGTGGGTAAGCAGCAGCCAGTTTCTTACCACACCACACCACAGCACACTATACTACACGACTCCCTTTTCCATGGCCGTCATCAGCACGACGGAATGCGGCCCATCCGACTCGCCAGCACGGCGGCCACGCGCTCACTCATGCTCTGCAAGTGGTGGATGGCGTTGGTGATAACGGCCAGGAATACAGTCGGCGCCCGGCCAATCAGGCACAGCGCTTGGCCTGGCAGGCGCTGCGTCTCCACCAGGGCGACCGGGGTGCGTACAGCTCAAAGGCCAATTCCAAAACCTGAGGGCGAGTCTTTGCATTCATTCATCTTGGGCAAGGCGATCATGGCGACCGGGCGCCCCTCGCTTCTGCAGGAACCGTGCTAGCCCGGCACGTCGAGGCGGCCACCTACCTGGCCTGGCCCCAAGGGCCCCAAGGCGCCTATTCGATTCATTCACCCTACTAACCTCGACGCTGCTCTCTAGCCTCGAAGCCTTTTGCCTTCGTTTCCTTTCTGACAGAGACCCGTCCCGTCTCGTCTTGTCTCGTCTCGTCTCATGCTGCGCTGGACGCTTCGGTGCTGACGACACTGCTGCCCGCCCTCCCCAGCACCGCCCCGAAACACGCCTAATCCCCACTAAACCGCCTGTTATACCATTCCGCCATCCTGGTCGCCCGGCTAAGCTGGTTTGAGAAGCATGGAGTCCAATGCACACCACATGCTCCAGGAAACATCCATGGCCCATCCTCTCCCCCAGCACCACCAGCACCACCACCAACATCCCCCAATTCACCACTCTGCCTCGTTGCCGTCGCTCGTCAGCAGCATTCGCTCCCTCGGCCACGACTCGACACGCTCTCCCACCTTACCCCCCACCGCCGCTGACCTCGCCCAAGCCCGCCGTCGCAAGCCAGCCCCGAGCCCTCTATCGCCCTCGGCCACCACCAGAATTGGCACTGCTGCTGCTGGTGCTGCTACTACCACTCACTACCACCACTCCCCCTACCAACAGAGCCCACGCTTCGACGAGCCACGCAGCCCCCGCGAAAAGCTCGACGCTTTGCTGGCCGAGGAGGACCAGCGCTTTTCGCCCATTCGCCCAACTCAGCCAGCGCATCCGCCGCCGCCCACACCACCCAACGTCCCCACCAGCTTTTCCTCCCAGCCTGCGAGGCCCTCTGCGTATGCAAAGCTACGCCAGGTCTCGTCTCCCACGCTGTCTTCGGCCGGCATTTCCCCGCCAGCATCGCCCGTCATCATGTCTCCGTCCTCGCGCCCGAACCGCACAGAGACCGCAACACCAACCGCACCCGTCCGCAACCCCTCCATAGATTCGGCCACTTCTTCTCTCTCCTCGAGTGCCTCTCACAATCGCGCTCCAGCCAACCATGCGCCCCGACCATCCCAAGACACAAGTACCGCCAACCCCCCAGACATGGCTGCTCTCATATCCAGTGCAGGCTCACCAGAGGCCGCCATGATGGCCCTGTGGAAGGAGAAGCAAAATACCGCAAACCACAATGCACAGCTCTGGCGCTTGGTCGAGAAGCAGCGAACCATGGTCATTGGGCTCCAGAAAGACTTGGAGCGAGCATTGAAGGACAAGGACCGCTACCGCCGCAAGTTCAAGGAATGTGTCGATCAGATACCGCCAGGCCCTGGCCACCTACAAAAATCCGACACCTTTAATTCCGTCACAGAACACGACCCGAGCGAGTCGCCTGTTACCAGCGAGCGACCCGACGAGTCGACTAGGCCCAACGATACCAGAGCCACCGAACACAAGTCCTCGCCTTTGGCGCAAGAGCATCCGGCACCGGCACCACCACCACCACCACCGCAACAACAACAACAACAACAACTACCACACATCATACCAGACTCGCAACTAGCAACGTCACCTTCCCACTCTACGGCGTCAAATCCGACGTCAGCTTTGCACTCACCCACAGATTACTCTGTGCAGCCGTTAAGCCTTGGTAGCAAGGGTCTTGGTCTGGATAGTACTTTAATCAATGCCACCCAGCCGCCGCCGTCAGTGCAGGCTCCGAAGCCAACAACTCCTCCTCAGAATACTTCGCATGGAACGCTGGCCCCAGGTGACTCCAGTCTCCAGCCTCCCGAGATTTCACTCATCCAAGCCACCCCTGTTATTGGCGGCGACGGGTTCGAGGCATCTCCTCGGAAGCCCGCTCAACCATTGCGCAAGGCTCCGCCAGCTCCCCTGAACCTCTCCAAACCTGCGACAACCAGCGCCCATCTCCACCAGGCAGTCCATGGTGACGACATTGATTCTGATTATGATGATACCCTAGAAGTAGACAAGATACCCATTGTGGAGCGGGGAAGGAGAAAGACTCGCGAGGAGGATGATAGGATACGCGAGGCCATGTTCATCAAAGACGAGGAAGCTCGGAGCAAATCAAAAAAGAAAAACAGTGAAAGCAACGGCAAGCAGGCGGCGCTGGCTGAAACAACCGACAACGATGAGCCTCAACCAGTCCCTGTACCTCTGTCGCCGCGTCAGATTAATGCTCTTCAATCTGGTCTGCCTCTTTCTCCTCGACACCCACCCGCAAGCTCGCTGAACGCTCTGCTCAGCCCTACCAACTCGGACAGTTCTATGATAGCCAACCGAAGCGTTGCCTCGCCCCTCCTCAGCCCTGGTCTCCCATCCAGTCCACGTCCCACCGACAGGCCGCTAGGATCCCCATTGCCCAGAAATCCCAAGTCGGCACTGGCATCACCACCCATGTCGCCGACTGCCATGAACCTTTCCGCAACACGACCTGGACCACAGCAAGTCCCATTTCCACCAAACACACCTCAATCCTATCAATCACCCCCAGCAAACCAGAACCAAAGGAACGCGCAATCCGGCAAAGAATCTTCCGGAGGCCTATTGGCAGTGCCAGGTGCGCAAGCCAGTCCAGATTCAACATCGAGCAGCCCTACCCTGAACGATGCTCCCGACGCAGAGCACATTTACCGCGGCCTCGTCTCCGATCAATACCCAGGTCTTTTGCTCCCCCCCAACGCCCTCCCTTCTATCCAGGTCAAGGTATTCTCGTCCAGACTGCGGCCGTCGCGTTTGAGTTTTCTCGCCCCAAAGCCCCAGGAAGAGGATCCAGTTTTTATTCTTGCAGTCTACGCTCGGTCCGACAACAGACAGCTATGGCGTGTGGAAAAGACAATTGCGACACTACCTACCCTCGATGCCCAACTGAAAGCACTGTGTGACTTTCAAGGAAAACTTCCAGACCGTGCCTTGTTCGGAGGCCATGCTCCTGCCAAGATTGATGCGCGAAGAGTGGCCCTGAATCAGTACTTTGACAACGTCTTGGAAGCCCCCACAGACGAAAGGACAGCACGTGTCGTTTGTGAGTATCTGTCAGCTGATGTGATTGGTGCGCAGGCTGGTGATAGGTTGGCCCCAGAGTCTGCTTCTGGACCCACCCTATCTACTGCAAAGTCCCAGCGCAAGGAAGGCTATCTTACGAAACGAGGTAAGAACTTTGGAGGCTGGAAGGCGCGATTCTTCGTGCTAGATGGCCCCGAGTTTAGGTACTATGAGAGCGAAGGTGGCGCACATCTTGGAACCATCAAGCTACAGAACGCACAAATTGGAAAACAGTCACAACAACAGTCAACACAGTCACCACAGCGAAAAGATGATTCCGAGGATAACCAGTACCGCCATGCCTTCCTCATTCTAGAGCCTAAACGGAAGGACTCTTCAAGCCTGGTTCGTCACGTCCTTTGCGCAGAGAATGACGAGGAGCGAGATGCCTGGGTTGAAGCTCTTTTGCAACATGTTGACATTCAGGAAGAGTCGTCGCCAACTGAGGGTCGCCCTCATAACAACTCTCGTTCTCAGAAGCTCCAGGCTAGCCAGGAATCCACCCGTTCACAGCGCAAAGACAGTCCTGATGTAATGGAACAGGATCGTGTCCAAGGCCTTAGTTATGAAGACACAGTGGCAGCGCAAGCTCCAATCCGTGGACCCAACCATCGAGAAGCAATGGGAGAGAGGCCTTCGCGATCATCACCCAAGGACACAAACTTCCTACAAGACAGTTCAGGCCACTACCCTGCCATCTCTGGTCCAAGCAATGGAGCCCCGATCAAGGACTCTGAAAATTGGGGCGCCAGATCGACACCCACACCCACGGCTGCAAAGGACAAAAAACGTAGCATATTTGGTTTCAGAGGCCGTGGCGGTTCGTCTGATCTGGCGCCTGTTCAGATCATTACTCCTATTCAACCACCTGTCGAGCATCGGATGCCTCACAACCGCAGCATCTTTGGTATTCCGCTCATGGAAGCAGTAGAATACACTCAGCCTGATGGTGTCAATATTGCTCTGCCTGCTGTTGTCTTCCGTTGCTTGGAGTACCTCCGGGCCAAGAGAGCGATCAATGAAGAAGGCATCTTTAGGCTGAGCGGGTCCAACATTGTTATCAAAGGGCTGCGCGATCGCTTCAACACTGAAGGCGATATTCGACTTTTGGATGGACAATACTACGATGTTCATGCAGTTGCTTCCTTGTTGAAGCTGTACTTGCGAGAATTGCCCGCGTCTATCCTCACTCGGGAGCTCCATCTTGACTTCCTCAAAGTTCTCGGTAAGTCTGGTAGATTTTTGGTAGAGCGAGAGTCGTACTAACGTTATCAGATATGGATGAACGAATCAAGAAGATTCAAAGTTTCAATGTCCTGGTACACAAACTACCACGACCTAACTTTGAGCTGCTGAGACACTTGTCATCGTTCCTCATTGAAATTGTTGACAACTCAGGGGTGAACAAGATGACTGTGCGCAACGTTGGCATCGTGTTCGCGCCGACACTCAACATTCCAGCGCCACTGATTTCGTTCTTCTTGACTGATTTCTCTGACATCTTCGGCGCCGCTCTCGACGAAGCTGTTTCTCCGATTCATGAAATTCGAAATGATACTACACATCTGGGTGATGATGCCATCCGGTCTCCACGGCGGCAGATGTTCTCCGACCTTCCCACACCTGGCTACAATGACACGAGCTTCCAGCAACGAACAGATCGGCCAGGGCAATCTTATCAGGGCAACAATGCTCCAAATTATCCGCCACCTCAGCCTCCGCAGCAGCATCAGCAACATCAACATCAACAACAGCAACAACATCATCAACATCAACATCAACATCAACATCAACATCAACAACAGCAACATCAACAGCCGCAATACCAACAACAATATCAGCAGCCACCACCACCACCACCATATCAACATCAACAACTGCAAGGACAGTACAGTGGTTATGACTCTGGTTTTATTCCGATGCGGCCCAGCTACGAGGTTCCAGCCTATGAGCAGGCATACAGATCTGGAGATGGATATGGTAGCTTGAACGGAGCCGTACAGTCTGGCAATTCTCGAGAGCAGCGACAACGGAAGCGGGAGAGTGGGATGCTTCTCATGAACATGAACACGAACATGAACATGAACATGGGCGGATCTCGCAGTGGATCAAATGGTTCCAGTTCACAAGGCAATCGCGGACACTACCAACATAATCCTCTCATGGTTCAAGAAGAGACAGCATTTGACTGAGCCAATCTCAGCTCAAGTAGCTATACGATGATAGATCACGATCTACTAAGATTCTGTCTAATATTTCTAATTATTCTGATTTCATTTTTAATGCGGGATCGTGGGTTGAGATCCTTCATGGTTTGTAAACAGGGTCGGGATACCAGTGGGTACGGGTGCTTTCACTCCACGACTCGATGGCGTTTTTACCTTTCTTTTTCTTGTTCAATAGGGGTGGGTTACGCCACTAGTTTTGGAGGATGATTCTTTCTTTTTCTTTTGGCGAACTTGGTTGCTTGCTGCAAACCAAGCTGTCTTTTGGTGCAACAACATAGCTTCGGCTTGGGCGTTGGAGCTGCGCATGTGCTCTTGGTTTATTTGTTTGAGATATCCTGATTCTTCTGCTTTTACACACTTTTGGGACCTGCAGCGTGGCGTGCAATTGGATTCAAGTTGGTAGTTTTGGGCACGATGGGCTGGACGGTTGGGCCAGGACCAAAAAGCCTTTTGTTGTTGTTGCGATAGTGAAACACATAGCAGATATTGTGTGTATGAATAGACAAACGCGTTTTGTCAAGATTGATTGTATGAAGCCCTGTCGGCCAAATGTGAGGCTAGAGCCGAGTGAGCGAGCGTTCGTGATGCAATTGCGTACCAGGACGGAGCCGCAGGCGTTAGCGTCAGAGCTCGGGCTTACGATGCGATGCCATAGCGCTCTCCTCGCGATAGACATGCTGCCGTCGCTGCTGGACCTGCGATATTCTCACCCTTTACTTGCTTTGCCTGAGCGCTACAGTGGCAGCAATTCGATAGACGCGATACAACACGACTTGACCCGACACGCGGGCTCCTACGCTTCAGCGCGTTCCAGGGCCATTCCAGGGCCACTCTCCCTCCCATCCTATCGCATCCCGCGGCGCTCTCAGCATAGACTTGGTACCCAGTCGTCGCACCCTCGCCATGGCTGACACGCCCGCTGCTGCTGCTGCTCCTTCTGCGGCCACTACTCCTGCTGCTGCTGCCGCCCCAACCTCCGCCCCGACCTCTACGCCTCAGCCTCCTCGCATCGAAGAGCCAGACTCACGCAACAGTTTGCGACACATTTTGGCTGCCGACCCACAAATGGACGACTCCAAGCCCTCGCCCTCGCAAGGGAACACGCCTGCCCCTGAAGAAAGCGAGGCTGGCGGTGATGCGCCTGAAGCATCCAAGCCAGCTACCGAGAACGACCCTGCGCGACCATATTATACAGCCACGACCACGACCACTCGACGCAATGCAAACGGAAGTGTGTCGTCCGTCTACAGTGGCAACAAGATCAAGCACCTGAAAAAGGACGATGGCATACCGTTGTGGCGCAAAGATATCCAGTACGACTTTCTGAAACTTGTCTTCGAGGATGACAAGCGCGTCTTCACCAAACAGTCAGACTCGACCAGCGGACATACTTTTGCCGACATTTACCTCGATGCCATGGCAAAGAGCAGCAAATGTAGCAAGATTCTAAAAGACAAGCTGCTGACAGAACGCCCGGCCGCAATTAATATGGCCATGGTTTGTCTGCTGGTCAACGTCGGGCGCATGAACACAACCCTGAATTGTGAGTAGCAAGACGTCCTTTTCTTCTCGATTCCTGTCTAATGTCGGATAGTCTTCCCTGAAATGCGCGCCCAGCTACGAACATATCACTCGATTCCCTCCCTCCAAGCGCACCAAGACCCCAACGCCTACAAGCAACTACAAGATGCGCCACGTCTGAAATCTATCCTCAAGGGAGCCACCGAAGACCAAGAGCAACCCAGCACTATTGAGGAAATCATGGCCGCCCCTGTTCCACGTACCAATCCCGTAAACCTCATCTTCGTTCTCTCGCAGTACGCACCCAAGATCTCTGAGCTGCATTTCTTCCCGCCCCGCGACTTCTTCGACCTCGTCATGCGCTCAAATCTGAGCAGCAAGAGCAGAGCCACGGCATTTCTGTGGCTCATGTGGTGGTACTTGGAAAGCGACTTTACCAAGCAAGCTGCTGAGGGTAATCCTTTTGGTCCTGGACAACTTGGGCCGGCAGACGACCCAACTACGGCCGAGTTCCCCATCAAGTGTCCGCCGTTCGAGATTCTGACCCCTGAGCAAGAGGCTATGGAGAACGTCGACACACCAGACGAGCAGGCATTTGGTGAGGTGAAGCGAAAGGAGAGAACGGCGATTCTCGCAAGTGATATGGCGCCTGTAGTGACCGGCCCCAAGCGCACGAACAAGAAGGGTAAGTGGCCATGATTTTTCCTGCACAACACCCGACAAGTCCTGACATTGCTGTAGGGTTCAACCAAAATCCCGTTTTCTCGATCGCTGCCGACGACGGTGCCTCGACGCCTGGAAGGGACCGACAGTCGCCATCACACGGTATGTTTCACAGCGTATTGGATCGAGATGATCTCAACTTACAAACAGTAGGCTCTGCACGGGGACGTGGCAAGTTGGCGAAATCACTAATGGAACGAGATTACCCCTCGGATACTGATCGTACCCGCTCAGCGTCACCACCAAACAGCGTCTACAATACAGCCAAGAAGCTGGCTACACCAAACATGCGGATAAACACACTCCTCAACGAGGACGGGCCCACTTCAGCGTCTCCTGCACCCAAGGGTCCCGGTAGGGGTAACTGGTCCCGCAATCGGCAATCTGGTATAGGAGCCAGTGGCGGCCCTGCCCGCAGCTTTAAAGCGAAACTCGATGCAACAAATTCACAAGACGGCCAATCGCCCTCGACATCTGCCCCAACCTTCAATGGCCCTCACGGCTTCTATCTTCCTCTGAATGGCTCTGACCCGTCTCATAAGCGCACCCGTCCACTGACTCAACACCAATTGGCCGTAGAGCAATATCGTCGTCGCCGCGTCGACGTCATCCTCGACCGCGGCATTCGCATCGAGTACAAAGCAGCAGCCAAGCGACGCCGCAAGACCAACTCGTTCATCCGCAGCTGGATCCGATGCAAAGGCATGGCCGATGACTACGACACCGACGAAGAATCTTACGCACAATTCGGATCGACAAACGGTCTCCCAGACGCCGACTACGCTGCCACTGGGGGCGGCGGCGGCGGCACCAAAACCCCACCACCCATGCCCTCAGGCCTCTTTCCCTTGGACTTTGGCGGCGAAATAAACGACCATGGCGAAGAATCCTATTACCGCGCCAAAATGCTGAATCGAGCCTTGCGCCGCCTCGAGCGCTGGGAAGAAGGTAAAACCGCGCCCCGAGCACGCAGACCTAAAGGCGAAAATAATGCCAATGCTCTAGCTACGCCGGGTGCAAATGCGCGTGCAAAGACCAGCGGTGTGCTGGAAAGCGGTGACGAAGAAGATGACGAGGCAGAGGATATGATGGATGTGGATGAAGCCGAGGATGTGAGTGATGATGATACGGAGGATGAGACGATGCTGGATGCTGGTAGTACTACTGCTGCTGCTACGCGTAATACGGCGGGTGCAAAGTGGGATGCTAATGCCTTGCCGGCTTTGCCCAGAGTGGCTTGATTGATTGATTGGTTTTTATTCTATTAATCTTTCCCACCTGTGTTTGTCCTTGTACTCTTTTTTGTTTCGTTTTCCTCCACTTCCTCGTCGCAGTATTGTCGAGCTTCTTTTGCGCAAAGGGAGATATGCTACTTGTATTATAATTGTCTGGTCTACTATTGTTTTGGTGGCTTTTGCTGGTTTTTCACATATACACACGCGCACGCGCACACATGCACGCACAATACAGCGTATCATGGCGCTTGGTTCGTCGGTCGGTCAGTCGGTCGATTGATTAGTTGGGAGGAAGGTTCTCTTTTACGGTGCAAAGATTCGTACTCGTGTTTTAGCGGGAGGATGTTGTAATCTCTTTCCTGTCTCCCTTTCTTTCTTAATTTTTTGCTCTTGGTACGCTCGTCAGAGTCGAGTCCAGGGGAGAGACTAAAGCGAGGGAGAATCAAAGTAGCGCAGGGTGTTTTTCTCGGTCTCTCTCTCTCTCTCTCTTTTTCTCTTAAAGGCTCAAACAGGGAAAAAGTATGTAGTAATTTTATGGCTGGGAGAGGTAGATTGAAAAAGAGATGATTAATCATGTATACGACACTTATGTTTGTGATGGGATTGTGCTACCTTGTCACCATTTTTTTTCAACACTTTTCTCGTCTCTCGCGTACTGCGTGTGTGATTGGTAGGTGGTGAGCATAGTAAAATCTATATGTAGTTGTCTTGAGATTGGAGGATGGGGAGACTTGCTCAGCATACCCAAGTCGCGTGCTTTTCAGTGCGCAAGCCTTTTCGAGATTACTGTTTTTGAGTATCTGTATGGTTGGGTGGTGTATATGAGAGTGGAAACATGTGCATGTATTGGCAGTGAATCATAAGAAATAGAAATACCGATTGCATACTCATCTAACGTCTTGTATAAACTGATCGTAAACGTTCATGTATTCATATATAGGCATATTCCTCATTAAGTCGTAAACATAAACTTATCCTCTAAAGCCCACTGAGTCCATCCAACAATGCCGTCAAACCCCCTACACCCAACAACGTCCCTGCAGCTTTCCTCCCCGCATGACTCTTCTTGCCATACTTTGAGCTGTCTCCATATCGATCTGTATACCGCGCTTTGCTTCTCTCTCGCTCCCGCCTGCTGCGCCTCGGTCGTTCAGACTCCGAGTCGGAGGTTGTCAAATCGTCGTCATAGCGTCTATTGGATGTTGACGATATCGACCCGGGATAGCTCGGAGGAGCGTTGCCCAGGTATGATGAGCGCAGTGGAGAGGCTTGTGCTGGGTGGCTGTTGTTGTAGCTGTAGTTCATGTTGTAGGCCGAGTTTGAGGGATGAAGGTGCGGTGTGTGTGGTGACATAGACGGGGCCGTATTTGAATATGGGTATGGTGCGTTGTGTGCTGGTGATTGGGCATAGTAAGTTGGAGCGCCGTTGTTTATCTGGGATGGGTAGCCGTTCATTTGTGGTGAATGGATCGAAGGCCGATGACCTTGGAATTGTGATGGATGATGTTGACCATGTTGTTGGCGTGGGGGTATTGGTATTTGCAGATTTGGTGTGCGCGGAATGTTATTTGGTTGTGGCATTGGGGGAACAGGACTCGGACCTGGCGTGGACAGTGAACGATCCAGAGATGGTGGTCCTGAAGGGGGAGGGGGAGGTACAAAGTTCATGGAGCTGCTCGTGCGGTGAAGAGGCGGATGCGTGTTACGGGCTGTCGGTGTGCGATCTCGGTCAGCTGTCTTAGCTTTCTGGGTGCTGGATGATGTTGGTGGTTGTCGATGGAAGGACGAAGTCCTGGCTTTGGGTTCGGATGGCGGAGTGGGTGGTGCATTCTTTCGATATATCTCAACTGTGCGTTCTACGAGTCGCTTGACTTGGTCAAATTGTAGCGGGCGCTCAATGCAGAAGCACGTCTCGAACCTCGTTCTCCTGCTGTCTTTCTTTTCCTTTTGTACTTGAGTGAAGGGCAGGCGCGCTTCCTGGATAGCTTCTTTGCATACCCAGCTCGCCATGATCTCAGTCCAGCTACTACGCTCCAAAAATGCAGCCGAGGGTGCTTGATCAGTATTCGAACTGACCTGTTTTGCATCGACAAACCGCCAATAATATCTCCGCGTGCATAGTTTCCACGGTATCTCAAGGTCTAGCTCGGCGTCTTCTTCCTTGGCTTCAACAGCAGCGGCCGCTTCAATTGGGAGACTTCCTATACTGGTGCTTGGGGAAGCAGATGAAAGACTTGCGTGAGACGTTTGGGGTGTGTCAGCAGGGGTTGGTGGTGCTGGGGGGCCGAAGTGTTTCTCTAGCTCTGGGCTGGGTAGATTGTTGTCGGTGAATAGCGGTTGAACACCCGATTCACTCGATCTTTGCGCACCATCTCTAGAGACCCTGGATCTTCTGCGTTCCTCTTCTTCGCTATCAGACTCTACAGTAGCTTGCTGACCCTGTTGCCTTTGCTTTCGTTGTTCCAACTCTTCTTCCTGGAGACGCCGCTCAAACTGAGGTAGACTCGTCCATCGATCCAGCAGGTGGTCAGCATACGACCTTGAAATGTCGCATACTGAAGATAATTTGTTGGCTTCTGTGGATTCCAAAGTGTCCAGGCTAGATAATCCCTGGTGTAGGTATGGATGCAGATTGGATGGCTTGGGCGATTGGTCTCGTTCTGTTGGTACCAGACTCCTCGAGTAGTCCTCATCAGTTAACAAACGCGCATCTGATCGCGGTGATTGTCCGAAGACATTTGAGGCAAAAAGAATTGACAATTGCTGTTGAATGATGAGTGTCTCAAGCTGAGTCTTTTCGTTGTCAACAAGCTTGGCGGCTTGCTGTGGTGATACTGTAGGCCGAAGTCTAATACATTGTTAACCTTTTCTTTCAAGAAGTTTTGACATGTTCACAGCTGTTATGATGGGAAGCAACAGCTGATCTGGTAATAGGAATGAAATTGCAATGAACCAATTGTCTGAATAAAGGAAACTGACTTACTTTGACCATATCACAGTTTGTGCGGTATTTAGTGTTTGAAGCAATACGGATAAAATTGTGCTTAGAGCCTCAAGATGAGCCATGAGATAGACCAGTCTCGCTGTCATGGACGGATCTGGCTGTAGTCGACTACTTTCTGTAGAACGAGCACTATCTCTTCGGCCATTTTTTTGGATTCCCCCAGTTGATGTGGCCAATTCGAAGCTGCTCAATACATTCTGTGATTGTTCAATTACATCGTCTAACGCATCAAAGGCCTGTGTAGTGTTAGTATCCCTTTTGGTAGATGATAGTCGCCTTTCTCGCTGTAAAATTCATTTGTGGGTGGCCACCTCCGTCCTGTGACATCGCACTTAAGATGTACACAATGGAGGTGCTTTGGACCACTGCCTCACCGGAAGCCCGGAAGTCATGTGACCAGCACCCTTGAAGCGCAGCCTTGAGGAGAATCTTGACATACCTCTGGCGATGGTAACCGATCGTCCTCTTTGATGATGGTTCCGACTTGCTTGAGAATACTAGCGAACCCATTGATCTTGTTTGCAATCCCAACCAGCTCTTTAGCAGCCTCAGGAGACGCCGCCGCTGTCTTGAACAGCTCGAGCGCAAGAGCTGAACTCCTCGAAACCACCGGTAAAATAGCTGCGAGTACTGCCATGCTCGTAAGAAACTCGAAGAGTGGGTATCTAAAAGTGATGGGAAAAGAAAGCGCGGCAATTTGAATGTTGAAGTGGAGCCTTGGAGGGCGGGTATCTCAGGCAAAGTGGTTTGACATGTATCAATGTGTTCCTAGCTAACCAGTGGTCCTAGTTAAGGTGAGGTCATAGTATAGTTTCTAGTGCAGGGCTCTCTGACCGACGACCAAATCCGGCGAAGATCACAGCTGGCTGATTGGCCCAAAATCACGGCTGAAGAAGGGTGCAAACGCGAACCGCTGCATGCATGCAAACGTTTTCCAAGGGCTGGGCAAAAAATCAGCGCAACGCGGTACATGCATGTCATGGGTACCGGGAGGCTGTGCACTCTCGTCCTACTGAGTTGGTGATGAATGTCTTCCAAATGCCATTCTGTGGTATCTCTGCAAAAGTAAAACTCGACTGAGCACAGTGTTCGGTACATGCGTGTAGATTGATCGAGAATAGACTTTTCGCGCCGTGGATCTTGAAAGGTTGCATTTTCGTAGTTGGTCCGAAGCGGCGCCAACCTGTGGCGTAGGATGACGCCGGCTGTGCGGATAAAAATGGCCACCTGATGACCTTTGAGCCTCAAGCTGAGGGCAGGTACACGAGTATACGGACACAAAGGCACTGTTGAATCCGCCTTGAGCTCCCTGCATGATGCATTCGTACCAGTGATGCGGTAACGTGTCCGGTCAGGACCGTAGTCAGGCTGTTCCCGTCCCAAGCTGGGTGTCCTTGTTGTTGGTATGCCAGAGGTCAGATTGGGCGGGCGCAGCATTTCGCATTCCTCACTCTCCATAAATATGTACATATGTAGGCCTGTGGGTATTAAAAGGCGCCCGGGGTGCGTGCATGAGTGCATAGCGCCATCCAGAAAACCTGGTGGTGG
This sequence comes from Curvularia verruculosa, assembly GCA_036172615.1. Lineage (NCBI taxonomy): Eukaryota > Fungi > Ascomycota > Dothideomycetes > Pleosporales > Pleosporaceae > Curvularia > Curvularia verruculosa. Next base: position 46,298 of record JAWDHC010000051.1, on the reverse strand, counting down.
CAGTGGCAAATGGAAGAAGATACGAGCAACGGGTGCTGTGCGCTAACCGAACATTGTGACTGTTTTGGGAAATGACCAACTACCGAGCGAAAGAATATCAGAGCAATGGTTCGTAGTCAAATTGCATTTTTTGAGGGGTGTTCCGGCGTTGTACATCTGGACTTCATAATACCTTGTCCATTCTCCGTGTACGCAATCCCACTACCTTGTGGTACTCTGTTTCAACACGTCTTATACACATATAATCTACATGCAGTGTACAGTAGCATGGTTATGAATCAAACCCCTCAAAGTTCCACTGCTGCCTGACCTGGCCATTTCTCGGCGACAACGTTGTGTATTGCTCCACCATGTTCCAGTCAATCCTGTCCCACCACGCCTCCAGAAACTGCCTCTTCCCCCGCACACCATAGTCCTGTAGCCAGACATGCTCCCATGTGTTGACACACAGAAGCGGCACAATGTCAACACCACCCAACGGCTTCTTGGGTCCTTGGCTCTGGTTCGCTGCGGCCCCAAATGCTCCAACCTTATTGAGCGCTTGGTGAGAGTCTGCGTTGTGTGTGTTCAGGTCGTGCGACTGCCGCCTGTAGTGCGCTCCCGAGAGCGGTGATCCGGCAAGGTAGGTGGGCAAAATGCGAAGACTGCCAAAGCTTGAGTCGTCAGTCTGCACTAGCCAGACGAAACCAGGCCCGAACATGGCCTCGGCCGTTGCAAGGAATGTCTCGCGTAGTGTATCCATGGACGAAAAGTCCTTGTTGATCTGCATCTGAAGGGCTTTGGATGGCTGCGATTGCACATCCGGGTTTGCGTTAATACCACGGAAGAAGAAGTGGTTGTTGAAGGCCATGCTGGCGACATTGAAGGCATATGCTTTGGTCGGGTCGCGGGCGAATTCAATGACGAGTGACTTTGGTTCTTGGTTCTCGTATCCTTGGCCTACATTTGCAAGATCAGTCTCAGCCTGCGCCTCGTTTCGCAATGGCACATGGCGTACCGTCTGTCATGGTGTTTAATTCGTCAATCATGTGTTGCTGGTAGTCGGTGTACGCCGTCTTGAATCCTTGCGGCGTGAAGAGCCGTGGAATGCCCTTTTGCTGTATTTCCACATGGTTGTCAAGCGTAGGGACGGTGTATATGCTGCGGGCGAATGATGGTATTCTCTATTCAGCGTCAGTCTCCCACTGCGACAAAACCACCACCGCCGCCGCCGCCAGTGCCAAACATACCCTCCAAGCCACAGTCGCAGACTGAATGGCACCCGACCGCCGGGCCAAACACCTTGTAATCATCATATGTGTGGATTAACCGGGCGAGCGATCGAATTGTCGGACCCAAGTCGTTCTTCCCAGCTCATCTTTTTCCCCGAGCCTTGCGGAATTCGCGCTAACCTCGCCGTCCAATCACGACGCGCACTCGCTACGTCCACTCAAGACTCCAAAACTGCAAGCGCCCGCATTCCGTTTCATCCACTTAACTGCTGGCGAACGCAGAGCCACACGACCTAAAGAGCCGCCTGCCACTGCCAACAGTACTAGCCAGGCCGTACAGCTGTCTTGCCAGCCATACAGTGCATATTGCCCACTCGGCGCCTCGAATGCTCTATTTGCAGAACATGGCCGGCTGCGGGCCAGCGTCACATGCGGCTCATGCGTCTTTAGTTTTTTGCTGGTAAATATATCCAAGGTAGGACGTGTCAAGCGTTTGTCTACTCCGTTTGTTTCGTACATCACTCTCACCCTCTCTCTGTATGTTTCTCAGCTTGTCGCTTTCATAGCCGTCTTGTTTCACTCCAAGTCACGTTATCGAGTGTCGCCGGTCCGACCTCCTCACTATAATACTCCCAACATATTCTTCCTATTGCCAGTACAATGGCTCCAGTCACATCGTCTCCACGACTATCACGGATATCTATCCTAGTCCTCTTCGCCTTTTTCATCACAACCACACAAGCATCCGCTCTCTTCTTTCGACAAGCAGAGACTTGTGGAGGAAATACAGATCTTCAACAATGCGGAAGTGACTTCCCCTCTTCATTCTGCTGCCCCAAGACTTCTACTTGCATGGGACTCAATAGCGGCTCCGTCAAGTCTGTCATCTGCTGTCCAGCCGGCTCAGATTGCTCCTACATCCAGCCAACCACCTGCGATGTCACCCAGCTCAATGCTACCCTACATCCAGACAACCAGATGCATCTCTCGGAAACAAATGGCATCGAGCTACCAAAATGCGGTGACAAGTGCTGCTCTCTCGGTTACACATGTCAGGGCAGCATGTGCGCCAAAGACCCCTCTCCCTCACCGTCTTCACCCAGTCCATCCACTACAACACCTTCACCCACCACATCCACAACCCCCAGCTCTGCGTCCCAGACCTCAGACTGTCCAAATTCCGTTCCTGTGGAAACAAAATCTTCCTTCGATGGGCGTTCCTTTGTTGCAGGATTTTTCCCTGGCCTCGTCATCGGTGCCCTGAGCACCCTTGCTCTCCTCTGGGTCATCCGAAAGCGTCGCGAATCGGAAGCCAAAAACCGATATTCGGGTGATTTTGGTCATGTAGCACGCCAGATCAGCGATCCTATATACGATCCCCAACTCGCCACACGCACAGATTTTATGCGGAGAGGGAGCCGCTCTGTGGCCTCTTCTCCGAACTCTGTAGACAGGATTGCTCAGGGTATGAAGGAAAATAACAACAACACTGTAGTTCACGGCTTTACACCGAGAATAAAAAGTATGTGGGAGCGTACCCCCAAGCTGAACTTTGGCTTCATGGGTGGTCTGCCTACGAATCCCGCACCTCCTGCCGTTCGCGCTGGAAACCCTTACAACGATCCTTACCAAACTCCTCCACCAAAACCTAAACGTATTCATTCGGCACGACGGACAAGTTCAAGACGCACCAGCGCTATACCTTCCCACATTCAGCCCCAATATTCACAAGGTCGCTCTGGTGCTCTGCGCACAGATAGTTCAGAGACGATTGATGTATTGATGCCAACTGGAAGCGTTGGCGTGTATCCTGCGAACCACAACAATGATTCTGGCTTCCTCCAGCCCCCCAAAGCACCCGGTATGAGAGGTGCGAACCGTTTTACTGCTGATTCGGGACACACCACGTTTACCAAACTGATGGAGCGCGCGGGGTTTGACGAGGGCCCTATGCAAGAAGTAAGAGATTGGAAGACACCTCGCATCTAGCATTCTCTTTTCCCTTCCCTCTCTTACACGATCCTTCTTTCGGTCTTATTCAGACTCTTCCCTTCTTTTCGAGTACATATCTTCTTTTCTTTGCCGTTTCCTTTAATTACTCCTCACTCATTTTTAGCACTGGCGTTTGTCAAAGACTGGATCTTTTTTCTCACAGATACCTACACGTAAGACTGACTGGCTTCTGCATACTTTCGGCGTTTGATTTTATCGCACTAATCGGGCGTCTTTCTTGGTTGCATTTTGTTTGCTTCTATGATACCACTATGACCCTGGCAGGTCCTTGTCGCTATGATTCTATAGTCAGTTCATGAACTCATGACGAGTTTTCTTTGCTTAGCAATACCAAAATCTACTTTACTCCTGTTCAATGTCACTTGATGCATGACTTGTTGTGTAGATACATCTTCAACATTGCTACACCTGTGAGATTGTGCAGCTCACCGTTCACATTGGGCTTACTAGCACTATACACGACGTCACCCGGTGTTTGTTGTAGCCTGGCAACGCTGTGTAATGCACCAGGACCATGACAGCTTATTTGAGATATGTACTTGTATCTTTTCTATATTTGTGGGCTTTCTTAGTTCTAGATGAGGGGTATACATGCCCAAGCAAAGATGCAACTATCATGACAATTGACCATGGAAAACGTAACCCCAGAACTCATTTCGATTCTCCATCACTTAGGTTGCAATGATATCCCAGTCTGAACTGGTCTCCGACTACACATCCACCATCGCCTCATTCGAACCAGTAATTCTCCTTTCAGCAGCATCGGCCCTCAACTCCCTATCTACTTCGCTTTGAATCACTGGCTCCACAGCACGACGCCACTTCTTGCCAAACAAGCAATGCCAGAGATCATGCTCAGGTACGACTTCGCCATCGCCCTTTTTCCTAAGCAGACTTTTCAACGGCGCAGCCTCAATTTCAGCGGAATTCGCCGCATCGAGGGTGTTTTCGCCCAGAATATTAGGGGATTGTGTGTTTGACTCCGTTGCATCCTTGCTCTTGCTCTTATTGGAGGAGGAAGAGGAAGACGACGACGATGAAGAAATATGCTCAAGTCTCCTCTTAACACTGATGTCGTAAATCGCTTCTTCAACAGTCCCAGCGACAAGGTACATGAAAACCGTTGTGCCCCGCTTCTGCCCGATACGGTGTACACGGCTGATTGCTTGCAGCTCAATTGCCGCATTGATGAGCGGCTCACATAGAAAGACATATGTAGCATTCACCAGCGTTAGGCCTGATGAGTCAGACTTTGCGTCGAGAAGAAGACACTCGATTGCAGGATCCGTTTTGAAGCGCTGAATCCCATCACGCTCGGCAATGCTGGTGGCGCCGATTTTCCATCTTCTAAAAGCTTCGCGTAGCACTGAGAAGAAGTCACTGAATTGGGAGAAGATGATGGATTTGGCGCCGGGATCATTGGCTCGGATCCACAAGAGATGTCGTGCAATCATGTCGATTTTTGTTCCAAAAGAGCCATCAAGATCAATTGTTTTGATTTGCTTCATTGTGGAGGTACTGATATCAGCGTAGATGGACGGTGGAACTGTTCCAGACGAGGAGCCAGGGGTAGAAGAAGAAGATGATGCAGACGTGGCCTGCATTGAATCGTTGTTATCCGCATGTGTATTCTCTTCTTGTGCTTTGATTTCAGCAGGTTTGTAGCTGATATCCTTAAAGTCTGAAGACGAGAGTTTCTGTTTGCAGGTTGGGCAGCTTCGATGGGCGTGCCACCATTGATTTATGCATTCTTTACAGTATTTGTGACCGCACGCTGTTAGAACGCCGATTTCAATGTCCTCTCTGCAGATGATACATTCGGCTGTCGCCTCGTGTTGGTTCTCACTTCGGAGGTGTTTGAGATAGGTGCACTTTGCTTTGAAAACAGCAGCACTGTCCTTCTTCTTTGCTCGTAGGGCTTCAGTCTCATTAAAAGCGCGGACATCGAAAGTTTCGTCAAGGACTTCTTTGTATTTCGCAACTGTGTCCGAAATGTGCTGGAATTGTCGATAGTACTCTAAGCGCTGGTTCATTGTGGTTCGATACATTTCTTGTTCTTTCTCTAATTCCGCAATGGCCTTTGATTGTTCCGTGACGATGGCTTGGACTTTGTTGAGTTGCTCCTGAAGTATGCTGAGTTCTGAAGCGGCACGTACGTCGCCATTACCCGCCTTCCACTGTATGCTGGTGATGAGCGAGCGAATGGCAGATACCGCACCCTTCAAGGATCCAGTCTGCAACGTCGCTTTCAGCTTACGCCGCACGTTTGCAACTTCGATGACTAGCTCAGGCGCATGACCTCGGTCTTCTCCTGGGTCTTTCTTCAGAGCCTGCTTTTCAGCAGCTTTTATCTCATGTTCGGCAAGGGCATCTTGCAGGCCATGCACAGCAGCATGACGGTCAGCGACCAAGGTGCGGAGAGCCATAATGTAAACATAAAGCTCATCTTGAGTCTTAAGGGACTCATCGTACTCCTCGCCAGTGGTTTCTTGGTCGTCGTCGTCATCCATCAAACGAGTGAGAAGAATTTCGACAATATTCGAGCGCCATGCATCTATCTGATCCGCTTGTGCGTTGAGAAAGTCGCTGATATTGTCCATGGTATCGAGTATCCTCCGCGCCTCAATACCACCTAGATCGGGGAGGTCATCGATTTTAGGTATCTGGTGAAAAGGCTTCCTGGAGTTGACCTTTTCCATCTGTTCCTTGGCCCTGTTCTTCGATTCTCTTAAAAGCTCATGTCGGATCACTTTGGCTGCCTCGTAGTGATTCGTTTCTGCTCTATCCTTCTCGTGCCAGTCTTCCGAGCCCGGCTCAGTTTGGGCTGGATCTTCTTTCATTTGATGGAACGCTGTAGCCATGAAGAACTGTGCAGCATGCTCGAGTTCTAAGAACGATCGCAGTGATCGTCGTATGATGGGGATCCGGCCCAAGTTTTCCATATCTCCTTCGTCATCTTCATTAACATCGCGGACGCTAGCTGTAGCTGTTCTGCCAAGTTTTTCTTGCTCCGTTGCCAACTCAGTTCTGCACAATGCAATGTATGACTGTGCCTCCACTCGCGCAGCGCTGTAGTATGGAAGCGCAGATCGTGCCCTGTTGGCAAAATTCCCAGCATATGCTTGGATATGGCCTTGTTTAAGTAGACAGAGGATCATCTCACGAGCTTCTGCTTTCCACTTTGTATCGTTTTGTTCGATCATAACCTCCAGAACCTCAAGTACAGTGCGGAGAGCACCCGTCTTTGCACCCAAGGCTTTCCGGTTCTTTCGTCCTACGTTGGCATGGAGACAGGTCTGGCGTAATCTGACCAGCCACTCCCGCATTCGTTCGATCCGTTCCGCATCCTCTAGGTCACGACCCTCTTCTAATGGTAGACCATCTGGCGTGAGCCAGCAGGCATCACACATTTGGCGCATCATCTCATCATAGTGCTGCTCCTCGATGGTAGTAAATGGAATAGTTATGACAACGCGCTTCTGCGGCGGCAGCTCTAGTTCATCGCGGACCCTATCTTTGGTGTTCCGTAGTGTTATCTCATAGAAAATATCTTTGAATGACACTTTGTCGAGACGACCCCAGACGGCTTTGCTGTTTGCATAAGCATCGCAACGAAGGAATATCAAAAGGCCGCGTAGGTCTTGAACGTCTTTACGGAGAGGAGTTCCAGATACAGCCCAAGCATTGCAACGTGGGATCATCCTGGCTACTTTGGCGGCCTGACTCACTCCATTCTCAATCATCTGCGCTTCATCAAGGCAAACTCTCCACCATGATATACCCATGAGCGGGCTACTTCGACGTTCGTGACGTTTGGCACGTCGAGAGCTACGATCGGGGGGAGGGATGGCATGATGAATTTCTCGAGAGAGAACCTGATATGTGGTCACGACTACATCATGCTGCAGGAGATAATCAACCGTCGCGGTTTCATGGCGGTCCTTAGGTGCTGATGCGCGAGGCAATCCCATGTAGTGGCAGACTTTGAGCTCAGGTGCATGAACGTGCAATTCACTTATCCACTGCTCGAGGATGGAGGGCGGGGTGATAATCAGTGTAGCTCCAGAGGGTTTCACATGGGCCCCTGTGTATGCATCGTAGACATTATCTTGAGAAGCATTCCGCTTGTGTAGTGACATGAGCGCAATCAGCTCAACAGTCTTGCCTAAACCCATCTCTTCCGCGAGAATCCCGCCCCTCAGTGATTGCAGCGCATCCCCAGTGGTCGCAGCTAAATCAGTTATCACCATTCCTCGGAGTTGGCTCTTATAGCATAATCGACCTGTTGCATCCTGTGTTGACCTAAAAGATACCGGTGGAGATGTACTAATAAATGGTTCGAGAATCCCCGAAGGAGAGAATTTGACGCCTTCTCGTCGAAGGAGCCAGTCCACAGTCCGCCCTTGGAACGGTAGCAACGATGTCTCGATTAGAGCTTGCCCGATACGTGGTGAGACTTTGAGATCTCGCGGTGGTACGTGAACCGAATCGTAGAAGTCAGACAGGGTCCATGCCTCGTCATCCTGTGCGGCCGGATCCCTCATATACGTAGAGAGAAGCTTCAGATCTCCATTCATGTAACGACCACAAACATCCTGTTCTTCAACCACTGAAACGCCCAGTTTCCATCGTATCTCAATCTCCAACTTGTACAAGCGTTGTCCGAGTGTGGGTGGATGTAAAAAACAGCAACAAAACGCGGCGCGCGACACCGATTTAGATTTCTTCCCGTGTCGTATAGTGGTGAGTGTGGCAGCATTCTGAAGATGCGGTAGTATTGTGTGCAGGAAAGTAGCCGGAGTCGAGGCGGCTATGTCTACCCCAGTGTTCTTGGCTGTATTGAACAATCCGATGTGAAGAGCCGACTGGGAGTGCTCTCTTCGGATGGACTCCAATTCAAGTGATATAGGCTCTTGCGATTCGGTCGGAAAGTAGGTCGCGTTTACACTTGCATGCGCTGCATCAGGTATGCTCTGTATGCATGTTAATTTGACATCGTGGCGACGAGGTCTATATACGCACCAAATGTAAAGACATCTTGAGGAGAACAACGCTCTCCCTATCGTTGGATTCCGCTGCTGGATGTACGGCGACAGCATCGCCATCACTGACTTTGCGGCGCTTTGCCGGTGGCTCCTCGTCTCTGCGCGCCTCAGACGGAGGAAATAGAGAATGTATTGTACGTATACAGCTGAAGTCATTTTGTGTATGAGGAAATGGCTTCTCTCTGGGTCTTTGAGCAATGGTGGGCGTATATAGACTTGCGCTTAATATAGCAGCGCTTCCCTCGAAAGAAGCCATAAAGGCAGAGTTGATAGTAGGAGGCAAGGTGGTAAAGGAACAAGTTGAACGGGGAGCGTGAGCGCATACTGTACGCCCCGACGCGCTAAGATAAGTGATAGACGACCAGGGTCCCGCCCCACCGCGAAGTAATAGCGTCCAGGCTCCAGTGATGTTACTCCACCGTTCCCCTCAACATACTTGTGGCTGTACCCATTAAAGGACTGCCGACAATACAAAGGCATTATACATAGAGGAGGCAGGCAGTCAAAATACAACGCAAGACACATGGAGATCGTGTCGTCGTAGAGAATGGATGCATTGGGTAAAAACTAATTTTACTTCTGAGATACCACACTGAACCGAGGCAAGATCACTATAAGCCTCCCGGATCCCAGATTCTCCTGTACACGAACAGATGATTTGTAGAGACCAGCAGATTTTCAGACCATGCTCTTGCGCGGCAAGAACTGTGCGAATTCTGGTAGGTGAACTCAACAGCTGCGTGTGTAACTTCTAACTCATACCGTGGATCTTGTATTGGTGGTGAAAAAAGGTACCTTCAATATCTGATCAAACCGAGACAAGGACTTTCATTGACACCTCAAGCGTGCCTGACTGCTGTGGTTCAACGACGTGGTCTGCCAGTCAAGGCTCACATCAACCCGCCTTCGTACGTCCTTAGGCAGCAGTACTCGGTAGCTGACCTGCCCTGTAGCAGTTGATATCGTATGGGTCTGATGTGGTGACAACAGGTTGGTGTATGTTTCCTCTCCCTTCATGCATCTCTTTTTTGAGGACGTTTACGCCCCTAGGAGATGACTGTTGAATGGGCTAGTAATTTGCGCGCTCTTTCTAGAAATCCAACAGTGCCCGTCTACACTATAGCCAGAACTTTCTTAATCGGTTCTGCAGCCTCGATGAACTTCTCAACCATTGTATCAAGTTTGGTGAGATCATCTTTGCCCTTTTTGACCTCTGCAATAAGTTTCTGCTTTTGTTTGAGTTTCTCCTGCCGCCGCTCTTCCAGCTTGAGGCGAACTTGATGCTCATGTTCAATGCGTGCCGTCATGAGATCGTGTTCGGTCGATTCGTTGTGTTCGGGAAATTCTTCGAGGAACTGCTCGAGGGGTATGAGAGGCAGCTTCATGTATTTGTGACTGTACGCCAGTTAGTAGTGCAATGTAGCCTGTTGAAAGAAACATACTCGTAGTTTTCAGCAGCAGAGATCTCTGATCGCAGCGATTGCTCCTCGTACTTCAAGTTGTGTAGGTCCAGAATGAGCGCATCGTTGACAGCTCTGTCATCAGATGTCTTTGCCTTTTCCTCGCGCACCTTGAGCACACTCTGCCTATAGAGAGTCTTTATGACAGACAGCTGCGCGCGGATGTATTTCTCCCGCTTCTCAATTTCTCTCGTCGCGTCTCTCTCGTTTTCAAGTTCTTCGGTCGATTCTGCATTCGGGTTTTTCGGATGGTCGAGCTGGTAGTCTACTAGCTCATTGACAAGCTTCTTGAGGTTTTGTACTTCCTTAAAGAGACGTGCATTGTGCGGCGTCTTTATGAGGTCAGCCATATCAAACGTCGATAGATCCGCAGGCATAGCGTCGCCAGATCCTGGGAGAGAGACCTCTCGTTCTGTCATGACGAATTTCTTTGTGGATGGTAGTCGCGACAATGGACGAGCCGGTGCTGTGGTGTTACGCGTGTGTTGAAGGGATGGGACCGTGCGTAGTCGTGGAAAGTCACGTGAGCATGTGTCAATACCGTGTATCAACAGCACAGTGGCGACCTTTTCTTGCATTCCATCACGATCTTTGGCAACGTTTGGTATTCCAGGCACTGATTTCATTACCTCAAAGACTCGCTGTACCCCAGGTGTCTAGAACGACACAGGTTTTCTCCAGCAGGCATCACCCAAGGAAATGGCACTGCTACACTATAGACACCAGAGCCTGGGCCTATTGAATTTCGACTCGGCGCCACAGCCTTCTTCGCTTGTCAATGAGGGGCCACGTTCAACATATGTGCACGGCGCATTGACTGGAGTTGTGATGCAGAGAAGCACTGATCATGTGTTCTGTTGGCGCATGAGCGATCACAAAGCCGCCTTGCCATCTAAGTAACATATTCATTCTCGATTCCAGATATCCGGGCTGAAGACTAGCCCCTTCTCAAGAATGTTGCATTACCCATCTTTGAAGCAACTTGTTTATAGGGTTGGTACGACCCATGGCTATGGAAACTTGAGCCGCGTGGAGTATAAAGAAATGGCGCCATAGCGTAAGCACAGAACCCGATAGCTTCAAAATGTCGCCTCTCAGGGAGTTCCGGTCCTATCGCGGACGTATGGTCCCTCAAGAAAACAGATTCTTCATGCCGTTGGTCGTGCCTTGGTTGCTGACTCGTCCACCGTTGCTCCCATGCATTTCCAACCTCGTGTTGCCATGCCGCCGTTGGGCACACATGGTCTTTTCTAGGATAGCGTCGGGGTGAAATCCAGCTCGATGGACCACCTCCTATCTTCTAGCATCCTTTTTCTGCTGGCCAAACGAACCAGAGTTCGCCACTGGTAAGGAAGAGGCCCCAAAAAACTGCGCCGACTGGAATAGGGACAAACGGCGGAGCGATCAAGAACAGCCTAGGTTCTTTTGCTATCTTTGATAGCATCCCTGATAGCGTCCATGGTGTGCCGGTCGTGTGGTCAAGGTCAGTGCTGATGGCGCGTTAGCGTGTGCTTTGGCCAAGAAGAATCCAAGCCTCAATGCATTGCATATTGCGGAGGATTTTCAGGACTTGAGGGGCCAATTTACCTTTGTAGGGGAAGTCCCTGTCAAGTATTACAAAAGATGATGTCCATTCTAAGCACAGCGCTTGTGATTGCGTACGCGAAAACAGGTACGGAACCCCCGCCCCACCCAACGAGAATCCATAGTCGGAGGCCCTGACCGACCCTCGGCAGGAGATTGCTGTGTGCTTGGGTTGCTGCCTTCGGTTTCGCGTTTTGCGCCTCGTTGCCGAAACCTTGCCATATAGTCTAGCGCCAGTAGCCATGTGTCTACCAAAGAGTGTCGTGACGATGCAAATACCTATGAGCTGGCTAGGCCTCTAGTCCATCATCAGCCACGATACTTAGACCCACTTCACGGGTATCTAGATCTATGAAAACTGCCGGACGGACATTGCGGGCTATGTTGACAGAAATCAGCTCGCCCTTTACAAGACTATAGTCGCGCTTCCCAAGCCAGATACTGTGTTACGAGGCCTGAGTCAAGAACACGGGATGTTTGAAGAAACTTCACTTGCTTCCTGAGCATCCCCACCACACCACCATGTCGCTGCATGTGCCAAAACACGCCGGCTGATATATCCGATGATCAGCCAAGTGTACGGATTGACGCGGTGCCACGAGCTGAAGCTTTGGTCTCCAGCTCGGCACTGGTTCGGCTAAAGGCTATGGAAATGCTTTGAAGATGTTATGCACAGAAAAATCGCATTCACGGGTTGTGGCGTTGACCAGATTGCTTTTGTCCGATCCAGGTCGGCGCCCCGCGTGTTGGGAATTGGTGACGCATGCACAGCGGCTGGCTGACTGTTGTCCTTACCTTGAGCACCTGCACAAGCTGTTGTGACTAGGACGACAAATCCTGCTGATACAGCATCGCAGAAAGCACTTTACAGATTACAGCAAAGCTTCGTTAGCTGCATTGTCAACTTATAGTTCACATACACATGCAAGTGACAACACAAGAGGCATGTAAAGTGTAGATCAAAGTCACGGCCACCATTAGTCCCCCGCACCAATACCAAGAAGAATATCGTTCCGACGTTTCTGATTACTATCGGCTAGAATCAACCTAGAACTGAGTGGGCTGACGTTTTGGCGTGTTTGTTGGAACGGGGAAGGGGTTCGTAAAGCCGTGGGAAAGAAATCGCCTCAGTCTCTTTGACCCATTGGGTCAATTCATAGTGTTATTTCACGTGGTATGGCAGCTGTTAGACTCAGGGTATCCTTGAACGGACTGAAAGTTCCCCAACGGACCCGGAGCAAGCGATGATCCAAACCTTATTTGAGGCCTCTCGAACATCCACTACAGCTTTCCGAGCTAGGGCATAACACGACTTACTCGGATATGGGTGTCCCTGACTCGGCGATCACACAGGCTAGCAAGCGAATGGGCTGGCCTACCGTGGGACTTGGGGTTGTTTCGAGAGAAGGCTCAAGTCTGGGCCGCCTTGTGGTGCATAGTAAAGAAGCTCCATTCACCCGCCCGTTGTTGGTTTGCGTTTTTCTTTTACCCAGTCCTCGTTCGTTCTTTTTTTCACACACTTCGCCATGGCTCCGGCAAAGGAAACATCGCTTGAATTATGCAAGCGTATCAATGTGCAAGGAAACACAATTGCAATCCGCATGCTCGAATACCTGAGCACTGCCAAAAATCCCCTTCATGGCTTCGAGCAGCTTTCAAGAGAGTTTGTTGAGCTTTGTCAGGTATGTATTCGTGGTTTATCTCTCTTATGATGAGACTAATAGCGGTTGTCAGGAATTATGGTCTATCGAGTCTGGCGTTGAAGAGACTAGCAAAACGCGGAATGGACTTCCCGTTGAAGTATCCCAAGAGCTTGACCGGCGGGTCCGTCAAGTTGGCGAGGAGTTTTCTGTGCTTTCTCAGATGGTCAACAAGTGTGAGTCTCAGTGTTATGTCTGGTGCTGCTTCCTGTGTTTATAACCTAGGAGCGTCCACTGAAATGGTGCTGACTTGATGTGCTGCAGTTGTTGACAAAGAAAACCACAAAGGCGGCTTCGGTATGAAGTTTCGAATGATGTTTGCTGATAGCGATGTCGAGAAGATGCGCCAAACACTTTCACGGAGTCGTGATGCCTTGAAAGTCAGCTCAGCTATGTTTCGATGGACAATTGGCGATGCTAAAGCGGACGCTTCAATGGGAATCGGCTACGCTGGACTGATCGCTGCATTGGAGCGTCTCAACCCCAGCAAGTCCTCAACTCTTCCTCCTGTGCATCCTGCTCCTACGGCAAATCTCCCGCCGACACCATCAAAACCTGCTAGCCACCACGGAGACCGAGACCTACCGATCTTGCCCGCTGCAAACCGCATGGACAGACCATCTCTGAATGAATTACGTCACGACGAGAGATTTGATTTCCAAAATGATCGTTCTGCTTCAAGGCAAGAGGAGAATGGTGGATTACCGAATGTTGTCGACCTTCATAAGAACTGGCGACCTGCCCCACCAAGTGCCCGTTCAAGCGAGTCGACTAGGGATACAGTGTATCACCAACATGGTCATTTCAATGACAATCATCTTTATGAAGAGGTAGTCTCATCATATTCTGGTGGTCTCTCACCTATAGATGAGAAGCTCCGTTCCCTCAGCGTTAGTGAGCGCTACGACGATCACCTTGCGTCATCTAAAGTCGATTCTTTGGTAGCGTCCCAGAATTGGGGTCCGCGTCAGAGTGGAGGTTCGAAGAATGTTGGTGGCAAAGCAGCACTATTCAATGCTGTCGAACAACGAAGACACCGAATATTGGAACAATTGCTCGAAGGCGGCGCCAAAGCAGAACCGCATGTCGAGGCTGCTATGCTCCGGGTAGCCGTACAAAACCAGGATGTTGATACGGTTGCACTGCTTCTACGATATGGTGCGGACGCAAATGGCTTCGATCGTGAAGGCATCACACCGTTGTTTGCAGCTACCCGTGGCCAGTCCCTAGATTGTGCAAAAGTATTGCTTAAGCATGGTGCTGACCCAAACCTCTCGGCCGGACCCGATTCTGAATCGCCTTTATCAGCGGCCGCATCCCAAAATTCCATCGACTTCGTACAGTTGCTCCTCGACAACGGTGGTGATATTGGTTTTATTATGGAGAACGGTTCTACCGCCCTGATCTCTGCGATGAATAAGACTACTTCGCCAAAATGTGTAGAAGTGTTGTTGAGTGGAAAGGGAGATCCAAATGCGAAGAACGGGGAAGGCACAACGCCGTTGTTCCAGGCCATCCAAGCAAACCGTGTGGACTTGATGACAGTACTGCTGGACAATGGCGCCAACCCCAATCTCCCAGGCCCTAAGCATCCTTTGTGGCCATCGACCTACAAACCGAAAGCCCTTCAGTTGCTGCTTTCACGCGGCGCTGACCATAAAAAGACACCGGGTGTCATGGAGTTAGCTTCTAGTTTGAAGAAGCTGGAATCTATCAAGATTCTCATGGAAGCCGGCGTTTCGCCCAACGTACGCAAAGACAATGTCTACACACCACTTTGCTCAGCTATTCGCGACAACAGTCCTGAAATTGTCAGCTATCTGCTTGATCATGGCGCGGACCCCAACTTTAATGCGGCAGAGTACCCAGCATTCAAGTGTATCACTCACAAACGCACACATTTTCTCCCGCAACTAGTAGCGGCTGGTGCAGACCTGAACAAGCCTAAGGGAATCATCGAAACGGCGGTGAAATTCGATGACAAGGACGCCATGATCTACCTGCTTGACCATGGAGTCAACCCTAACGACCGAACGCCTGAAGGTTGCACAGCGCTCACAACCGCTATCCGTGAAGACAGGTCCGAACTCGTCGACATCTTGCTTCAACGAGGAGCTGACCCCACAATTCGAGGAGAAGACTGGCCCCTTTGCATGGCCGTCAAGCGCCCCGAAATTCTTAAGAAACTCCTTGCTGCAACCCCGAACCCACGCGCCTTCCGCGGTGTAGTCGAAATGGCCGTCGTTGCCAACCAGCTAGAGAGTATCAAGCTCCTCCTTGAGGCCGGTGTAAGCGTCGAAGACAAGAACTGTGGTGTCTTCTCACCCCTTACGACTGCCATCCGCGAGGAACGCAAGGTCATTGTCCGCTACCTTCTTGACGTTGCCAACGCCGACCCCAATGCCCCGGGCGAACACCTTCCTATCGTCAAAGCCCTCCGCCGCTACAATGGTGACACAGAGATCATCCAAATGCTGCTCACACGTGGCGCAGACATCAACAAGATGCACCGTGGCTGGAATGCCATTCTCCAAGCTGTTGAAAATGGCGACGCTGAGATTCTCAAACTTCTCCTTGAGATGGGCGGACCCCCAGATCTACAAGCTCTTGATGAGTCTGGCCGTCCTGTAATCGACATTGTCACAGAACGGGGCTGGGAAGAGGGTCTCGGACTGCTTTTCCCTAATGTTGGGGGGCGGCCCAAGCAGTAGGTAATTCCCCCCACGGTCTCTTCCCTTGCCTCGATTGTAGTGCCGAGTAGGTAGGCTGACCATTACGCCAGTAACAAGAGCTTCTCCATCAGCGACTGGAAATGGATGAGTATAGAACTGGAGAGGGAGCTACAGGGTCACAAGTACGTCGATGACGATGAGATGGCAGATGATTGCAGCCAAGCTTCTAGTATGCTTCTCCGAGCATGATTTCTTGATTTTTGGCCTTATATGGTCGTTTTTCTCGTTCTAATACCCGATTTTAACTGCTGTACTACGACCTGGAACAACCGGCATGGGATTGAAGGAATTTTCTCTTCTTCACGGAGTTTGACGCTTATACCACTTCGCATGATAGCATAACTTTCCTTTGTATAATTTTTCTCTGCCTTTCGTTATGTCCTCTACATATACAAATACTCAACGCCCTCAGGTAGGGAAGTAACAATTGACTACTCAATCGGTCCTACTCAATATGCAGGTCACATC
Organism: Curvularia verruculosa; assembly: GCA_036172615.1. Lineage (NCBI taxonomy): Eukaryota > Fungi > Ascomycota > Dothideomycetes > Pleosporales > Pleosporaceae > Curvularia > Curvularia verruculosa. The sequence continues at coordinate 30,085 of JAWDHC010000051.1, read as the reverse complement.
CTACACATGGTGTAATTCCCATGAGCGACCAGCCACGCATTGACCCCTTTTCCGTATGACATGCCGTATTCATTGCGTGTACGTGATCCCGTGCCGTGTGCACACCCCCGAAAACGGCCTGAGTTTCCGGCCAATCCTAGCCCATGCTTACGCATATTATACTTTGCGGACTAGGAACGACCTGCACGCCACACTTACGCACGCCTCTGTTTCTCCCAGGCGCGGAGTACCCCACTATTCCCTTGCAAACTCTCTTCAAGGAAACCAAAAACCTTACATCACAGTCCAAACAAGCCCTATTGGATTCCCCACTTCTCATTTCTACGTAGCTTGTGCCACAATCAGTCCATAATCAGGCTGACAAAACACAATTTCACATTGAGCTTGTCTCTCTTTCTTTGGATACACGGCGAGATTCTGACGCCAATCCACCGAGAGCCACAAGAAATGTCTCCTCCTCAGCCGCAGCCGAGAATTCTCAAACCAACTTCAGGCTTCGCCTACCAAACGCGCACACGTGAGTGGCTAGCCTGAAACCTTATCTCCGTCAAATCGAAAATTGGCAGTCAGCTGCTTTTGTAGAACCGAGGTGAGGGCGAGAGGAGCGTGTGAAATACTACTGTATGCGCACTACCCGCCCCCTGCAAGGAAGGTGTTTGTATACCATTCCAGGTTAGAGCAGCAAGAGTGGTTGTTTTGGGAGACAGTTTCTGGACGCATCTTGTTGCAGCAATGTTGTGCTAAATTAGTTCGTTTTGAGGATAAGGTTATTCGCTATCATGCCAAGATGGTGTGTAGTGCGCAAATCAAGGTATCTGAAATGATGACTGCGTCTGTAGTCCTGAAAGTTCGCAGGGAAAGAAGAGACAGGGAAAGGCTATTTGGCATCTGAGCTCTTACGTACATAGTATCGGTTGCGAAGTTTCACAAACAGTGAGTGGACTCGCCATGTGTCAATAGCTGCAGATCAACTTTAAGCATTGTTGTGATGGGATTGACATGTGAACAGTATGCATCAGAACGCGAAGATGTGGTAGAGGAGGTGATATTGCAGTATGAATTTTTGGCTGCGATGATCTCTACCCGACAGTTTTCGGACACTATCAGCGAGTGAAGCCTCTTGTAGATAGGTATCTCGCCGGGGGAAACTGTGCCGATCGGGAGGATCGGGACACTCTTGGCATGAATAGTTTGGAATTATTGAATTATAGAGCACTGTTATTGGTATAGTATAGGGTGTAACATGCCGCACTTACGCCAAGAGATTTAATACTCTTGGTATATGTAGTGAATAGATCAAAGGCTTCATGGGTAGGTATTTAGTGAAGCTCGGCGACACTGTTTGTTTGATCAACTATATCCATGGATTTCATGATGGGAAACACAACAGTAAGCATGGTCTTATATCGGTATTTCCAAAGCCTCGTAATATATCTGAAACAAAGCAAACGACCGGGAAGTGTACCTGGTACAATGTCTTTTGAACCATCGACATTGAGCCATCTCTTACTTACATATATGGGACTAAAGTATCACCAATCTCGATCCCTAGCCATGACAACTAACTGTTGTTCACAGCACGCTCTGAGACTATATTAAAAGTGAAGCTTAGAGTCCCGGTAAACGTGCTCAATGCCCCAGCCACTTACGGCATAAGAAATCTTGCCATATATAAACTCTGTGGGCTCCAGTCTCAGGTCACCAGCGAATATAACAGCCTGCAGAAGCATGATTAGCTCTCCAAGACTAGCACTTGAATGAGGTATGATCCAAACCATACCTGTCGTAGATATTGAACACAGTGATGGGGGTTTTTGAGTTCCATGCTACCAAGCAGTGTCATGTTCAACTTCGATAAACGCGCAGAGCGATTTTCCGGATCTTGGGTTTCTACAATCGTCTTTTTTCAAAACAGCTTACGAAGTTCCAGAATGACGTGTTTTCATTTTCTTGAATCAAAGACGGAAGGAGTGTACTTAGGGTACAATGGAGTTGTGATACGTTGACATCAAATACTCTTGTTTTTCTACGAATTCCTCTCCAAGGGGAATCCCAGGTTGCATGGCGGAGTTGTTTGGATCAGACACCTTTGCGAAGCCTCGACCAGTTAGTTGTAATGTTGGGCTTGCCCAACCCCAGCACAACTGAGACTGGGCGGATCAGGGTTGGGTTTTCGTTTTATTGTCACCTTTTCGTAGTACGCACCGAGTGCTCAGCAACACATATACACACTAAACAATTTCCTCGACACTGCTCGTAAAATGCGCAGAAAGGAAGTGATTGTGAAGTATCAAAGCCCCCTCATTTGAAACCCTAAACTCCTAACCCTAACTTCAACGCACGCATTTGAATCATTTGAATCATTCTTCTTTAACAATCACCAATAGATCTTCTATAATAACACATGCCCAGAATATGCTCGCCACGTGGTATTACGAGGTAGCTCGGATGTAGTGGTGCCACGCGTTGCTGACCGATTGAACGCTAAACCCGAATTTTGACTGGTCGTGACAACCCACAAATACTAGGAATGATTGTAGGGCTAGCGTAAATGTCTTGTGTTGTTATCATTGGCCGCTCGTGGAAATGTGCTACGTGCATTACTGTAAACAGGGAGCAAACTACTGATGTTCTTTCTTACAGCTGTCTGGTCTGACGTTTTTTATGGGTTAAGACGTGAATCCCAAAGCTAGACTCTAGATTCTACTATTTCGCCTCATAAAAGATACGCTCATCATGTCTATAGTTGCCATACAAGCTGAGATTTAGACGTCATTATAGAAAGGAATTGCTAACCCTCACCAGGCAAGTACCACGCTACCTAACTTTAACCCGATTAATTGCTGAGCACTATGTGGGACCGAAGCTATGAACTGTCCGTTGGAAACTTCACTCGCTTTCCTATTAGGGGGCTTGATAGTCTACAGCAAGTCTATAAGAGCCGAAAGGTGCCTAATGTGTCCTAATTGCAGCATCCGACTCGCAAAACACGGTACACATTTAAGTAATACTACTCGATCTTTCCAACCCGTTGTTAAAACTTTTCTCCGGAAGAAACCACATACATGTATTTCTGTGGTGCTGATAGCCATAGTGGCGTTACCCGTCATCCTATATCGTCTGGCCCTGGCTGCTAATTAATAGTGGATTCTGCGCAATCCATCTTCTGGAGGTTACAGCAGCGTTTTCAAAACTCCAGTTGAGCATGTAGATAGCTGCATGTTGTTCTTGCAGCCCAAGTTCAATGTGCAATGCATCTATTGTGAGCTCTGTGACCTCGAACGACAGGCGCTACAGCCGCTGAACACAGTATTACACATACTTTATTGGAAAAATGTCTTTTCTTGCTCAGAATTATACTACATCGGATTTACTCGTAGCACTTTCGAGTGAAACATCTAGACATAACCGGACTACCAGCACTACCCTGATTTTGATACTATGTACATATGATGTTGTCAGCATGCGTGATGGCTCACCCTATTCCTCAAAGATGCGTCGTCCTGACACCGCGGCTGAACAGATTCGGTTGGAAATCGTGTGGGAGATAAGAAGCTCGAGGCAAATGGCATATATGTGTGTAATTTTGGTCTGGAATACTGATTCTTGAAAATGTGAAAATTAAGCAACTTCATGATGCATAGTGGTTTTGCAATGATAACTTTATTATATAGGAGATATGCTGCGTTACATGCTCATCATTTGCTCATGTCATACCGAACCTGAAGATGCTAAATCTTCTTTCCGGTATATACGAAGACGCTACAAATCAATAATGAAAAAGGGTATAAGAATGTTATGTCATAGAATCTGAAACATTCAGAAGTAGTTGAGAATCATGAATCATATACCGAAAGAGCACATGCCGCACAACGTATTTTTGTGAGTTTGTGTGAAGCGAAACAGAGAGCGAAAGCCCCTGGAAAATCCGGCCGTTGCACACGTAAAGTCGTGAGAAGAAAATACACAAAATCTTTTGACGCAAAAACGCAGCAAAAACCAAAACAAAGGCCGTGGCTGGTGCAGAGTTCGCAACAGCATTACACGCTTGGAAGCCAGAAAGAAAGTAGAAACTGCCCAACAAGGCGCGAAGTATACTTTGTCTGATTCGCAGGCGAGATGCTTACTGCCTGCCTTTGTTGTAGGAAGTCGACTGTTACTGGTTAGCACATGTCCAACAAAAGTTCAATAGTAACAAGGAGGGGCTTACTATTCTCCTTCACCAATTGCGCAGTCTGTCGGACAAAGTTCACGCTGGAAGCATCTCCGAATCCAACCTCCTTCTCCCAATCAAGATCCGCATCGCGCATAGGGTTACACTTGCGGTTGTATTTCCACCGGAAGATCTGCTGCACAAAATGAATCCTTTGATCAATCTCGCGACACGTAGCATCCGCCTGGTCTTGTGCATCCCTTGGGTCTATTCCTTCGGTCTGAGCCCTGGTCGACATGACAAGGTGGATTGTCTTCTGTTGGTCTTCCAGTGCCATACACATGCCCAACACGGCAACGAATGCTGCGAGCCATTTGTCGCATCCTTTAGATGATTTGAGAATTTGCTGCAGTTTGTTGAGAACGTTGGCTTGAATGGACCGTTGAAGGCGTGAAAAAAAGTACTTGAGCTGTCGGTTTGTCATGCGTGGCGACGTGTAATTCTCTACGTAAGAGTTGGGGCCACCGTATGAATGCATACGTGACAATGTCGCAACTTTGGTTTCCTCGGCGATGGTGAGTGTGTGTGACATGATGAAGGTGACCACGATAAGTCGGAAGATTTCCCGAAGAAGCTTGGCTTCGTCATCCGACTTTGGTTTCACGCGCGTCATGAGTTTGAAAAGTTTTTGTTGGAAATCATTGTCGTCTTCCATCCAACAAAGCTCGCCAAAAGCATCAAGGTGGTTTTCGACAATATCGGAAATGTACTTGTCATACTTCTTTTCCTCGTTGTGATTGATGTGTACCATGCCCAGTGCTGGACTTCGTTTGTGGATTGGAACTCTGGTCTGGGTCCTTGGGTCAAGCTTGTATTGGATCTGCACAAGCAACTCTTCTCCGCGGGGCACAAACTCGTAAACCTTGACAGGAATCCTAGGCATGCTGTGCTGACCACATGTCATGTAAACAGTGAGTTCATCATTGCCCCACTGTTGGATGTATTGGGTGACGAAGCGGGTGAGGTTGGAATCTTCGTGCATCTGCGTAACTAGTGGGGGCAAGAAGTATGGCGATAAATCAATAAGCTTCATTCGGTTGCATCCGAGACCGCAGTCAGCGTTGGGCCGCTGGGATCGCTTAAAGCACCGATCGCAGACATCGCCAGGACCGCACTTGTCTCTCTGCAACACGCAGTGCCAGCATGCGACAATCTTGCGCATATCATGCGCTGCTTTGGCGACTGTAGGCTCCAAATGGGTGCCCAGCGCTCTCCCTCCAGATTTCGCTGCCATTGCTTTTTGTGCCGCACTTCGGGATTCCGGCTCGGGAGACGCATCAAAACTCATTTCGGGTACACCACTGTGAACAGTATGATCAATCTTTGGTGCCTGCATTTGCGTTTGTTGCAAATGTTCATACTGCTGCGTCTGAAACTGATCTACCATTATCCCAGAGTCCGAGTGCTGGTATACGGAGTATATGCCGTCAGAACTTCCGGGGCTAGGTGCAGATGGGCTGATAGCTTGCTGGAAGGGGGACTGTGGATGATAACCGACTGAGGATGCTGTCGATGGTGACGCTGAGAATGTACTGGTAGCAGTAATGTAACTGTCCGTGAAAAGACTGGAAGAAGCATTGTAGTTGACAAAATTCTGTTGATCGGGTGGCGGCGACGATCTCCTTTCTTGCATATCTACAGAACTGCGGTTCTGTAGTGGCGTCTGCGGCACTGGATCGAATGCGGGAGCAAGGGCTTGTGTCGGCGAGAAGAATATGTTCTCATGAATCGGAACAGTGGGCTCACTGGGTGAGATGAGAGACGAAGGATCTGTGTATTGCGCCGCCCAGGAGTCCACATCAATCAGAAAATCGGAATAGTTGACCGGGTCATTCGTAGCATCGAACATGATATGGCCGGTTCTAGGTATCATTGAAGACCGTGAAGGCCCCTGTCTGTTCCACTGTTCGTGGCGGAGTGGCTGGGTAGTGTAGTTCTGGTCGTACATGTTGTTTTGAGCGTGCATCATTGACATTTGCTGTGCTTGCTGGGCCTGTAGATTGTACTGTTCCTGGTACATTTGCGCTTCAGTCATTGTGACATTGAAGGCTGCTTGAACGGCTAGAGGCACGTCAGCATAGGTATTTACACTAGTGGCATAAAGGTAACATACCTTGGTCGCTAAATGTGCCTTGAGCAGTAAACATCATGCTAGAATCCATAGTTGGTAGACCGTTAGGAGTCGTCTGCGCTGGCATGGTATTGCCATTCTGGTGGTAGTAGTTACGCATTGATTCCGAGTCGAGCATCTCTACCTCGAACGAATCGCCGTCTGGCGTCCGCACAGATGTAGGAGACGTCGAGGAACTGCCATTGTCCCATAGCATGTGCTCAGGATCTTGAAGAAGCTCTGGCTGCTGCGACGGACCCCGACTCAAAGGCGGCGTGGTCGTGAGTGGGCCAGGCGAGAGTCCGGTATGATTGACTAAGGAGTCGGTTGGTGTCTTGGACCGTTGTCGGGCATCATACTGGCCGCCGAAGACAAAAGCATGAGGGTCGACGAAGAGAGATTGTTCCGGGTAGGCGAAGTGCTGTGAATATGCCGACATAGCGCGTAAGTGGCCGCCGAAGGCCAAACAGGAATTAGAGTTGTCCTAGGCCCTGCACACTCTCTGCTGAAGAATGCCAAAGGCTTGATCTACTGGCCCACGAAGATGGTGAAGAAGCTGTTGCAGACGGCTTGTGCACGCGCGCAAAACAGCGATGCGTAACAACAAACACTGGTAAAGACGATCCAGCCGATGGAGGGCCTCCCAACACGACTCGAGAGATAACGAGCGGGAAGAATTTGTCTCGGAGCGGCTGGTGGTCAGAAGTTCAGATGGTGACGGCCTTCAAGCGCATCTTACGCTGCCCCGCGAAGACCGGTGAAGAGCAACCCGGCAAAAGCAAGCTATTGGCTTAGCTGCATGCTTTTGCGCAACATTTAGATCACACCAAACCGCAACCAACTTTCGCGCCGCCCCGCGCTGCACTGCAAATCACCCATTGTTTGAGCTTGCGACTCAAGTCGCAAGTGGCTGGTCGCATTTGTTTTTTGTCTGTATGTTGCGCTTTTTGCATGTCCTTGACGCGGGTTTGGGGTACCCGACCTTTGGACGTAGCCGCCGGACTGCCTCAGGCACAAACTTATGCAGTGCACAGCTGGCTGCGCCTTGTTCGCTAAGCCATACCCCAGCCAATCGCAGCATTGGTGGAACGAAGGGCAGGTCGAGGTGACAGAAGTGTGTGGCAGAGCAACACCGATTGTTGTTCTAGTGCGGCTCTGCTATGTTCACCGGTTGTAAGGGCTGCCAGCTCATGCTATGAAGAGTGTCATCGGTACGGAAGCAGAGCCAGTTGTTTTACCAAGCAATGTGACGTCCCGATCTTTTCATCCGGATACCTGCATCGACGGGACGCAAACCTGGTGTGCAGAGAAACATGTCGTAGACTGGTTCACAGGTACTGAGTCGAACAAAGTAGGCCGAGCTGGCGAAGTGGCTGGCGCCTTGTGAAAGTCTCAATCATGTAAATCGGCACCCTGCTCGGGAGCCGAGTGGAGCCTCTGCCGTCAATGTATTCAAGATGACTAGGCGAACGAAGGCTCTGTGGTGAGGACCCATGTCGATTTGTGAGGTTTGCTGCTCAGTGGGTGTTTGTTGAGCTGGGCGGGTCAGCTGGAAAGCCGACCGATTCGGGAGGACATGACACTAAGCCACGTTTGGCTTGCTGGACACCATGCTGTATAACCATTTGTAGTTACGGAGTGATTCCTTGTCTCATGAGATTAGCCAAACCGGTAGCAAAAGCTGTAAGACGCCATGGAGGCTGATACGAATGAGATCGTGCCATGTCTACCGTTTTCGTGCGTGCGACGGCTGTTGGTTGTTTCCACCAGAGGGCTGTGTATCTCGATTTCGCCTTGCCGAACGCCCAACGAGAGATCTTGTGACCACCGGAAGCTGCGCAGGGTTGAACCTAGCAAAGTCGAGGCAGCCTTCAACCACCAGCAACTTGTTCCTGTTGTTGGCTGTATATAATGAAGAGAGGATCTGGCTTTGGACTGCACATGCAATACGTATCCAGCATGACAGCTGCCAGGCGTGGATTAAGTACCCTGCAGGACGTACGACGGGACAAAATGGATGGTACAGTGTAGTGCGGGCTTTGTGTAATGGGAGGGCCACTACTATTAGGATCCTCCTGGCTCTCTGCATGGAAGCTAGTACCATCACGTGATGATGATTGCATCCGGTGCGACTACTGTGAGGCTTGAATTCGTTACCACGACATGTCGGCTTCGCTAGCCACTTGAAATTGTCCCTTTTTTTCCTGTCGTTAAGTGCATTGAATTTTCTGACCAAGTACCTACATACATCACTTGATCACAGCTCCCAGATTATACTGCGATTCAAGTGAACTCAACTATTTCTCGGTTTACTCCGAAAATTCCGCATCTTCGGATAAGGTCGACTGGATGAACACCTCTGAGTGGTTGACTTCAAGAGATGAAGCTCCATTTAGTTTAGCGTTGGCTTTAGTGCGCACATCAGGATTTCGGACTTAGCTACGGAGTAATGATACCTGACACAACAACATCTGGTTCAAGATGTGAGACAAGCTCTACCACTATTCCTACACCAACTGAATGTAAGAAAAACTATCCACCATGCTGCGGAGAAACGGAAAGCCAAGGTACGTGGGCGTTCCGAAGGTTGATGTGCGGCGAGGCTGGATGCATGCTAGTGCTGGTGACCAGGTCCGAGGCCTGGAAATTGCTCCGAATCCGGGCTTCGTCTCAGAGACACTGGATACTGACCGTCAGCAGATCGTGTGAGCCGTGTCGCATATCGAAGATCAAGTGCGATCACACAACGCCGACATGTCAGAAGTGTCACACCCGTGGTATGACAGAGCAAGTAAGTCAACTCAACATTGGGTGCTGCAAGCACCTATGATTGGATTTCTTTCTGCCATACAACAGCACCAGATATTCAAGACGCCTTCATTCCGTAGAGGTAGCTGCAGAATGCTTCCAATGCACATGAATCGTTCCAGAACATCCCAAAGAGCTCCTAGACTGGAATCAGGGTCATGACTGCTTGCATCATCTAGTGAATAAGATTTTCTTGATCTTTCCCTCTAACAATTACAAGTGTTTCTACCATCCCAATCCGATGACCAAGCCCGCTGGAACTCCACGGAAGAAACCCGAATCCCGTGCGCGAAGACTTGGCCCACACTCAGCAGATAGAAGCCTCAATAGTCAGGGGCGTCTAACGTCGTTAACACTAAGTCCTCCCACTCTAAGAAATGATGCAGATCCTGCAGCGGTCAGTAATACATGGCCAACACCACCCGATTCTACTCCAAAGACTACCCAAAGTGGACCTGACCCCGCAAGAAACTTTTTCTTGGGGTCAACGAGCTATGCTTCCGTCTTCACAGAAGAACAGCCTTTGCCCGAAACAACACATGAACAGCCCCAGGAGCGGCTTACTGCAGCTTCTCCAACACTGAGCAGAAGTATGGGACACCGTCATTGTCAGTTTGCCTTGGGCGATGTGATAGTTTCGACACTCTCGCCTTTTAGTCTCTTCGAGGTATCTCTGGTCAAATATTTCGAAACACACAAGGCTGCGCCTCTTGTTGGGCCATTGATACTCTCTGCGCTTCCTCAACTATGCAAAGATATGGAGCTGTTGACGTCTGCTGATAGTGATGTATACTCGCTGTACGCCGAGATGACAAGAAACACCGCACGCCCTATGAAGGTGCCTGCAACCATGAGGCCAGACGAGTTTCACACTTTGTTCACGGGAAAGAACCTGAGATGGGAGACTCTAGGACTTGTATTAGCCATCGCTGGCTCGCAAGCTCAGTATACTCACCCGAATGATTCCATCTTCATACTGGAAGGTGGGAAGCAGATCAATAAAGATGAGTTAATCGAAGATATAATACATGCAATTAACATTTGCATCAACATCTGTCATACACATGGGGCGGTAAACGACAGTAAGCTAAGGCTTCTTCTAAATGATTCATTCCCAATATACTAACAATTACAGTCATGGTGTATCTCTTGTACATTACTGGACTGCTAGTCAGTAATTTATATGGGGACAACCGTGCGTACAAGTTTAGAGGAATACATGATTTCGATACTAACTCCTGAACAGACCATAGTACATGGCGGCGACTAGGCGATAGTGTCTGTAGTCTTTATGCTGCAGGGATACATTGTGAAGGTTCCAATTCAGAAGGAGACAACTGTGAACCCTTCTTCATCCGAGAGTCCAGAAGGAGACTGTATGCTGCAATGTACCGTTCAGACAAGACGCTAGCAGTGTTTTATGGAAGACCCCCCTTGATAGGTTGGAGGTATAGTGACCGTAAGATGCCGCTAGATATCAGCGACCAGGCTGTAGTCACTGAAGACGTGGCGACGCTAAACATGGAACTTTCCAAGCTTGACGCTGCGGGTTGGAATACTGACAGATCTCTCAATTCTGCGACTTTCATTAGGCTCAGGTGCCAACTCGCCGTCTTCAAAGAAAGGCTTCTAGAGCAGAGTCTTGCTGGAGAGAAAGATAGCGATGTGGTTCGAAATATGAAGTGAGTATAACCTCTGCTATTTATCACACAATATCTGACTACAAAAGAGCAATCTTAGCAGAATGTACGACATGGTGGCTAGCGTTACCAGCGTACCTTCGATATGAGACATATAAAGAAGATTCTGCCTGGGGTCTCCGAGGACCTGGAACAACCGTCCGAATGATCTGTTGTTATCTGGACTATCTACATCTAGAGTTTCAGACGCAGCGTCTTCTTCACAAGATAACTCAACAAGCACTTCCTGCACTGTTGGAAGTATCATTGAAGCTTCTTGCAACCTCTATCGTAACTACGATGCCTAACAACCGTGTATACGAGACTCGACGCCACTTCCCTACTGTCATTCTTTTCTACTGCTCTCCAGCTGCAGGTGTATTGGCCTTGGAGCTTCGCCGATGTACAATCAAGGGTATTCCACTTCCAAGTACCGTCTCACGCGCGGACGTCATCCGGAATCTCTCCATACTAACTTCATGCCTTGAGTGGATTGTTTTACCCGGAGATGGAAACCACAAACTCTGCAGCGAAATCAACAAAATGCTTGCCTTGGTGTTGGATGAGGTTCTCAACTATGAACCTGCTGCGAACCGCAACCAGGAAAGTGGGGAAGAGGCGATAACGGCACTAGCGGATACTGGCCAGGAATTCTTTGACATGCCCATGACTGAGGGTTTGGAGCCAATACCCACTGAGGCAGAGGACTTTTTGAACTGGTTGGATAATGCTACTTGGAACGGGGTAGTAAGTTGATCCGGTGCTAGACCTCTAGTATTGCTGATGTGTTTTCTAACAATCGCATAGGACCTGTGTTGAGAGAAGAACGAGTGGTCGCTTTGTCAAAATTATCGTAGCAGCATTATATTCTGACAATCCTTGTGCATTACTCCGTTTAGACATTTGCAGTTCGCTCCGAACTACACCTCTTCTGTGTTTCGTTCCAATATACGCAAATATACTAAGCCTTTAGTGCGTCATGGCCCCAGTTCTTCAAGCTCTTGTAGCTCTTGCTATTTGTATCTTGTTTGGCCTTTTCTTCTTGCGCAAGATGTCTCTTGCAGTATGCCACGACCTTTCTCATGTGGTCAATGTCTTCCTGCTATAAACGCGAAGCCATAAAGTCAGTGCGCATGTCTTGCGGGGTATGCAGGAGTCCGAAGCTCACCTCATACTTGTTAGGATCTTTCTTAGGGTTTTTGGAAAGGATGGAAACAATGCGTCGGCCCGATTCATGGCCCACCGTTTCGCCGCTGGATGAAGAGTCGTTGGTCCAGCCTGATTTCTCAGACTCTTCACCACTAAGCCATTCTTTGAGCTCGTCGGCAGACATGTTTACGAGTTCATTGAACTCCCTAGTAGTAGGATAAGCAGCAGTCATCAGGGTTGCATCAGCAGGTTACAGACTGAATCACTGTATCGTTGTCCTTGACCATGTTGTGCAGTTTATTTGAGATACAAGTAGTGCTTTGGAGTATGAATGTGATTTTGATTGAAGATGCTTCAAGAAGCCTTCATACTGAATTACTACTGTAGTTTCTACGTACGTACAGTGTAAAAGTGATGATGACGTCACGATATTGCCGTTTCTGGTGACGATTAGATTTCCACACGTGATGCGGCTGCATGCGGCTCAAGCGCGTCGACCGCTCGCAACGACGATAGCAGCAACTGTGAAGATAATGAGGCTGCTTGATGGCTCAATGGCCGCAAGACGTTCCGAGTCATGCTCGTCGGCTTCCGAAGCACTGTGCCTTTGCCGCTGCGCATGGTCATTCCTTCCGACGAACTAAACCATAGCGAGCGAGAAATTGCGAGTTGTAACTTTGAGAGGGTTCGTAGCAGGATTTCGCAAATGATATAAGTTGGCTTATATTCATATCACCGGAAGTCCTGGATAGCTCTCCTGACCCTTCCATCCTATTCAATATCTTGAGGAAGAGGTGAGGCCTCTCCAGGTCCCCGCACCACCACCACACCTCCGCAACCCCTTACTTCTCCTCACCACACCACTCCACTGCCCCTCAGAATTTATTCGCGCATTCCCCACGACTGCGGAACTGCCGAGATTTTCTTTCCTCCTTTTCTCGTGCGAAGCGGATCCAAACCAAGCCAATGGAAAATTCTTGGTGGCTTCCTTGAGCCTCATGTGGGCCGGCTCCGCCGATCTGAGACCGAAAGCTGGCTCATGTTGCATTTACAATGGGTCATGAGATGTTTAGGCTGGAGTATGTCTATCGGCAGTCGGAGATTGGAGGACAAAATAAGCGAACCCATAAAGACTGGCCCGGCTCGAGCGGCACCTGTCAAAGAGGCGGAGAGAAAGTCGGGGGGACAGTGGGTGATGTTGAGGCAGCACAGACCCGTATTGAATTCAAGGCGGCCCCCCAGCATCCCCACCTCGATTGCAAAGTCAAGTATCTTTACCGACGTCCGACCGTCATCTGGGTGTACGCGTTGGCTTGATTCAGCGGGATCTACATCACACAATAAACGCTCATGGCTCGGAGAACCGGTTGAGCGGCACAACGTGCTCAGAGCACGCGACCGTTAAGAAGAGAAAATGGGCACTGAAGCGCTAACAAGGCACACGTCGTCCAAGCCATAGGAGGCTGTACCAACCATCTGTCGTCAGATGTCCATATGGGAATTCGATCCAACTCATGGAGATTCTGGTTAGCGGGACAATGATGATTGGCCCTCTCCAGCAACGGTCTTGGCTGTCAAATCACGACCAACTTCCCCACATATGGGTCATTAGTTCTCCAGTAGCAGTGTTGCGTGGACAAGCCCACTACTGCAGTTTCACGAGCCCAGACGGATTTCGTTTGGCTATTGCGGAACTTGGGCCAAGATGCATAAGGCCCTGGTTGCTCGAGCGCCTTTGACGGCGTGGCGGCGATGACGTATAGCCCCGGAGTGGATGTCTGGGCGCAAGGCTGGGCACAAAGCTGGGCATTACCGCATAATAGTCCAATTCGGCAAAGGATTCGAGGACGATACATAAAAGACCCTGCAGGTTCGTGATGTCTTGAACAAGCAATTTCAGATTCTTTCAGCTTTTTTGCTGGTCTAAATCTGTTACCGTCAAGATGGGTCTGGGTCAAGTGTGAGTGTGGAAACTACACACAATCCACATGCATATCGTACTAACAAATGAAAGTTCCGTCAAGATTCGCGGTGCCGCCTGCGGCATCGAAGCCATCATGCTTGGTGTGATCACTTCGATAGGTGGTTTCCTTTTCGGTTACGATACTGTATGCTTCAACGTGGTTACTCTTTCGCCTAAACAGTTTTTGATCAAGAATAGGGCCAAATCTCCGGTATCCTTTTGTTCCGCGACTTTATTGACCGCTTCGGACAAGATCAAGGCAACGGCCAAGTTGCGTTCGACCCAACTATCTCGTCTTTGCTTGTATCCCTCATGTCTATCGGTACTCTTTGCGGTGCACTTGCTGGTGCATACACTGCCGACTTTTTCGGACGCCGCAAGAACCTTACTGTGGGTGTGATTATCTTCATCGTCGGAAACACTATCCAGGTCACTGCCATGGAGAGCTGGGTTCACATGACTATTGGCCGTATCGTCGCTGGTGTTGGCGTTGGTATCCTGTCCATCGGTGTTCCCATGTACCAGTCCGAAGTTTGCCCTCGTGAAATCCGTGGCCCTGTAGTCGCATCGTACCAGCTCATGATCACCGTTGGAATTCTGAGTAAGTTTTTTTTTCGCCCTTTTTGATGCATGTGACGAAAACTTACATACCCAAAAGTCTCCAATATCATCAACTACGGTGTCCGTGACAACCCAGGTCAAGATAACTCTGCATCCTGGAGAATCGTCATTGGACTAGGTATCGCCTTCTCCATACCTCTTGGCTTCGGTGTTCTCTTCACACCTGAATCACCTAGATGGTTGGCTGGTAAGGGACGATGGGAAGACGCACGCATAGCCATGGCACGTCTCCGTGGTCTCAAGCACGACCCCAACAACTCTTTGGTCAACGAGGACTTTAAGGAAATGGAGGATTCGATCAACGAGCAAAAGAGTGCCGGTCAGGGTTCGTGGAAGGAATGTTTCGCCCGTTCATCTTCAGGCATCCCACGTGTTGTGTACAGGACTTTCCTTGGCTGCGCCCTTCAGTTTGCCCAGCAGTGGACTGGTGTAAACTACTTTTTCTACGTAAGTGCTTGTGTATTCAAAACTATAGCAATATCGTGGCTAACTATTTCGTAGTACGGTGCAACCATCTTCCAGTCTGCAGGTGTTCAGGATCCTATTCAAGTCCAGCTTATTCTGGGTGCTGTCAACGTAGCCATGACTTTCCCTGGTCTCTACCTCATCGAGCGACTTGGCCGTCGTATCCCACTGATTCTCGGAGGTCTCTGGCAAGCCACTTGGCTTCTCATCTTCGCCGTCATTGGCGTTGTTCTACCTCCGACAGAAAATGAGGTTTCTGGCATTGTTATGATTGTCGCTGCTTGCATGTTTATTGCTAGTTTCGCTGCCACCTGGGGACCTTTCATTTGGGTCGTCATTGGCGAGACATTCCCTCTACGAACACGTGCCAAGCAAGCTTCTTTGGCCACAGCCTTCAACTGGCTTGGTAAGTCATATCTCGGTATAGCATGATTCGACTTTTATTAACAATGCTCGTTAGGTAACTTCTTGATTGGATTCCTCACGCCCTATGCCGATGACGGTATCGGATACGCCTTTGGCTTTGTCTTCTTCGGTTGCAACTTTGTCGCAGCAGCCATTGTGTACTTCTTCCTCTTCGAGACCAAGGGCCTGTCTCTTGAGAACGTCGACATCATGTACTCCGACAACAACCTTTCTGCCAGGACCAGTAAGAAGTGGATTCCCGCCGGATACTTCTCCCGCGATCAGCGTGACGACTCTTACTGGGAACGCCGCCACAGCGCGGTCGCTGCTAATGGTGGCGTGGAAGAAAAGTACGGAGACAAGGACGACAGTTCACCTGAAAGGGGCATGTCGTTGCACCAAGAGCGTGTTAACTAGGTATTGGGTTCTTCTAGGGCTCTCTCACAATACTGGTAACACCGTGTTCTCTTCTTATCTTTTGAGCGTATTCATACTGCGACTCTCATAGCATCTTTGTTAGCATAGCATCTTGTGTATATTAGAAGTATCATGAAATAACGCGCTACCATTATTTGATATGTTAAAAAAAAGTTCGAACCATCAATCGTGAAGCGACACTATTATCTCTACCATGCTGAGAACATCCCCTCAATAAATATTACTATACGCAAGAAACCCACGTTGTCACGTTACGAAACACCGCTCAGCCACGCACCCTGGCTAATTTTAGCGTGGCGCATGTCACCAAAACGCGTCAGCTCCAAGCTTCATGCCCCCACCCCGCATATCCTCCAGCCACAACAAACCAAACAAGCAACTTACAGCCAACTCAACCCTTCCATCCCAACTTTCTTTCTCCTAAAACCTCGGGTTCTTCTTTCGCTTTGTACTTATCGTTGTTCGCATTTGCAACGCAAATCAAGCACCTTTTCCCTCTCATTACCCATCTTCCATCCGCTTTCCTGTGTGCGACACCACGATCTATTCTACGGGACCTCAGCGTTAAAAAGCGGAGAACCGAACCATGGCGCCGCCACTTCGACTCGACCTTCACGTCGAAGAGTTGACGCGGAGAGCAGCACTGACAACTTCATCTTATTCGTTCACCTCTTCACCGTATGCGACGCATCATTTTGAAAGGAGAGGGTTGAGCGTAAATCACACGCAGGCTGTTACCCTCGGAGTAATCGCGGCGTATGTGGTGGGGATTGCGTTGCTGTGGAATCTGCCGTATGTGAGGTGGGTATTGTGGCCGTTCAAGGTACGTTTAGATTTGGCTTTGTTTCCTGGGTTGGTGGAGAACGGGACGAAAGAGGTGATAATGAGTGTGCTTTTCGCTGCTCTCGTGAGATACTCTTTGAGAAGAGAAAGAGAAAAAAAGACGGATGACAGAATGCTGGTCCTGAAACAAAACCCATGAACGAGTTTTTCAAACAGGAACTGCTACTAACTTGAATTTCTCGTAAAAACAGATGCTGGTCATTGCATTCCATGAATTCTCCCACGCGATAACAGCATGCTGCACAGGCGGCCGCGTAGAATCCATCTCGCTTGACCCTCACGAAGGTGGAGTGACGCACATGCGCGGCGGCAAGCAAATCATCACTTTACCCGCAGGCTACCTAGGGTCATCTCTCATCGGCGCCCTTCTTACTTTCTGTGGCTTCAACATTGTCGCATCGAAAGTCGCTAGTATCGTCCTGGGCGTGTGCTTCCTGCTCACGCTATGGTGGGCCCGAAAAGACTGGCTGACTATCGTGACGATTCTGCTCAGTGTGGGCTTGCTTGTCGCATTTTGGTTCATCGAACATGGCGAGGCATTGAGGTTTATGGTTGTATGTTGCACCTCCTACCCTCCTTATGTTTTGTCCTGTGAAGCTGACATTCTTGCTCGTAGCTTTTCATTGGCGTCATGTCCTCGCTGTACAGTGTCTGGGATATCTGCGATGACCTTATCCTGCGTAAGGTAAACTCGTCTGATGCCAGCGTATTCGCCAAGCGCTACGGTGGCTCCTCGCAGTGCTGGGGCGTGATTTGGTCGATTATCTCGCTGCTTTTTATGGTTTGTGGTATTTTGGCGGGTTTGGCAGCGTTCAAGCAGAGCTTTGAGCAACAAGAGAAGGACAGTCAGGGGTTTATTCCTACGAGGTGATAGTGACGATTTTTGACAGATAATGCGTGGCATCGAGATGTTGTGAGAAAAGAACGATGTAGTTGGATTGATGTTTGAGTTCAATTAGGGAACTTTGGTTTTGGCTAGGAGGTGATGAACTATACCCTTTCTCTTCTTTACCGACAATTATATAAGCGACGAATTAAACAAAATACAATCATTTCCCGACCAAGCAGGTACGGTGACGCTAGAGTGTTCATCAAATAAGTGGTATCTAGCGAGAGAACGAAAAAAAAATCCCCCCTACAATCGACAAGATCATGTAATTCCCAACTCAGGAGGTCTTGGTCTACCGTCCTTGCACATGCGCCACATTCCTAATGTCCTTCGTCTCGATTCTGCCCACCTCAGGATACATATCATGGCGGTCAATATGACTATCTGCCGTCTTCACATTACCAAGGACTTGGTTGTTATTTTCCGCCGTCTCACTGTTCGCAGTCTGAACCTGCACAAGCATGCCCTTGTCGAATTCGGCACCACCAGCACTGACGTCAGTAGCCCCTCGCTCAGGAAATGTTTTGACTTCGCCCCCATTTTCCATGATAGGAGGAATGGCGTCACGCTTCTCGAGCGACAAGTCCTGCACTCGTGCATCGAGATTGCCCGGTGGAGACTGTGGTATGTCAGGAATTGCGCCGACGGACTTGGAGCGGACTGTTTGCAGGGGACTCAGATCTTCTGAGATTGGGTCTACTGTTCCAGTCGCCGAGAGAGAGCGCTGGGGATCGACGGACACGTGTGGAACGCTGTTGGATCTCTGTTTTTCCAATGCTGCTTGTTGGCTCTTGCTGCTCTTGTTCCATGATTTGAATTTGAAGGCGGAGAGCCAGCTCGGGCGCTTTTCCTTGCCTGCGTTGGGGTTTAGGGCGCGCTCGGCGGCAAGCTGGATGTGAGATTTCGGTTCCGGTTTGTAAGTGGGTCGCGCTGGTGCTTTGGAAGCAGCCGGTGCAGGAACTGGAGCGGTGCGTGTTTGTTGATCAGATTTTCGACGTTCTGCTTCATCTGTGTCTGGCTGCCCAAGACCAAGTTCTGCACGGTGGTGTGCGAGACTGGTTTCCTTGAGCTCTTGGCTAATGTACTGTAGGGCTTTGTCGATGACCTCGATATATTCAGGATAATCAACCTCGCATGCCTCGCGAATCAGACGGAGCTTCTCCCAATCCTGTCGTACTACCGGACCGCTTAAGTCAGGGTGCCAGCCCATGCTTTTGAGATCAGATCGGATTCCGCGGTCGACCTGCTCTTTCACGCCCATGAGGTCGATAAGAGCGTCGACCTCTGTACGCACTACCTTTACGTATTCGTTGAAGCGAGTCGTGTCTTTGACCTGCCAGTGCGAGGTGGTCATGCTCAGATTGCGCTTCAGGCTAGACCGCGCGCCAGTTTGTGTAAGGAGATCTTTCAACAAACCATACTTCTCGCGGAAACCTTCAAGCCGATTGGTGTCGAGCGCGGGGTATTCGGACTTTGAGAATGTCTTGGGGCTTTTCAGGCCATATACACTCATCAACTCATCTCGCGACATGTTACTGGGCCGGCCAGCGATCTCATGAAGCGCCTTTCTGATTTTTGCATTGATAACCTCTTCATCAAGTCTCGGATCTCGAACACCAAAGTTGACAGGCAAGTGTGGGTCTGGGTTTGTTACTCCAGGATGACTAGGAATCATATGTCGCGCGATGGTCGCAGGCGGCGCCGAAATGCCCACGGCATCTCCAAAGATGAGCAATCTGCCCTGTTGCAGGCCGAGCTTGGCAAGCGCTACTTTTTGTGCATGGTCGTTGTCTTTTGTCGGATGTATGAGGTTAAAAGCCTCCACACAAGTGCTGAACTGCGTGGCAAGAGAGAAGACATCGGTTAGCATCTGGGCCTTGGTCTTGGACCCAGGCGGCTCAGTCGACTCGACATAGTCAGTTGTGGGCTTGGTGGACATTGTGGTGAAGCGTTGTTGGTTTTCAGATGAACGAGTGGCAGTGGCAGAGCGGCAATGAGGAGAGAGGTCATGTTACGAGGGCCTAGACGCTAGCTTTAAAAAGAGGCCGAATACATGGCAAGATTCAAACCAAATATTCACCCTGACCGCATGTGCGCATGACGTCTGAGGCATTGTCCAATCTTCAGGTGTGGCGCAGCCGCGTGCACAGAAGGAGCGGGGCTTGCGGATCGGCAGGCCGTTTATCCTGACTTGGCTTTACTTGCAGACCCCTCATTCGTGAAAGACACCAGAACTGCAGCATTCAAGCACTAGAAAAATGTATGCCATGCCTTCTGCTGTTCATGATTGTGGCGCGGTGCATGCCGAGCAACAGCTTTTGAAAATACCTCACGGAAAATACCTCACCCAAAGCACGTCGCACAAAGTGCACAGGAAAAATTTCGTGCCAGAATTTGCTGCCATGGCCAGACTGTTCGCTAGTCTGTTTCAAGCGTATGCACAAGAGTATACTTGGCCATGGTAACGTAAAAAAAACAAATTGAACAGAAACAGAATACCAACAAATTTTATTTCAAAGTCTTGGTAGAGCCGTCCAGCTAATCGAAAGTCCTCAGTTCCAGACCGAATTCTCTGGCTCTCTTGGCACTGCAAAAATTACAACTGCCGGAAGCTCTATTCCGCAGTTTGTAATGTACATGGTTGTAACATGTCCGATTCGTAGCTGCGTATCTTGGCGTATGACGCTGAACCACAGGGTTCTACGTGGTTACCTTTACCGCCAATTGATTACTGACTCTAGCCATATTGATTTCACGATCGATACGCCGAGAGATCAGAGTTGTGGCGCTGCACTCGCGGGAAGCGCCATGCCGTGGAAGTGGGACGGAGTTGTTCCAGGAGACCCTAGTAAGCCTGGAAGCTGCAGGAAAACCAAGACCCACGGCTCGACTTTTCACAATAGGTTGTAATCTAAATTAAAGAACCATCTCCCCGGGTAGGCTTTGTTGAACGGTAGCTTGTACTGCTCAGCGTAGTCGAAGCAGGCACTGGTAAATGTCTGCAGTGCTCAGTAGATATCCGACCAAGTATGTCGGTGATGCATACTGAATGCGTCATGTCATGAAAATGTAGTGTAATCTCGTAAGCGAAACTGAAAAGGCAAATTGGCTTCTTGAATCAAACATGGTAGTAGGGACTTTTTCCTTCGGGTTTGTCCTCGCTGACGCTTCTCGCGGTGTTCGTATCGTCACATGACATGGTCTCTGTCTTTTGCTTTCGTAGTTCGTTTTGCTCTATGCTGAACTCATTGGTGACAAAGATGTCCTTGCCCACGTGGTTCAATGCACCAGGTCTGCTCTTTGGAAGCGCATCATCTTTGACGATATTGCAGTCGCTATCACGCTGCGTTTCGTTTGCATGGGATATGTTGCTCTCGTAGACAACTCCAGGGTGATGGTTGGGTTTCCAACCTAGTGCGTATGACTGACGCTTTGTATTGCCATTGCTGCCTTTGTGAGAGCCAAAAAGGGGTCCAAAAAGGCGTACGAATGGAGCGCGGAGCATTGGCAAGCAGGCGCAGATGATACCGGCGTTTGCCTCGATAACTGACCAAACAGTGGCGGGAATAGGGCCCCAAGTAGGATCCGGGTTGCTCGCAGATGCCGCAATAGTCGTAGCACGATAGATGGACGCAAAGGTAACGCTTCGTGGTGTCAGTAACGTGTCTTGAAGGGATTTGCGGGCAAACATACAAGCCACCAGTGCCAAACACTAAAGCCACCCCCAATTTCTCAGCTGTTCCCATGGTAAGTCTGAAAATTTGCCTAAGTGGCATTGCAAGGAGTACGAAGTCTGTAGTGATCTGAACGGTCGCGTAGGAGATCCACCAGGGCTCATTCCGGAAACACTTGGAACCTTTGATACTGTGGTCCCAGAAAGCGGCAACTGGAGTGCACTGAAAGACGGTAGCAAAAGTGAAAGCCACCCCGGTAATGACGAGCCATACATCTGGGGCTGATTTAGCAGATGTTTTTTTATGCAGTTTCGACTTAGATACTTACTCATGGCATGGCATGCAATGCGGAAAGATTTTGTAGTGATGGCGAAGATGCGATAGTATAGGCATACAACGGACATTTTGTTAAACAAAAGAACAACCTTGTAAACGACTGTCGGGGTCAGCATGTATTTTTCTTTAAAGCAACATGGGCCTAGACAATCTTTTTCTTTTCATCATATCTAGGTTACAATCGGCAAAAGGCCTTCTTTTGGGGCTTAACTTACTATTTGCTCCATAGAACCACTTGCGAGCAATGATGCGAGATTCTGTGGGCAATGTTTTCCAAGGCCTCCCATAGCCATATACAACAGCTGGACAGTGTTAGCAATCGTCTGTTGTACGATATAGATAAACTCACCCTGACACTCAGTAATAGTTAACAAAACTGAGGCCAATAAAGCTGCAATGATCAAATAGTCGTCCATTCCCATGCCATTTTTCTTGAGGAATCGCTGGGTGATGCGTGCGCCGACAAAAAAACCAGCCAGCACAACAGCCAGCACACTGGTGAGCCAAAGGCCCCATCCGCGCTCAATTGGTCCTTGGGAGCCCAGGCCGACGTTGGGAGCCATTCCGAGTGAAGGCGTATGGAAGGCGTAAGGTATCTTTTGGTAGAACCAGTGACCTAGGTACAACGGGACCTCGCAGCATAATTAGCTATCTAGGATCAAGGTCATATCTCCCGGGAGCCCATAGTTTCCGGTACGCTACATGCAGGGCGAGAGCCGTGGGCCGTCTGCCCTACGTACGGACCTGCCTTGTGGGGCAATCAGGGTTATCACGAGGGTGAATGTAAATCTTGCATCGTTGCCCAACACCACGATTGGATCTAGGACCAGTTTTCGGGGAATTACAAAGGTAGACTCTGCAGCCGTCTGCATGCCCTCAACATCTTCCTTGCTAGGGTGAATGCATCATCCGTATACATGTTAAAAAAGTCAGGATCGGCTCGGTGTCATGTACCAAAGAGGTATGGTTACCTGTCATTGAGACCAGGGCAGATGGGGATCGGCAGCGGCACATTGTGTCAGTAGGCATTGACATAAACGAGCGCATCGTAGACATGAGACGCATTGAGACTTGCTGTACTGAGAGCATGTTTAAGCAACGACATGTAGATAATTTTGCTGAGTAGGATTCGCATCGTGTCTCCAGGAGCCTGGTACTCGTCATGTCGTTGTCAAGGCAGTAGGGTTCCGCGTGGTTGGGAAGGAAGACTTGCCATTTTGAGACTAGCGCAAACATCTCAAGTGCCAGTCGATGCAACCGAGATGAAGCCCTCACCCGCAAATACCGTCATGCCAAAAAACGATGCCGTTGCTTGTCTGTGCTGGTGCCCTGCTGCGCCCCCAACGTTGATCGATTGATGTCTTTTGTGTTACGTTTACCATTTGCCTCGGCCGGACCTTCTTTCAACCTCATTTGCCCGGTCGACATCTTATGCGAAGGAGCGTGGGCGACAAGCTAGCCAGCCTACTCCTGCCGTAGGCAGGCGGCGAACCACAATATGGAATTGTCCCGTTATAAGCCCGCTGCCATCCCTCGCCGCCAAACCAGCCACTCAAATCTTCCCTAGGGCTGTTGTGGTTTCGAGTTGACAAGATGCAGCACTTTTTTCTTTCGGCTGCAACCATAGCTTCACTTTTCGGCTCGGCTGTTACAGCACCAGCGAGCAACTCAAGCGTCAAGACATCCAGTGGAACCATAGTCGGACATGCAGCCTCTAACAAGACTCATGTGACTGAATTCCTGGGAATTCGTTATGCAGAAGCACCTGTAGGCGAGCTGCGATTTGCGGCACCCAAGAAGTTTGAAGCGCCACCAGGGACCGTATTCGAGGCGTCCGAGTGGGTGGGTCATCCTCATGCTGCAAATTCAGGAGAACATGCTAACAGTTGCAGTCGGCGTATGTTTCCACTGTACAACGAGGAAGATGTCTCTAATCATGTTGTAGTGACTGCCCTTATCTCAAACCGCCTGTATCTCCGTTTCCAAACTTCACACAGCCATCTGGCTTGCGTGTATGGAAGAACTTTGCAGCGCAGAGCAACAATCCTGTCTCCGAGGATTGCCTGAAGCTCAATGTTTGGACAGCGAGTGCCGGCAAACCTAATGCAAAGAAGCCAGTGCTGGTCTTCTTTCATGGAGGACGTACGTCATTTCTGTGTTGCGAGTCAGAACGGGTTCCACTAACACACTGTCTAGGCTTCCAGATTCCCGGCCCTTACAGCCCTTTCTACAACGGCCAGTACCTTGCTGATGCTGAGGACGTTGTGGTAGTGACTCTCAAGTAAGGCAAACAGACTTTACCTGCACACATGCACTGACCATGTCAGCTACCGCTTGGGCATATTTGGCTTCGCCGGTGCTCCTGGCGTTGAGAAGAACGCAGCACTCCGTGACCACCGCACTGCTGTAGAGTGGGTGCGTGACAACATCAAGGGTTTCGGGGGTGATCCTTCGCGCATCACAATCTTCGGACAAAGTGCTGGTGCTGCTGCTGTTGATTACTGGGCGTTTGCATGGAAGAATGACCCCATTGTTTCTGGCCTCATCTCTATGTCTGGCACCTCACTCAGCTTTATTCCGAATACAGTGGAGTACTCGCAAGCTATCTGGTATAATGTATCTCAGACCCTTGGCTGTGGTGGTCCTGGAGATGATTCTGCCGCAGTGTTGTCTTGCGTTCGCTCAGCAAATATATCCGCTGTTATGGCAGCTGCTGCAAAGGCTCCCGGACTTCCTAGTGTCGGCTTGACGCAGCCACCTTTCCATCCAACTGTTGACAACATAACAGTATTTGAGGACTACCAGCAGCTTTCCAAAGCTGGCTCTTTTGCCAAAATCCCCTTCCTGGCTGGCAATGCTGATCACGAGGATGGTTGGTATCGCATTTCTGGCTGGGGAGCTAAGCTCAACTTCACCGATGCCCAGTGGAACCTGTTCGCTGATCGTGGTTTTGCTTGCCCGACTGCCTTCTCGGCCACATATAGAGCTCAGCACAGTGTCCCCACATGGCGATACAGGTACCATGGCGATTGGGATAACCTGCGGCTCTACAATGGCAGCGCAGGTCTCGGGCCTCGAGGAAGCGCAGCCTATCATGGATCTGACCTCGGTATGGTTTTCGGTACTGCTCAGGATATCTCTGGTCTTCCAAATAGCCTCGTGGAGAACAAGTATATTGCCTATGTGCAGGGCGCATGGGCCGCATTCGCACGAGACTCCCAGAAAGGTTTGACCAAGTATGGCTGGCCTCAGTACATGTCCAGTAAGTCAACTTACCGCCAAGATATGATCACATGCTCACACTGTGTAGATAATGCTACTCTAGTGGAACTGGCCTATGGCAACAGTGTCGAACCCAAATTTGTCAACCCTTCGATCTATGATGCATCATGCCCTGCAAAGAACGATCCAATGCCTGGACGAGGCGCATTCTAAGCAGAGCAATTCTCTTCTCGTATAGTTATCATATTAATTTAAATTTGGAAGAATTACCTGCATTACTATCTGCTTCCATCGAGAGTACCGGAGAAGGATAGGGGGATGTCGCTGACCCAAGGAGTTGAACTATTATCCCGGCAGATTCCGACTATCGCATCTCACATCTAGTCGAGCTTGGCAGTGTTGCTCTCTTCCAATACGAAATCGTGCACCATTGTGCTAAATCTATCGCTGTAATGCAAGTTTCTGGTACGGCATCGACCACACAGGACAGAAGGTGGGATTCAATCGCGGTGAATAGCCCGGATGATTGATTCTGGATTGCTCGTGATTGGTCTGTGGCAACTTTATACGTAGGTGGCTTACGCACTGACAGGGACACACGTGGTGAAGGCGTATCCTGGTCTTTCGGATCTATGGATCCGAGTGTCACCCATGTAGTACATTGAAGTTTCCCAAGGGAGGTCTTCTTGCATGAAAAGGTGCATCAAATGAATTTCCAGTCACCAAAGGAGGATTATTTGTAGTCTATATTATGTGGTATTTTAAGACGCACAGCGCCGGCGACGAATACTTGTAGTCTACCACCACCACTAGTATCGTTTATTGGCTGGCAGCAGTCAAAAAACATGACTACAACAGCTCGACAAAGATAATTTGGACAAACCCAAATTCCCTATGAGATGTCCTTGGTTATTATATGCTATGGAACTTCATCGTCAGAGGAAGTGGTGAAGAATGTATGCCTTGAAGATGATCTCCCGTCTTGGCAATGTATATGCTCACCCGTTAAAGCAAGGGTGTCAAGATAGGTCTGCCGGGGATAGCATCCTTTGCCCGTATCTGCTAATAACCCACCCAGATGAAATCGCCGTGGAGGCCTTACAGCTGCAGCGTAATATATACATCCAATACGAACACTTTCCAGCTGTCTGGGTTTGTACCCCCAAAGGAATGATCATGTGGCCGCCAGGTACAAAGACCCAAGACAGTTCAACATTGACCAAATACCTAGGCTCTATTTCCCATAGCAACTGCTGAGAGAAATACTCTACACCAACCAACCACGATGAATTCTGTCGGCACGTGGACGTTCGCTCCAATCCCTACCCAATGGCCTACGAATATCCTTCCCAACTTTGGATATTGGAGTGCAACCAATGGATCCTGGGATTATCAAATCCAGTTGGCATGGCCGCTGAACTGGACTTCCCGGGAAGAGAGTTCGGTTGTCGAGACAATGTAAGACGTCGATAAACCCACTGGTGCTGAAGTTAAGGCCCCACACACTGACATAGATACTAGGTACGTCTTGGACGGCAACGCTCTGGGCCTGACAGCAACGGAAGCTGTTCGTCGCCGCCGTCCCGTCGAGTTTAACATGCCAGACTGCATTATAGTGAGCATTGGCTACCCGGAGACGATTGATAATTCGCCGTACAGTACCCACCGCAGCTACGACTACCAGCCTCCTGTATGCGACGATTGTCCCTTGCCAATTGTGCCCGGAGTACCTTCAAATGCAGATAACTTCATTGATTTCATCGATACAGCTCTTCGACCCTGGATCCGCAACACTGTCTTTCCCAATGCCGATTTCGACCGCGATGCTCTCTACGGCCATTCATTTGGTGGTCTCTTCACTTTGTATGCTCTGACCGTTCGCCCAGACCTTTTTGATACGTTTCTCAGCGCCTCACCTGCGCTCTTCTTCAACAATAACTACGTCTTCAACAACACGGACTTTCTTGCCCCTCTCATGTCACATGGCCCTAGAAATAAGTCCGATGGCAAGATGAAGCCAGCGTTTCAGATCAGCTATGGTGCACTAGAGCAAAACCCGGTGCAGAGACGAACGGAGACGGACGACGAGTTTGAGTTCAGAAAGAGTATTCTCGTGCCGCAGCAGATGGCCACGTTGTCACAGAGACTGTATGGCGCACTAGAGAATAGTCGTGCGCTAAGGGACATAAGCCTTCGCGAGTATCCGTTTAGTGAACATGCGGTTGTCGGGGCAGCAGCACTGGCGGATGGGCTTGACTACTTCTTGGATTGGTGCTCGGCAAAGTATTGTTAGAGTTCAAAGGGGTCCAGGGGAGGTGCCGTGTGATCCCAGTGGATAGAAGCGTGATTGGTGTTGAGCTGCATGATTGTCCCACTCTTTCATGACTGTGCAGACTGTTTGTCAACTACTGAATGTCACCTGCTTCAGCGTGCGTTGGGCTCTGCTTTGCGCTGTTTTCCACATTACCGTCCGCGGGTGAACGCTAATCCCCACATCCGGTTCGCACGACAAGATGGGGTAGGAGTCGCTCTGGTGGTGGGTGGCTACTCTTGCAAATTCCATCAGGCCGAATTCAAGTAGTGAGAAGCAAATTGGCAGCTACATCAAGACATACGAGAGCACCTGGCAATGCTTATTCCGACTAAGCGTGAGGTGCGGTAAATTGTTGCTGGGTATCTCGCTCACACATCAGGCAAAGTCCCCGAGACCCTTTTGCTGTTCATCCACCTTGTCGTCTCCGCTGTACCATGACGTTTGCATGATGACGATCCTATCATGATACTCTGTTATACTACCTTCTGACTCGCCGCCGCATGTCCCTGGGGCTTCGTACAGATACCGAGTGCCAGCTCAACTATACGTTCCGCGTTAAGCGGTGCCAACAGCACCATCAGCGTTAATTGCAGTGTTTTTTTCTGCATCCTAAACTTTATCAAGATGGGTACCTGGCCGGGCTAGTTGCCAGTTTGGCATAGTAATGGTGCTCGGCTTGACCGCCTTGGTTGATATCGTGTGGGGATGTCGGTACTAGCAGTGCGAGCATGTGAGAATGGTCGCCATGATTTGACCCGCGACTGGTGGAAACGAGCAAATTAGCACCCCGAGATGGTGCACAGGTTGGGCGCAGCAGTAGGCACGTTCAGACACATGGGGAGAGGATCGGTGATAGCAAGAGTGGACATGTCCCACCGCTCATTGCGCGAAAGTTGGAGAAGGTGATGCGGGCAAAAGACGGCGGGCGGCGCCATTGGGTGGCGGTGGTGGGGGCAGTGGGGACAGCCGCTGTAAGAGCCTCAACGGATGGCCATCCGGTGTTTGACCAGCGCAGAAAAAGATTTCGCCTAGGGTTTCCCGGGATACGTCATCTTGAGGAAAGAGGAAACAAGGGTCTGGTGGGGGGATGCTTTCGGATCAAATGCCACTGGGCGCGCTGAAATACATATCAAAACCACTCTGACGCCCGCCTCGTGCTCGACACAAGCGCAAGCATTCTCTCATCCCATCACCGCTGGACGGCCCTGCTTCTTGAACCACTTCGCCATCCTTCACCATCCTTCACCATGCAGCGAACACACACCACCGAGAGCTTGCGTATGCCTCTGGCATCCAACATTTCCACTCTCAATATGAACAAGGCCCCACGTCCCGGCATTGAGCGCGCACCCACATCCACCAACCTTACACGGCCCATGCCCATTCAGCGTCTCGAGGGAAAGGTTGTCATGATCACGGGCGGAGGCGGCAAAGTCGGTGTCGAATCAGCCGGACGACTGCTCGTCGAAGGCTGCAACGTCGCCCTCATTGACATTGACCAGAATGCTCTTGAGGCTGCCGTTCCCGTCCTCAAGGCCGCCATTCCAACCGGCGCGCCAATTGAGTCTCGACTGCTCACCATTGTAGCCGATGCGACCAAGGAAGCCGATGTCGAGGCCTGTGCCAAAAAGGTCGTGCAGCGGTTCAGCAAGCTCGATGCTGCTCTTTTGAACTGCTGCCATCGGGGGGCATCCAAGAGCATTTTCGACGTTACCGAGGATGACTTTGACAGGATCATGACCATCAATGCAAAGTCTGGTAGGTTTTCTGCAACACAACGTCACGTCACACAACACGTCCATGCGCTAACACCCAACCCCAGCTTTCCTCGGCGTCAAATACGCTGCAACGGCCATGCAGACCACCTCGGGTGCCGGTTCCATCATCATCCGCTCCTCCATTGCTGGTCTCCGTGGCTTCCCCAATCTCATTTCCTACAGCGCGTCCAAGTTTGCTCTCCGTGGTATTGCGCTTACCGCCGCTGAAGAGCTCGGTCCCCTCGGTATCCGTGTCAACACCATCCACACAAGCATTATCCAGACAACTGGCTACAAGGATGGCTGGAGCAAAGAGCGACTCGCAGAGCTCAAGGAAGAGACGGCCCTGGACCGATTCAGCAGCCCAGATGATGTCGCCAGCGTCGTCGCCTTCTTGGTCAGCGAGGACAGCAAGTTTATGACTGGCGGTCATTTGAAGATTGACGGCGGATGTGTCGCTGTTTAAATAAAAGAGATGGAATAAACGCATTTCCGTATGGGGAGTGAGGACGAGCTTGCCATCAAGACGACTTGAATGACTTTTTTGCATCAATGGAGTTTGGGAGGATTCAGCCCATAGAGGCTTTCATTTTCCATTTGTCATATTTTTTTATTTATGGTTTTTATCAGTCGGTTCGGTCCTACTGGTTTCATACATGTCAAAGATACTGGGTTTTTCCTTGGTTCTAAGTGGTTGTGGGTTGGTACCCTTTGAGGTTCAGACGAGAGGGAAATACCTTTGTGATTATTTACGTCTGCATAGTGGACGTCAATGATGAGAATCGATGCTGTATATTGATTTGTTCGTCTTTCTGTTTTGTTGTTGATGTACCGTGGCTTGGCACTATTCCTTTCTCTGCTACTCTACTGCTTGCCTTTTCTTAACTACTTGTCTAACCCATTCGTAGCCGCAAACACTCAGCGCGTGACGTCAGTATGATTACCGTATTGGGCACCCCGGGCTCTTATGTGCCGTGTGCGAGCATGGCAGTTTGTATACAGCCCATTCACCACATTACTGTAAAGCACGTAATGAGTCTGATTTTCTTCCGAAGAGCTCCGAGGGTGGAGTGGATTGTTACGGAGAAGGAGGGGCCAGTGATGTCGTAGTGATGGGTTGACGTCGAGAGAACAACACAGACTGCTGTATCTCGATCATTATATACAATCATAAGGAAGAAAGTATTTCTCTCTCTCTC
>JAWDHC010000050.1:0-127813 GCA_036172615.1 Curvularia verruculosa | reverse complement strand
GATATAACGTGTTATAGTCTCGACGTCGACGCGCCGGTGGGGTGTGTCCGACTCGCTTGGGTGTCCGACTCGCTTGTGAACCACGTTACATCTTAAATAGAAGTAATATTAGGCTTCTAGTATCAAATTTGAAAGAGTCAGTTTTTGTAGATAAAGTAATAAAGTGATATAAATAGTATCTCTATAAATAGAAGATTTATATCATACTGATACTCGTAATTTAAGTTAAATATATTAAGCTATAAAGGTTCAATATCTATTAGTACATACTAAAGAGTGTAGCCTGCTTATTATTAAGTACGTTCTAATTAGTTATCTTTCGATATTCTAAATAGTTCCCGTGCTTACTAGTAACTAATATAGGGCTCTGCTTATTATCAAGCGCTGCTTAAAAATAAGTGGTTATGTGATTACGCCACAGTCTATAGAATTGCGGCGTGGTTGCCTTTAGCTTAAATCCTTCAAACTGCTAACATGACTGGGGTGTTATCACTATAAGCGTCATCACGAAGTTCTTAAGGGTTGTCCGACTTAGGGGTCGTAACACCCAACCCTGGTGTACTCCCTACCCACTCGCCAGCCTAGCTAGCAGCGTATTAGCCATATTGCGCATAGCAATATAGATATGCGCAAATCCACGCTAACCTAGATTAAGTATATAGCTATTGATTATCTTCCCTTCTGTTTTAGTAAGCTTCTTTAAATTAGGCTAGTAATCGCGTCTAGCGCGCTTCCTAGCGCGTCGATTACGAAATATTAATCTAGGTACGTTGAAGGTTAAAGCCACGCGCCGGCCTATTTAAATTTAATTAGAATAAAGAGACTTCAAAGCAAGCTAAATATCTAATTTATTCAAGAGGAATTGAGTAGCGTGGCGTAGAGCTATAATAGAGGCAAGTGTGATAGAGTAAGAAAGTTGGTGAGATGCGCGACTCGCTTATCTAACATGTTAAATTATTTTAATAATGATATGAATGGTACAATAAGACTACATATAATACTAAAGTAGCTATTTCAGGCTATAGAAGGGGGGGGGGGGGTTTAGTAAGAGCAACAGCTAGCATGTGTAACTAACCAGTGTGCGGAGCGTTTCTAGGAGCACAGCGTTTCTAGAAGCAGGGTACTTGATCCAGAAGGCCTTTCCTGCTCAAGGTACAACTTGGCTGATGTCTTTAGTCTACTGTCTCTTAGGTCGTTGCGGGTGGCACCTATCACTCATTCACAAGGAGATAAGGGACTCACAAGATCGAATCTTCGACCAAGATCAAAAAGCTTATCAACATTGGCGCTGCCCAGCGTCTAAATCTCAAGGGAAACACCCAGCAAGATCTTGCATTCTTGCACTGCACTCTTACAGTTCACCCACGGTGAGCGGTGGGATAGCGAGACTACAGACCCGTCGGTAAGCCAAGACTTTGACTCACCAACAAAGATCTTATCACCATTGTACGATACAATAAGAACGTTAAGGCTTGTGAACTAAAATCCGTGTCCCTCTAGGAGCTTGCCAATACGCTCTCTGTCGCAATTCATGGTTCTAGAATGTTTCTCGACAGGCACATTCGCAATTATCAACAATACCAGCCAAATGCAAGAAATACCTCTAGAAAGTTTAATCAAGTTAAAGTTTAGCAATAATATCTTAAGGTTGATAAGTGATCATAGAAACGACAACCATCATGTGGTTGAGGTATTTACAAAAGCTAAATCAAAATTTCTGCCAAATCCAAAAGGAATGTTGCTTAAGCTGGACAAAAGAGATTGGAAAAACTCCAATCTTGACCCTAATTGATGAATCGTGCTTCTTAGAATATGGGGTCGCTGCTCGTTCTATAGTAGACACAGAGGCAGTATGATCGATAGATTCTAACTAGACAGAGACATAGCTAGGGGAGAGGGATTGATTGAATGGCACAAGTGACTCTATTCAATTACTTCTGCTAGCCCGCTCTGGACATCCACTCTACCTCATATCTACGTAATCTGCTATTAAGTAGTATGATACTTAGCTAACATTTATACAGTAGTTAGCGAATGCGGCTTCATCCCTGGGGGCTGCTGCGACACTGTTTCCGCCAGTTTGCCGACAGGGGTCTCTAGTCCACTTGCTGCAACGGGTAACAAGTCTCCGTTATGCAGATTGCGCCCGCCAAATGAACAGACAGCTTCAAATCTCTCGCTAGCAACCAATTGTAGCATGGTAGACTAAAGTATTCCATACATCAGCTACAGCTTTTGTTAGATCAAGCAAGAACCAAAACATTCAAATACGACTAGTTAGTTACAAAAATGTGCCTATGTTATCTGCAGAAGTAATACTTGTCCAGAACTGTACCCAAGCGCAACATGCCCGCCATGGACCGCAGTACATTCAGGGTCATAGTCAGCAGGTATCCAAAGCATATCCTCTCCGTCCACCTTCACCCACCTGTCCGAGACAGAGACAAACTTCGCAGAACGCTGAGACGAAGGAGTGTATGTAGACAGAACTGGTTGAGGAAGCGGCAGCAGTCCTTCATCTGTATACACGCCCGACCCATCCTCAGAAAAGACTATACTGCGCGCCGAGTGTAAGAGTTCAAAAGTGTGCAGTAGCTGTCCTTTCTTAGCGCTCCACAACCGCACCGTCTTATCATCCGAGCCCGATGCCAGCCAATCACCGTCTACCGAAAAAGCTACGCTAGTAACACTGTTTGTATGGCCCCTAAGTGTGTGGAGTGGGTGTCCTCCTATATTTACGTCCCACACGCGTACCGTCATGTCGTCTGAACCCGATGCCAACCGATCACCAGCTGCCGAGAAAGCTACGCTGATAACACAGTTTGTATGGGCCCAGAGCGTGTGTAGCAGCTGTTCCTTCTTTGCGTTCCACACCCGCACTGTCGTGTCGTATGAAGCTGATGCCAGTCGTTCGCCATCTGGCGAGAATACCACGCTGTGAACAGCGCCCTTATGTCCTATCATCGTATGCAGTAGAGGTTCTTTGTGTTTTTTAAGCCGCCTAGGGAGGAACTTGTCCAATGATACTGATAACGAATGAATGTCGTCTTCTAACAAAGCCTCACTACTGGCATAGCTCGTATGGTCTTCAAGCGTGCGCAGCGGCTTTCTTGCCTCTATGTCCCATACCCTTACCGTTTGATCATGGGAGGCTGATGCCATTCGATCTCCTGCCTTCGAAAAGACTACGCTGTAAACACGAGAAGTATGCCCCTTAAATATATGTAGCGGCTGTCCCGTCTTCGTGTCCCATAGCCGCACCATATTGTCGTATGAAGCCGATGCTAGTTGGTGCCCGTCTGCTGAGAAGGCCATACCGTGGACAAGTTTCGTATGGCCCTCGAGCATCTGCGGGGACTGTCTTGCAGTTGTGTCCCACACCCGTACTGTCTGATCATTGGAAGCCGATGCTAGTCGATGCCCATCTGCTGAGAAGGCTACGCTGTTAACGGCACCTGCATGGCCCTTGAGCGTGTGCAGTAGCTTTCCTGTCTTCGCATCCCAGATGCGCACCGTCTTGTCGTATGAAGCTGATGCGACTCGATTGCTGTCTGCCGAAAAGGCCACGCTCCTAACACTCTGAGTATGGTCTCTGAGTGTGTGCAACAGCTGTCTTGTATTTGCGTCCCATACCCGTACTGTCTGATCATGCGACGCCGATGCCAGTTGATGTCCGTCTGCTGAAAAGGCTACGCTGATAACAGCCTTTGTGTGGCCCTCAAGCGTGTACAGTAGCTGTCCTGTCTCTATATTCCAAACCCGTACAGCCATGTCTGAGCAAGCTGATACTAATCGATTCCCGTCCCCTGAGAAAGATACGCTATTCGCAGATAGAGAATGGTCATCTAGTGTGCATAGCAGCTGTCTTGTCTTTGCGTCCCACACCCGTACTGTCCGATCATGGGAAGCTGATGCTAGTCGGTCACCGTCTGCTGAGAAGACCACGCTATAAACGTATGAAGTATGCTCTTTAAATGTGTATAGTGGTTGTCCCATCTTCGTGTCCCATAGCCGTACCGTTTTGTCGTCTGAAGCTGATGCTAGTTGATTGCCATCTCTAGAGAAGGCTACACTGTTTATACTATGCGTATGACCTTCAAACGTCTGTAATGGGTGTCCCGTCTTCGCATCCCACAGCCGCACCGTATTGTCGTATGATGACGATGCCAGCCGGCCCCCATCTACTGAAAAGGCCACGCTTCTAACAACATTAGTATGCCCCTCGAGCGTCTGCAGTAGAGAGCCCCATTCTTCCTTAAGCCTTGGCTTTACTCGTGCTCCCTCTGGCATTTCCCCCTTGAACTGTTGCCGCACAATGCTCTGTTCTGGTGCAAACGCTAGCATACCGTAGTACACCTGCAGCGGCGCCTCGTGGATCCCAGACCTACCCCACATCGCGAACCGCAGCGCATCGTGGACGAACTTCGACATCGTTGCGTTTTCTCTTCCCTTGCGCGTACGCTAGTCAGCCATAGTCTCTCTTTCCTGCAATTACTTGAATTACCTTAAACTCCGCTTCTAACTTCTGCAGCGCTAGTATAGCCTCTGGCATCTTTTGCAGCAGGCTCAAAGCTTCCAGCCAGTGCAGTAGGTGCTTCTGAAAGAAGTTGTGCACTATGCCACCGTCTACACACATAGCCCTGCAGCTTTGTTTGCCTGCCTGCACATGTTCGACCCAGTATTCGCATGCATACGCGATCTGAGGGAGATTGCTGTTCTCAATGCACCCTTGTGTAGACGCATCTTGTGTACGCGCACCTGGCTTCTGCAAGCCGCATATATCTCTCCGCAGCACACCGTTCATAGCACCTAGCAGGCGATTAGCCATTTGCCCATGCTCATCGGCTAATGTCCCATCAAACGCCTGCCGCCCGTTGCCGGCAGTGAAATAGTCTTTAGCTGACAGGTGAATAAAAGATACTGTGTCTTGGCGGACAGTAAGAAACGAGCTGCAGCGAATGACTAGGTCAATCACTGCCTGGGGATGGTCAAACTTGTCGCTCGGGAGGCTAGCAACAATAACGAGTTCTCTTAAGCGCAAGGGTCGGAAGGTGATGGTGACTGCACGGAGAACAGCTTTGCAATAGCCTACTACTTTCCGGGCATCGTCCTGCCCCAGTATTTGTGCCATCATTCGCTCGTACAGCGGGTCTAGTCCGCGTGGCACCGCCTGTAGCACCTCGCGTGTGCAATAGACGGGCACCTTCTCCAGCTCTTTGCACACCAGCCACACCCATAGGAACGTGCCTTCGGCCTTGTCGCGGAGCTGCTGCTGCACTTCTGCATGTAGTTTTGGCGGGTACTTCTGTACAATCGCCAGCTGCTGCACCTTATGCTGCACAAACGCTGCCACCGCTCTTGAGACATGGCTCGCCTTTATCTCGAGGCTCACGTTAACACCCCGCGAGTTAAGCTGAAGATACCGCTCGATCTCGGGTGTGTTGCGGCTTGTTACCAACCACTTGACCCGCGATCGCTGCCCAAGACTTTCGTCCGTGATTATATGCAGAAGCTCAGATAGTCCTGATGTGCACTCGTCGAGCGCATCAACAAGCAGGTAGGTTGGCGGAAGGGATGGGTCGTCAAGCATATTTGACAGTATCCCCCTTAGCGAGTACACGGCATTCGGCCCCTCAAACAGTTGCTTGCCCACTATCTCGTACTGCCGCTGCATATGTCGTATCAGCTCCTTTCTCTGATCGACAAGTAGATAGATTATCCCGCGAAGGACTGACACGGCATTGTTAAGTTCAGGCCGCGCACTCTGGCAGAAGAAGAAGGCAAGCAAACATGGTTTAGAGACAGGCCATAGCCTAGCCAGCACATTCCATGTTGGTCGCTTTACTTCGTCTGTCCGAGACAGCTCAGCGATCACGCCCATCGTCATCATTGTCTTGCCTTTGCCCGGGTCGCCTCTGATCCACATTAGCCGCAACTCGTCCTGCGTCCTCCATCGCTGGAAATTCTCGTCCTTTAACAACCAGGTATAGCAGTCTCGCAGCAGGTTATCTTTGTCGCCCTCGATCCGCGCCTGGTCTTGACGTGGATCCGTCACCCGCAGGTCTCGCAGGCACTGGTTAGTGTCTGAGCCGCCCGGTCCGTTGGAGTAGTTATATATATTGTGTCCATAATGGCTATGCCCGCCGGATGCATGGTTGTTCGTATATGTCGTAGGGTAGTTGGCTGCGGCTTGCATCACTGCGAGCTGTGTCGCAGTCTCCTCAACGCTGAGTTGACTATTTTCTACACCATCCGTACTGTACCAGCAACGATCCAGTCAACTCTAGATCTCTTTACATCAATGCAACGCAAAAGTTGGTCGCCTGTGTATGGGAAAAGGCGAAGACGCGTTCTCTGTCAGGGAGAGGACAGCACGAGATAACGGAATATGCGCAAAGCAGATTGGGCGCCAGAATGCTCGCTATACGTTGGGTTTTCAGCTAAGCCAACACTGGCTCAGCTGAATGGTCTTGGCGAAATACTGACCTTTTTGACTGGTTGTATGCGATGAGCTGAGCGTCAGGTCCATTGCAGCTTTGATTACCGCTTAGGAAGAGTGTGGGGTAACTGTATAACCCCGCACGTAGTCTACGTTGGATCTTGTCCACTTTTAGACCACAACATCTACTCTAACATCAGAAGGCGCAGAAAGAGAATGACAGAAGTAGCAGGGCTCGTCATCGGTGCAGTCAGTCTTGCAGCTACCTTCACCACCTGTGTAGACTGCTTTGAGTATGTCCAGCTGGGTCGAAACTTTGGCAAGGACTATCAACGTTCGCTTCTAAAGCTGGACATTGCCAAACTCCGTCTATCGCGATGGGCCGAGACCGCTGATGAATCACGCAATCAACACCAAGTCCTTGTGCGGACGATGGCGGACGCGCAGAAGGTAGAAGCACTCTTGGGGGAAATCATTGTCTGCTTTGCCGACGCCGAGAGGGTCTCCCAGCGTTTCCAGACCAAAGGCAACAGTGCCACAGAGTTACAGGTGTACAACGCCAATACGGACTTGGAACCGAGCCTGCAAGTAATGCATGACAAGATGCATGATCTAGCATTGAGACGTCAGCGGCGGAGCAGTGTGCGCCAGAAGGCAGCATGGGCTCTCTATGAGAAGAAGCACTTTGACCGGTTGATCAGCGATGTCGTTGAGCTGATCGACGGCCTGACGCAGCTCTTTCCCGCTACCCAACAGCGTCAAAGCGAGCTCGCGGTTGAAGAAGTCCGAGAGATTGAATCGCAACCTGCTGTTGGAGAAGTTGAGATTGCCGCCGAAGGGGTCGATAACCTCCTTGTCTCTTCCATCCAACAAGTACTCGCCGCCCAAGGCAGCCACAACTTCACCATAAATACGGTCACTGGCGAAGCGGACGCTCAGTACGGCGATCGATATGCACGGGGAGCACAGCACACCGGACCTGGACACTCATATGATCGCAACGAGGCCTCGGAAAAAGCACAAGTGCAATATGGGAACCGTTATCTGTAAAGTAAGGGAATATTGGCAGCATTCTTGACTTTGCGGGTGATCAACGTTGAGGGAGAGCGTCCTCGTGTGGGTTGCCACCGTCCAGACCAGAACTGCGACAAATACCCAGTGTGCTTATAAGACAAGGAAATATCTGTGGTTTAGCGTTACTCTATAACTACCAATCTTGAGCAATATCATAATTCTTATACATCTTCCCCACTGCCGTTCGAAGTAGTCAGGTTGTATTTGGGTATAGTTCAGGAATGGTGTTGCTCCTATCATTGTCCTAGCCATTCTCTTGACATGTATGTGCACCTTTACATCTTCTCATCGGTGTTACTCACAGTCGCGCAACAAGTCCGAAAATAGTATTAGCTTGATTTCTCTACTATTACAACCTTGGTGCACACTAAGGTGGTAGGCCATTAGAAATGTGGAGAGCTACGCGCAAAGTCATCTCTATAAGCAAGTGAGTAAGAAAGGACAAAAACTGTCTATCAGGCCGCTTGACGTGATCTGCGTAAACGATTCACTTTGCCAAATTTGGCAGGTGAGGCTACACAAACCTGTTCGCGCTCTAGCAGAAATGGTGTCGCATCTGCGTGTTGGGATGAAGCTGTATTCGCTAGCGGCTGTAACTATATTACTTAGTACACGAATATTCTGTATCTATTTCTCACCCTAATGATATATTCTTCTTACTCCAACGTGCATCTCTTCGTGACAAGCATCCCAGTGTGCCAGAACTAGCCAATCAACTCCTCAAGAATCTGCGACCCTCGCTAAATAATAGGTTAGTTCCGGTACACGAAGATGTCCATCACCAAGAGGTAGACGTTAGCGGTAAAAGAATAGAGATTGCTAGGATATAGCGATCTCAGATATCAAACAAAAATTCCATGTATGATGCTGAGCCTCTAGATTCTGTCAGAGATTAGCTGACTAGCTTAGATCCCCAACAGTGTTAATGAAATTGTCTATAGAGAATTTCCAGACAGCCACATATGGTGTTTCTTAGCAGATCCCAGAGAGAAATATGAGGAAGAAGGTAGGTGTATTAAGGGTGTAATAGCAAGCAATCATATCCGAGAAGGCCTAGTAGGTGCGAGATTGAGGGTTACATAAGTACGACCTTTATAGTGTAGCTAGTGAACAAAATCGTTACGCTGATATGGTGCATCTAGGCGCATGGCTCATCGCTAAAGATCTTTCTCGGTGGTGGCTCTCCAAACCCTGTTGTGGGTGTTGGTAAGCGATTTCCGCGTATCAATACGCTCAAATGAGCTTAGCGTTTTTGCTGTTTCTTTCTAAAAACAATGGTCCATTATTTGACTTAGTTATTTATGTACCAAGTTTGGTACTGTGTTCAGTTTAGGAACTTAAGAGTAGGATTCCCAAGCTATTATAAGACTTCGTTCACAACTCTATCTTAGGCACTAGATCCAGTTATCACATCTGCCATTCCCACATTAATGCTTGCAGCATTATAGGAACTGTGGTTTTCCTACTTTTCTTATTCATCTAATATCCTTGAGTATGCTAGTAGTTAGGAAGTTGCACGGTTTATAGTTTTGGTACAGTATGATTCGCGAGGCAGCCGTTGAAAGTCAGTTTATGAGATCGCAACTTTCGTTTAGAACAGGCCAAATCTTTTATCTCTGCTACTAAGACAAGGCATAAGAGAACTTTGAATGAGACTAACCACGGTAATTTGGCAAGATCTTCGCTAAGATACCTATCGTGCCTTGCTATGCTTTATTCGAGAGTAAGATTAGCGTAGAAGCGGCTCATCATTGTTTTCGAATTAACAAAAGGCCTATCTTCTTGCTGCTGCAGCTTGAATGCAGACATAGTTAACAGTCTGAGAGTATCAGACACCTGCCTGGAATCAGAATTGGGCTTGCTGGTTCGAAAACACTTACTAGAAGTAAACGCATCATGTTGTATTGTAATGTTGATCTGGATCAAAAGATGATTCGAAAAGCAGGACTAAGAGACATAAAAGAGGAAAGGAACCCTTGAGGCATATCGCAGCCGGAAAGTCACTAGCATTTTTATTTTTGTTTCTATATTAGAAAATAGATGGCTAGTTCACCACTTATAACGTGGCTGTCCGCTTACTATATAGCTAGCTGATCATTTTCTATACCAATATAATTACCTCAGTCGCCTAGATAGTGCCTGTTA
Source organism: Curvularia verruculosa (assembly GCA_036172615.1). Classification (NCBI taxonomy): domain Eukaryota; kingdom Fungi; phylum Ascomycota; class Dothideomycetes; order Pleosporales; family Pleosporaceae; genus Curvularia; species Curvularia verruculosa. The sequence continues at coordinate 118,155 of JAWDHC010000050.1, read as the reverse complement.
TACGGAGTTGGGCGATACTTCTCTGAGTCTCGATCCGGGTTAAAGCGAGAGGGAAATACTTAGCTATAAGCCGTACGACTACCGAGTAATCTAAGTAGAAACGAGCTAATAGATAGTGAAGCTAAATAGTAAAGATCATTAATTCTTTCTAGGATAGATTAAAAGGTAATAATCTTATTAAATAAAGTAGCTAGTAACAAAGTATAATTTGAGTTTGACTACAACGAATATAAATAATAAAATCCAACTTATTCTTATATCGACTGCCTTTAGTCCTACATCTGGCCAAGCCCTTGATATCTCAGATGTCCTAGCTTCTCTAGATGTCCTGTCTTGGGGGGATGCCACATCACGTGGTCAACGCCCCGCACCCGCCTTGGGTGGGTCGCTGATAGACTTCTTGTATGCAAGGTCATCATATCCCCTTTGTCCTCTTGCATTTCCTTTGGCCTCTTGGTCCGACCAAGGCCAATCCTGTTTGTTTATAACAGTGCCATTCCTAGACTTCCACCCACTTTACACTGCTACAACTTCTACCACAAACGGCTAATTTCTTTAGTCTTAATTTTAGTCTTAACTCAATATGCCAGCGGACTAGAGACCAGAGGATTTTGTTCAAATTTAAACCAAAGAAAGTAAACATACTAGCAGACAAAGCTGAGAAAAAAAATACAAAAACAGAATCTTCAATAGTAATAAGAAGCAGTACCCGGTACAAGCGGCTAGATATAACAAACGCGATATATACAAGATTAAAGACGTCTTAGAAGTATAGAAACAGCTCTTGCTTAAACTAGCAGAGTGGGAAAATCAATTTATGGAAGCAAATGAAGATAGAACACCCTTACCTGCAACTCTGCACAGCTTAAAGATAGACACATTTCAAGCCATTCAAAAGACATAGGATCCAAGAAGCCGATCTACTACTCATCAAAAATTGCTCTTAGAACTATAGTAATCGCGGCCTTCGTTATAGCTAGCTATTTCTATATATAAAGTGGGTTTTTACTAAGTTGAGCTGTCCTATTATGTAGTTACTTAGACGTGGTAAGTCTGATCCGATTTTAAACTGACGCGTTAACCTTGGAAGAATATGCTGGTAACGAAGTTGGATTGTCAATATCGTCATGAATTACATTTCCTACCCCTATTTTAGCAATCTCTTTTGATAACTGTTAGATACCTTCAATGAGAGTATCTTATACAGTTCTTACCCTTATAGTAGGAGAACATGTATAAAGCCTCTTAGGAGATCTATAAACTGCTATTAATATCATATATAGCGTACCCCACGGGCGAGCGGGCTATACGGGCGAGCTCGCCACACTAGCTGTTGCCCTCACTAAAACCCCCCTCTCTATAACATCGTAATAACAACAGTATCCAGAGCCTTCTACTAAATACTAGATATAGCTTACTTTTTAAGCTCTTAAATAAAATATAAATCTCCTTTTATAATACGTTATAACTAGCTATTTTTAACGTTAATTAAATAATACTTAGTTAATAGTATATAGCTTTACTATCTAATAACTCTTTTCTGCTTAGATTATTTAGCAATCGTACGGCTTACGTGGTTCACTCGTCTGTAGGGTATGTTATAGAAAATTATCCTGCTATATTAAGATATTGACTATACAAGACTAGATAAGAAGCAGAGTCTCTAAGTCGCAACTCGTATAGTAAAAAGCGTTGGGTACAGCATCTGTACACTACAACCCTAGCATCTTATGTTTGTTGATGTACTACCTACAGAGATTCATAAAACAGGCTAATAGTCATAGGGTAACAACAGCCCTTCCCATGATCCTCAGGAGTAGCTTAGACTCGGAAGATTGGTCTGAGGCTGCAAGTATTTTCGTCTCTTAATCTTCAATCAACAGACGGCTTTTGTCATCTACAACTAGGCCATAGGAGCGTTTGGCAAAGAAGGTGTAATTCTCAGAAATACTCGCGTGTTTTTTGTTTCAATATGTGAAGACATTGTCAATCGCAGAACGCGACGATGTAGAAGTGCAGAGTTGGCCATATTGCCAGGATAGCTGATATATATGAACATCTCTTGGTACAGTTGACTGTATCCGCCATATCGATTTGAGAAGATTATCTGCACTTTGTGCTATCCCTATTTCACAATGCCCGCTAATGCTCAAATATATTCTATTCCACTCATAAGCCTTGTTTACTATACTATCAAGTCGCATCCCGCAGCTGCTGTATAACGAACCTCTCCCAATCTATCCAGATTCGCGTGCACATCAGGCGGTAATGTGATGGAGCGATAGAATGATGTTGTATTTGAGATGAAAACACTACTGCAAACCCGCCTTGTTGGTCTTGACTGTGTGGGCAACGGGCACCAGAATGCCTTTGTTGTCCCCAGCACCAAGAGCGGTACCCTTGGACCAGCCCATCTTCATCATCAACGCGTGACCTTTGTTCTCTGGTCCTAGTTCGGGAGCATTTGCGCCGACCGTATCGCCATCTTTGTAGCCTACTTGAGGTCGACTACGGACACCACCACCCTGCTTGTGCTTAACAGTCGAAAATCTGCCTGGTCGTCCGACACCGCCGCCATTGGGATAAAGAGGACCGCGCAGGCGCTTCTGAAAACCCTTCTTCTGAATTGCGATGTCGAACTCGTTGTCGGTGTAAGTGCGAGTACGGCTGGTCTTTGAAAGAATCGTAAACCTGTCCATTCCATCGCCACGAGAGCGGGAGTTCAAGTTGAAAAATGCAGCAACTTGATGAATGGTAGCACGACGATAAGACTCCATGGGAGGAAGGGAGAGTAATTGCATATCACCCAACAAGAATTCGCGTAGTTCCTCGACGACATCTTCCATGTCGATGCCGCCCTGGTACTTTACCTTGAGGTTAGGCCCCTTTCCCTTCCTGCCTAATAGGCCTTGCTGGCGTAATTCCTCACGCTCGGCCTTTTTGAGACGCTTCTTTGCTCTGTCAGCCGCCCAGGCATTTTGAAGTTGCTCATTCAAGTCAGAATCCTCTAGTTCTGGTGGTGGTTGGCCACGCCGACCCTTCTTCTTGGGCTTTAACGAAGGCCGTTCCGTGTCCATGATATCAAAGCCGCCATACGGGTCCATTTCAAGAGCGTGGACCATTGCAGATGCTGAAGGGAAAGATGGCTCCCTATGACCGCGTGTTCTCGACTGGCGCTTCTTGTTTGATGTCTTGTAAACGCCCATAGTTGGGTCTCTGGTAGGTGCAGATGAGCCGAAGAAGCCAGAACCACCATAAAGTACCACTTCATCGGAACCTAAACCGAGCTCTTCTTGTTTTTGCAAGATTCTAGCAATCGTCTCATCATCTAGCTCATCGGCATATTCATCGTCATCATCCTCTTCATCGTCATCATTTTCCTCGTCCTCATCTTCCTCGTCCTCATCTTCCTCGTCCTCATCTTCCTCGTCCTCATCTTCATCTTCATCGTCTACTTCATCGTAATCATCTGCAGATTCACTGCCTGTGAGAATTTGCTTCTCGCGTTGCATAATGCTTGCCTCGAAGGCTTGGATCACAATTTTTTCTTCAGAGCTTTTCAAAAGAGTAGCAGGCAGCCAACGAGCGTCATCTACGATGGAACCTTTGTAGACACAAAGATAGTGAAGGCCAGATTTTCGTGTCCTTTTTGACAGAATCCGTGCCACAGTTTCAGTGGCATTAGATGAAGTGCTGAAGCCGTCAAAGGCCTGGAGGATATCCGAGTCCCAGTCTTCGCTGTCCTGATTGTTGCGTTGGCCATGCTGACTCTGCGAGTCTGGGTCCCAGTCATTATGGCTGCCTGCATCTAGATCCATCTCGCGACGAGCGAAGGCAGACACAGCCAATAGGTCATCAGTAAATCCAAAATCTTCAATGTTTTGCATGTAGTCATCCAAAGCTGCATCATGGGGGTTGGCGTGACTGTGTAGGTGTGTATGCATATCCGTGCGCTGAGAGGGAGGCAGCCAGCCGATGTTTGGCTTGCTTCGATGCTCCCACTCGGTGGTAGTGCCTTCCCACACCGGTTTGCCTTTTCTCCGCTTTGCAAACAGAGTCTGGTCCACCTCATCAGCATCGGATTGTGGTTCTTGTTGGGCTTGAGACTCGTTTCCCAAAGAAAAGCTGGAACGTATCGATCCTTGAGCATCGTGTGTCTCTGTCGGTTGTACAGGTGGGTCGCTTGTAGATGGCTTGGTAGTAGCGGGTGCAGCTGGAGGCTGGCCACAGCGGCCTCTGAAGAGAACCTCGTCGGCACTTGAAGACGAGACATCTGAGGGTGCTGGTGATGGGCTGCGGAGAGCCATGTGCGCCATGGCCTGGGCGTTATCTGATGTGGATGAGGGCGACAGAGGTGTGTCTGAGTCGGAGATGGGCTCAGGGAGGTGTGCTTGGGCAGCCTTGTCTTGGGGCAAGGGCTCTTTGAGGGTGCCTTGAAGATGGCCAGCGCTTACAAAGTGAATGGGCATGTGGCGCAACTTGTTGCCTGCTTGAAAGGCGGTGGTGCGGTGGTTTGACATCCAGCGGGCCTCATCTTGGAGAGAAAATTTGGGCGCGATTGCTGCAAACACCGTCAACAGAGGGTGAATGCGGGGGAAAGGAGGGCAAACGTACTCTCGTCGCGGACAGGCCATGCCGGGGCGGAATGGCGTTTGACAGGCGTGCGACGGGGAGTGGTCTTTGCCGAGCCGCCCTTTGCCTTTTGCTTTGCCTTTTTCTTCCCACGCGACATTGCGATTGTACAGTGTGCGTGTGGGCGGGGGGAGAAAGAGGGAGTTTGCAGGGGGCCGGAGTGAGGGTGGCGACGCAGGGGCGAAGACGAGGTTGAGAGTTGGATTAAAGATGATGCGCACTCGGTAGTAGTCTAGATAGTTGCTTGACTTAATAGTGGGGCGTGCATTGCTAGTCAGCGTGGACGTGGGGCGGATCGGAGCTTAGATAGGACGATACGCCGATTATGCAAGTGCACATTGCACCCATTGTTCGGCATGACTCTGTCAAGACCATCTTTGGTCTATGTTGGCACGTACATGCAAATACCTACCTACTACATACTACGACTAGACACATGCCTTCGGGTGGTAAAAGCACGTGACTAGTACAGTATAGCAAGCGACGACAACAGACACAACCAGGTGATACTAGCCACCCCTCCCCCGCCACGCCCTAGGGAGAGAGCCGCATACGTATGACCTGGGGTGCGCCGCAGCTCCCAACCCACATGCCAGGCTCGACATCGCGTCGACGCTCCATCCTTCCTCCCCTCCCATCCCGTATTCTGCTTCGCTGCGGTCAAGCCTGAGTGAGTAAAAGGCCCACAAGACCAGCACATGTAGCCAGCTCCAGGCAGCCCTCAGCCCTCAGCTCGAACCTCCACATCTCCGCCGCATTCCACACCCGCTCGAGCCCCGACCACCACCACCACCACCACGACACACACAGCACACAAGATAGCAACCATCATGCACGACTTGGAGCGTGTCAGCCGCAGCATCGTCCGTACCTTCTACGACCCCCCGCCAACAAACGACTCCAACGAACCCATATGGCTTCTGGGCCAGCGTTACGATCCTCGCCCCCCACCCACCAGGCTTCCGCCAACCGACACCCCGTCCGCCGACACACCCACGCCACCATCCGAACGCAACGAAGACGAGAGCTGGATACGCACAAGCGTCGAGGAGACGGAGCGCAAAGAAGCCCCAAATGGCGAGGATCCAGCTCAATACGGCAACTGGCCATCTGCTTTTCTCGATGATTTTGAGTCGCGCATATGGATGACCTACCGCTCAGGCTTCACCGCAATACAAAAGAGCCAGGACCCAAAGGCAACAAGCGCCATGAGTTTTCGTGTCCGTATGCAGAACTTGACGTCGCCTGGCTTTACCTCGGACACGGGCTTTGGCTGCATGATCAGGAGCGGACAGTGCATCCTAGCCAACGCGCTGCAGATACTGCGCCTGGGCCGCGACTGGAGATACCAGGACAACCCCACGGTCAAGGAGCATTGCCAAATCCTCTCCATGTTCGCCGATGATCCCAGAGCGCCCTTTTCCATTCACCGCTTTGTCGAGCACGGTGCCGCCGTCTGCGGAAAGTACCCAGGCGAGTGGTTCGGTCCTTCGGCTGCAGCACGCTGTATCCAGGACCTGGCCAACAAGCACAAAGACGCCGGCCTACGAGTCTATGTGTCCGGCGACGGTGCAGACGTCTACGAGGACAGGTTGAAACAGGTTGCTATTGACGATGACGCAGGATGGCAGCCTACACTAATCTTGGTCGGCACCAGGTTGGGCATAGACAAGATCACGCCGGTTTACTGGGAGGCCCTCAAAGCAAGCCTGCAAATGAAGCAGAGCTTAGGCATTGCAGGGTAAGACTGCTGGTTTCCCATTTGGGGGTTTTATTACTTGGTTTGCTTCAACTGACCATGGCGCTGACCCGGCATCTAGTGGGCGTCCATCCGCTTCACACTACTTTGTAGGCACACAAGCGAATACCTTCTTCTATCTCGACCCACACACCACACGTCCCTTGCTCCCCTACCGTCCGCCCTCGCTGTCCACTGAGAGCCAGTCGTCGCCGTCGCCGCAACCGCAGCCAGCGGTGACATCTAGCTTGGATGCTTCCGCTGCCTCAGCTACCTCCACCTCTTCATCCACAACTCTCGTTCCTTCAACAATACCGGCAGATGACTCGAATTCGACTACGACATATTCCGACGAAGAGTTGGCAACCTGCCATACTCGCCGCATCCGCCGCCTTCAGATCCGCGAGATGGACCCGTCCATGCTCATCGCCTTCCTCATCACGTCGGCCGAAGACTACGAAAACTGGAAAGAAGGGGTCCGCAGTGTGCAGGGAAAGAGCGTGGTACACGTGCAAGACCAGGAGCCCATGCCTCGGGGCCAGGAGAGAGAAGGTGCTATAGACGAGGTGGAGAGCTGGGACGAAGATGGCCTGCAGTAGGGGCGTATCTACACACATAGCTTGCTCTTTCGACTGGCGTTTTGGGCGAGGGTGGTTGGCAATGACATCATACAACGGGTAATCGCATTTCTTTGGAGTTGAGCCGCGGGATCGAACATTTGTATATCCATAGATCCCGAATCTGACCAACAATTGTCGTCTATGGCGCCTTCGGTCCTATCTCTCATATGGTGATTGATTGGTCGTCGCCTCGCTCTCCAGCAACACCATATATACCGGGCCACTATATGAGTTGGCGTGGAACGTATGCACGCATCTTGTTGCGAATACTGTGTCTATAGGTCTGAGTGAAGACTATCCTCTTCCAAAATATTAGTAAGAAATTGAAAGTAACGATCAGGCAGAAATTCGAAGATGATGTATGAAGTTCGAAATAATTGATTCGTTCCCGTCTGCTGTGGTATAATGTACAGACCCATATGGACCTCGTAGTCAAAGATGACTATATGATTCGATGACAGACAAACCGACCCATGATCACATTAGCAAAGGACCCGTGAACACCGCACCCCGTAACCACTTGTCAAAGCGACAAGAGAAAGACCCAAAGAAAACATCCAGCGAAGAAAAAGCACTCTATTTGGTGGATGAGGAGTACTTGGTGACAGCCTTGGTGCCCTCAGACACGGCGTGCTTGGCAAGCTCACCAGGCAGGATCAGACGGACTCTGTAGAATCATGTCAGCAAATGCAAGACCTGGAAGACGTCAAAGGAGTAACGTACGATGTCTGGATCTCACGCGATGAGATGGTGGACTTCTTGTTGTAGGCAGCGAGCTTGGAGGCCTCGGTGGCGACGCGCTCGAAGATGTCGTTGACGAAGGAGTTGAGGATGCTCATGGCACGGTTGGAGATACCAGTGTCAGGGTGGACCTGCTTGAGGACTGCACAAGACGCGTCAGCAAAATTTGTTCCGTAGCAGCCGGAAAGACAAGCGCGAGAAGCGAGCACGCGACGGGACAATGTCGCACTCATGATGCGCAATTGAGGCCAAACTCACCCTTGTAGATGTAGGAGGAGTAGGTCTCCTTCCTGGTCTTGGTGCGCTTCTTCTTGTCGCCAGAGGGGGCAGCGGTCTTCTTGCCAGCCTCCTTCTTCTCAGCGGGGGCCTTTCCGGCTGGGGCCTTGCCGCCGGTGGTGGGAGTCTTCTGGGCTTTGGGAGGCATTTTGGAGGTTGTGAGTGTTTGAGAGTGGAAAGTGGAAATCTGGGTACAAAGCAGGAGCTTGGAGTGAGATGCAGCAGGTAGACAGTCGTGGGTGGGCGGTCGAGATGGATGGAGAGAAAGGTCGTCGACGGCGGGGGACGCGCTACTTATGGGGAGCGCGCTCTCGTGTTGTGATCCAGCAGCGGCCGTCTGGCCCGTGCGGAGGGACGCTAGCCACCTTGCCTGTTTGGGCGCTAGGCGAGAGCGGTCAGTGATCTGGTGTCGACGGGCGGCAGGCGCTATGCTGCGTCGCTGCCCTTTTGGCGCGCTAGCGTGCGCAGGTTGATCTCGCGCACTCGCAACACGCCAGCGCCGTCCTTATAAGAGGGCCCCGCCCCCCAACAGCAGCAAGCAATCCATCGTCTCGACTCTCCACGCCCACCACCAGCTCACCCACGCCACTCTCATCTCCACTCCCGTCTTCCACGACTCCCACTTTCAAAACCAACCCCCAAATCCTTCAATCTTCAAAATGACTGGCGGCAAGTCCGGAGGCAAGGCCAGCGGCTCCAAGTCCAGCGCCCAATCGTAAGTACCCACTGCCTTTTGCCTGCACTTTACTCCTCGCTTTTCGCGTCTTTGAGCATCAATCACGAGTCTTTTGACGCGTCTTTTTCTTGATTGACGCGTCTCTTTTTTAACTTCGCATCTCCAATTTGCAGTATTGCATCATAGCTAACAGTCCTTCTAGCCGTTCATCCAAGGCCGGTCTCGCTTTCCCAGTCGGTCGTGTCCACCGTCTCCTCCGCAAGGGTAACTACGCCCAGCGTGTTGGTGCTGGTGCCCCCGTCTACCTCGCTGCCGTCCTTGAGTACCTCGCTGCTGAGATTCTCGAGTTGGCCGGTAACGCTGCTCGCGACAACAAGAAGACCCGTATCATCCCCCGTCATCTCCAGCTCGCCATCAGGAACGATGAGGAGCTGAACAAGCTTCTCGGACACGTTACCATCGCCCAGGGTGGTGTCCTCCCCTACATTCACCAGAGTACGTCGCGCCACTATTCCACTATTACGCATCTTTTGCTAACGTACTTCCAGACCTGCTGCCCAAGAAGACAGCCAAGCCTGGCAAGGGTCCTTCGCAGGAGCTCTAAGCGTTTTTTGCTTTTGAGTTTCTTCTTCACGGCGTGGTTACTTCATGGGTCTTTTTCGTCTGCAATGATAATGGGAGTCGGTCTGGGTTTTGGGTTCTCGGCTTTTTACGGGATTTATACCAGAGCTGTATATTAGCTGGTCGCTTTGATGACCGCAGGCTCATGAGCTGAATCGAGCATATCACTTCAAAAACCTGGTCCACTTACTCGCTTTTTATGTGCTCTTGCGTATTCGCTCATCCTTTCAAGCTTTAGTATTTCTGTCTGGTTCACTTCAAGATTGAAGTGGGTTGGCAATTTGCGGCGCCAGTTGGCTCGTTGCTCGATGGTTTTCGGGTGGGAGCTGAACACTTCTATTGGTCTTCTTCGGCACGTGCGCAGGCACACCGCAACTCCCACTGTTGACGCCAACGTGGATTATTCAACAGATGCTTAGATGGAATATCTCGAGATATTAAACAAATTATTCGTGCGATTGTCCTTAGGCTGGATCGTGCTGTATTTGGCCTGGTTGCTATGGATTGAGAAAGTGCGCCAGTCTTGCACATCAAGTGACTCAAGTCTAATATTCGCATCTCTGCGCTATTGGCCTACAGCCATTTTGTTGTTTTATAATTTCAGGAAGACATCCTATTAATAGGAACACATTTGATAAACTGCATCTGCGTCATACAAAGTAGCTGTATTCTGAAATCCTGTCGATAAACTGCGTCACTCCCTATTTCTTGGCATTACTATCTCAGCAGTGTATTTGTCACTCTGGTGTGGATAATGTAATGTTAATACTCGGTCTATTCGCTGTTGAACGTGCTACCATGTATGCTTATTTTTGGGGTTCTATCTCTTTTGTTGATATGATTGAATGTGCTGGTCATGTGATACAAATGGGACTTGGTGCTAAACACACAGTCATGCAAAGCAGTCATGCACCTCACATGCCGCTGAAGCAGGAATTTTTTCATATTGAAGTAGAATCATAATTAGCTTAATATTACTCTGGAGACTTTGTGGTGTTCTTCGTGATATCATCGAATTATGGTTGTTCAAGAATTTTGGTAATTATTACAATGAGTAGCTTGCCATTTTCAAATATAACTCTCATCAGCAAACATAACAAAAATTCACCACAGCACAACAGCACTATAGATCAAAATGAAAATCTATGACAACATATCAAAAATATCAAAGAACATAATGCAACATTTTTTCTTCTATTCTCAAGAATTGTGTTGTAGTGTTGGCCTATCAACATGCGGCTTGGATACGCGTCTGGCCGAACGCGACCATCATCTTCACCACAAAACGTCATAGGCATATCCTAGTATATACGGGCTCGGATAGTTATATATAACAAACTCCGCCGTACTTTTTAGAAACGCAACTTCCATATAAAAGTGCCTAGTTGTGCTACCTAGATTGTCACTACAACGTGAGCGTATCGCGATTGTAGTACTTGACACGCCGACGCGTAGTTACCTTATCAGGAAACGCGTCGTCCAGGAACACCAGATATGCAACTGTCAATCAAATCACGACCCGAGCCATATAATACACCATCAATACTTTTTTTTCTCTCCATCCAAGCGCACGAGAACCAAGCAAATCAGTGCATTTACAAACATCTTGTTCCGTCATTCAGACCGCGTCTATCCTCTGACCCCGGCCTGACCTTGTATCGCCTTCCACAAATAACGGTCTTTGGAAATATACAATACAATGAACGCGTAAAAAACACGTGTCCGTGCTTACAGAAGCATCTTCCTTGGGTCCTCAATGTATTCCTTGACCTTGACCAAGAAAGTCACAGCCTCCCGTCCATCGAGTAGACGGTGGTCGTAAGTGAGGGCGAGGTACATCATCGGCCTGATCTCCACCTTACCGTTAATAGCGACGGGCTTCTCCTTGATGGCGTGAAGACCAAGCACGGCTGTTTGCGGAAGGTTGATGATGGGGGTACCCATCAGACTGCCAAAGACACCACCGTTGGAAATGGTGAAAGACCCACCAGCCATGTCCTCAATCGTCAGCTTGTTATCGCGCGCCTTTTTGCCGAGGTCGGCAATGGCCTTCTCAATGCCGACCATGTCCATGCTCTCAGCGTTTCTGACAACAGGTGTAACCAGTCCCTTCTCGGTAGCGACAGCGACTGAGATGTCAACATAATCACGGTACACAATGGTGTCGCCACCGTTGGGGCCCTCAATCGAAGCATTGACAGCGGGGACATCACGCATGGCGAGGATGCAGGCGCGGGAGAAGGCGGACATGAAACCGAGCTTGACACCCTTGTTCTTGAGGATCTCATCCTTGTAGAGCTTACGGAACTCCATGATGGACGACATGTCGACTTCGTTGAAGGTGGTCAGGGAGGCAGCCGTATTCTGCGACTGCTTGAGGCGCTCGGCAATGCGGAGACGCATGCGGTTCATCTTGACCTGCATTCAGTGGTTAGCGCACATGTGACGTAATATGAGCTGTGCGAACATACACGACGCTCTTCACGGCTACCGGGGACGGCAGGTTTTGATTCCTCCTTTGGCTTGGACTCCTTCTTGGGAGGCTCAGGCTTGGACTCTTGCTTAGGCTTCTCTTCTTGCTTGGGGGGCGCTGGCTTAGACTCCTCCTTTGGCGCCTCGGGTTGAGACTGCTCTTGTTGGCCTTCGGGTTGCGACGAGGTCTCCTGATCCTTGGGAGCGGCTTCTTTGGGCTCCTCGCTGGCCTCCTTCTTCCCACCAGCGGGCGCAGCACCGGCCTCGAGCTTCACAATCTCCTGTCCGACCGTGACCGTGTCCTCTTCGTTGACGAGGAACTCCTTGATGACACCGGCCTCGGGCGCATTCACAGCTACGTCGATCTTGTCGGTCTCAATGGTTGCAATCTCTTCGTCTTGCTCGACGTAGTCGCCAACCTCTATGCATGTCGTTAGCTTGTGCCCTCGATCGAGCAGTGGGAAATGATCGCACGTTTTGACCATTGCTTGAGGGTTCCCTCAGTGATGGACTCGGCCATGTCGGGCACCTTGACGATGGTGTCGGCATAGGTTCTTGTCTGCTCGAGAGCGCATAGGCGCTGTGTGGAGAGCTGTCCGGGCCGTCTGTGTGCGGGGGTTAGGCAAAGGCATTGGGAGGTGGCAGAGGGAAGAGCAGTACCTTGAGGCCTGGCCGAGGAGACCAGAGGAGCTGGCTCTGGTGACGGCCGAGTAGGAGCGGGCAGCGGGCATGCATCGTGGGTTTGGGCGCAAAGCTCGCACAGAGCGCACGGCAGTTGGCAGGCGGCGGAGACACTGCTGGCCAGACATGATGGAGGGCTAAGCGAGGACGCAAAAGAAAAGAAAAGAGGAGAGATGAGAGATGGACGCCTGGGAGCAAGCGAGCGAAGGGCTTGGTGGGCGAGGAGAGCGGGCTTGAGGCAATTGCTTGTATCGAAGGGCGAGATCTGAAGCAGGCACGCTGCACTGCACAGGCTTCTGACGTCCCACAACCGGAAACCGCGCTCCGTCACAGGCACGCCTGCCAAGCCCGTGCCCTCAGCCCGCCCTCACCACCTCACACGCTTCCGCGACGGAACAGCGAGCGCCATTGCGGCCACCATCCACGTCTTGCACCGCCCGCCATGAGCTCCAAAATACACGTCCTGTACGCGCATCCCCCCGTGATGCTCTGATACCTGCTTGCACAAGCTGACCTCGCCCCAGCCGCCTCTACAGGCAGTCTCTGAAGCTCGCCCTCGACTGGAGCGTCCACCGATACCTCTGGCGCGGACAGGCCCTCTACATCCGCGAACTCTTCGAGGCCAAGAGAAATGTCACTGATCCGCGACAGATGAGAGTGCGTTTCCCCTTGGTCTTTCCCATTACCAGCCAGACATGTACACGGGGACACAGACACAGACACACACATACATACTATCTCGCTCATCCATACACACACTTGGACCCATCACGGCTGTGCCAAGCACTGCGCTAACGACCTGCACAGGACTTGATCAAAGAGACGGAAGAGCTTCTCGACAAGTGGAAGCACCCGGATCCTTACCGCCCACCCACGGCTCCCGGAGGTTCGTTACTCGCTCTCTCTCCCCGGATACTTTTCCGTATCGGCCGCGGACACGACCATGCTGACAGCTCCCACACAGGCTCCAAGTACGAGCGCAACCTGCCTTGCCCAATCACCGAACGTGAGTCTATCACCCACTCCATCGCCAAGACGACCAGTATTGACCTGCCTCCAGCTCCACCAAAGATGATTTTGTAGTGTTTGCCATGGGAATCAGTATCCGGGTTAACTTGTACATATTATATCGCAAAAGTGCTACTACAACAACAGCACAAAATGTCACAGCCGATGAAACCCATGGCCTCTATCCAGTCTGAAACTTCCTCACTCTACGTACAGTGTTCAAGTATCCCATATTCTCCATGACATGCTCCTCTTCCACCCACGGCGCTGCATCATCTCCAAGAGCCTTTGGTGCCCGTGTATCCTGTGCGTCTGCTCTTTGCTGCATCCAGGCGTTCTCAATATATGCCCACTCTGGCATCTCGCAACAGCCCCCAATAAGTATTGTCCTTTCAGGTAATAGATGGTATAACAGCGACTCATGCGTCTTTGGCACAAGGACCTGGACCACCTTCTTCTCTGCATCGAAACCACGAATCATTGCACTGCAAATAACCCTTGTCGTGCGAGGGTCCAATGGCTGTACCATGCCTAAGGATTCAGACTCTGGGAAGAAAGGAAGACGATACTTTTTAGTTCGTGGAAGAGAGGTATAGGGCGCTGGCACGACAGATGACGTCGACTGAGCGATTTGCACAAGAGAACCATTCAGAGCATGCATCAACGAAGCTGGCTCTGCGTGTTCCGAATACATTGCGAAACCGATTATATCCTGTGTCCGCTCACTAGTCTCCTGATAGCAGAATTCCCATGGTACGGCGTGTGAGAGCGGTTCATCGCTCCAATCCAGCAATTGCCCTTGCCCTTGCCCATCGCTTGCACTGCTAGACTTGAGGTGGAAATACGACTGCATTTGCATAGTCCGTAATTCGGTCTCCGTCCGCATTGGCGCCAGCTGTGCGTGCTGTGCAGTAATCTCATGCACTGTGCCATGATACAGTGATGCGGCAATCTGTAGCGCATGTAGCCTGGTTGCCATGTCCGTGCTAATGGCTCGTGTATCCCCGAGATGGACCAAATTGTGTGGTCTCAGTCTTGTGAGGAAGTTGTTGAGTACGTTAAACTGTGTCGAGTAGAGGAAGCCAGGTGTATCTATAATGAGTGGTAGAGACGAGTCTCGAGAATGCAGATTGCGATATGCTCGAACCAACTCTTCAACGCACGCCTCGTAGTAGTCAGAGTAATTGGCCAAATTGGTAGGTATTGCATGCGCGTATACCAATTCGTTGGTGGTTGTATCTTTTGGTTGAGGGACAATGGAGGGATGAGCGAAGCTTGGACCCAGGTTCAACTGCCTGACAATAACAAGGGATATCTGTCCCCCAGGCGTGTACTCTTGCTTCACTGGGTCAAGATCCATGTAACATACAGCTCGTGTAGAAGGAGCGGTCTTTCCCAGACCCGTAAGGTACCGGTTCACGAGCCTCTTGGCAAATGTCGATTTTCCCGAATTCAATGAACCAGTCACTACAGTAGTACATGGACTACTCGCACAGTTCTCAATGGAACGCAGCCAGTCTTCGGGTGCCATTTCTGGGCACAATGGCCGAGAAAGCGCGTCAGCACTTGTTTCGGTTACCTGCGGTAACTGTTAGATTGGATACCCAAGGCGAAGTTCTTTCAGCCAGTGTACAGACTGATGGTGTATCTGGAAAGAGTAGCACTTACAACCCGAAACGACCTCCCCTTTTCGACTTGCGAATCTGTATTCCAAATGTTCTCAAAAAGTGGGCTGATGATGGAAAGCGGTGTTGGGGCTCTGCATGACCGGAATTGTACATGATTTGTGCCATCTAGTCCACGAATCTTGTAGATGTGACTAGTGGCTGGCACATAGGCTCGATACACTCTGTTCTTCTGGCCGTCTGGACCGACTGTACCAATATTGGCGCCATTAATATGAACGGCTCCTCTGAGCACTGTGAACTCAAAACAACCTATGACTGCGATGGTTGCATGTTTGTTCAGATTGACGGTAAGCTCGGTGTCGCTCTCTGAGATAATGTTCTGGGGTTCGTTTCGCCAATTGCAAAGTTTGAGGTTGCGCTGCACAGGCACATTCTCCCCATCCGAGTCTGAATCTTCATGCTCTGACTCCATCTCCTCTATCAATGGACTTGCTGGTACAGATATTTGCTCAGGCGTGACTTCTGGTGTTTTTATGACTTTAGCTGCAGCTTCCGTTCTTAGGCGAGCTGCCGCAATCGCAGTAAGCGGTTTTTCGCTGACGGCAGCACGTGCCCTAGCATCTTCTCCTCTTTTTCGTTTCCCTGACATGGAGTGCCAATGAATATCAGTGTTGTAATCCCGGCGGTTTGGTGTGGAAGGGCTGAGACGAATGGATTTTGTTCCAGGTCGCGCATGCGGCCTAAATCGGCCTAGCGCCACATGTGGCCGGAGGTCCGCGCGCAAAAAGTTCCAACTGAACCAACTCACTTTCAAGTCGCAAAGAGCATAGCTCAACGCACAACATGAAGGACGTGAAGAAAACGAAGGTACCGCTACCGCCTTCCAAGCCGAAGCAAAAGTCTCAGGATGCTCCGTCGAAATCGCAGTTGAGCCAGGAATTCGTCAACAGCGATGCCGATTCTGCGAGTGAGAAGACCGCGCGATCGAAGAAGAGCGAGAAGCCCAAAGCCACCATTGGTATCCACGTAAACGGCGTCCCAAAATCGAAGTCTAAGCCCAGCAAGACAGATGCGACAACATCCAATCCCTCTTCAAAACAAATTGCACCACCAACAAAAAAACCGGCGCCCAAGCAAATTGTAGCGCAACCTGATGTTGCAGATCTTTCGAGCTCTGAGGTCAGCGACGATGACGGTGCGCCCGCTCGAGACATACAAACCAGGCTTCCAGGAAATGAGGCGAAGAAGGGCGTTTCGAGCGAAAGCGACAGCGACAGCACAATCAGCTCAGATAGCTCGAGTGAGGAATCGGATACCGACGACGCGCCACAAGCTGCACGCAGTTCGGCGGCATCCCAGCCTCAGACACAGGCACCAACGCAGTCGCATGCTGTGGATTTCCGACCCACAAAAGCTTTCGTACCCCCAAAAGGATTCAATCCTGTTCCACTAAACGAAAAGACAATTTCGAGATCTTCGACAAGTTTGTTTGATAACTTGGAAGGAAAGCAAGTGTGGCACGTTACTGCTCCAGCAGGTGTTTCATTGAAGGACCTCAAGGAGCTCGCAATGGACAAGGTCAAAGGAGGAAAGGCGGTCCTGAGCTACAAAGGTACCGACTATGGCTTCTCTGAACTAGAGAAGACCGAGGATGGTACACGGCAAGTTTTTGTGCCCCGAAAGGACGGAATGAAGCCAGGTTCGTTTGTTGATTACTGCCAGTGAGGTCTCGACTGACTGTCCCAGTATCCGCTCGGATAGAGCAAACCCTGCGCCTGCGGTCTGTTGTGCGTCTTCCCAAACTCAGCTCTCTCCAGGCAGACCAGAACACGGGCTCAGAGGCAGCCGCCTCGATAACGCGATCAACCATTCGAGCACCACGACCTCAGGTCACTGGCCTGAAGATGCGATTCCTTCCCACTGGCTTTAGCGGCACTGACCCAGGGACCATCGGTGACTCTGATGATGAACCAGCACCTGCTCGAGAAACGGCTGTGCTTGCGATGCCCGAGGCTAGCAAGTCGTCCAAGAAGCAGAAGAGGAAACACGCCGATGTAAACGGTACGGAGACAAGTGAAGCGCCATCGAAGAAAAGCAAGAAGCACCAAGATTCTGAAGAGGCCGCGAGAAAGGCAGAGAAGAAGGCCAAGAAAGAGAAGAAGCGGGCCAAGGAGGCGGCTTCTGTGGATTCATGAAATAATTCTGGAGCAATTGTCATGGACAGATATCTCTGGAGGGATCCTAGAGCCCATGGGGCCATGGAGCGAGTGAGCAAATGAGCGGGCTAGAACAACAACAGGACGCGTCACTTGGGGCGCCAATTGGCACGACTCGCACTGCCAGAGCCTTACTGCGAAGGAATGTTAAGGAGGCCGATGCGTCGTTGAGGTCGAAGCAGGAAAAATGATTGGGGAGGGGGATGTTAGCGCTGGGCATGCGCGAAGTTACATACATAGGCCAGGTCAGCAGAATTACAAGCACGTCTAAGCCTCGAAGCATGTCACCATGGCAGTGTGTACTGTGTGCAACATGATGGCCAGTGGTGGATGTTTCACACTATCAAACACATGGACAGGGGCCTGCTATGCTCTCATGTATTCGGCGTTAGGCGATATGGGGGATGGCTCAGACGCCCGGGGTCCCTTGGGAGTTTGGACTAACGAATCGAGACTAGTGCAGGGCCAAACAACGCGCCCTCTGTTGTCACAGGCGAGCAAGGCCAGGCAGTCCACCGCAATTGTTGCGAACTTTTAACTCGACTGCAGCCCCGGCCGCTGCAACATGCGCATGAGTAGGCCTCGTCCTTGTTGTATTCCCCGCGACTGCCTTGCCTGCTGTTGCGCGTGCATCCGCCGCCATGGCCTCCAACGACGCTCCTGTCTCCACCACTGAGCCCTTGCAAACAAAGCCAGACTGGAAACTCTCGACACTCTCAACCGCTGCACCCGCGTCTGCAGACGACGAGCACATGGCCCACGACACATCCCAAGACGACCGTGATCAGCTATTTGACCAGCCCGACTCGGACCTTCCGCCACTCCCCCTCGACGACGACGACAGTATCATCCCAAATGTGGTCGGTGAAGAAGATGCACCCCACGACGAGAGCGCCTTTGACCATGGCGAGATGAAGCGCCAACTGATGGACATTGAGTCAAGCTTTATACCGGAAGCACCCATCCACACCGAGGCAACGCAGATACTGCCCGGTGTCGACGACACGTACTTGTTCGGGGGCTCACCAGGGAACTCGCAGCAGTCGTCTCGTCCGGCCCACGATGAGTCAGCAATGCGCAGGGTCATGGACACGCTTGAAGAGATGACGAAGCCGAAAAGGAAGCCCAAGAAGCTTGAGGTGCGAAGCGGCCACACACCGAAAAGCTCGCAAAACAGAAACTCCTATCACGCAGATTCACCTTCCTTCTCAGATGGCCCAACACCCGCAACTGCTTACAAGACGTCTGCTGTTCAGCCTGTGCATCACGATGCTGATGAATCTATGGAAGACTCTATAGACATCGACACATCAATATCAGATGTGGCTCCTTCCTCGCCCTCTGCACAAGCAGCCCAGCGAAGCCAATCACGAGCCATTGCAGAAGACACTGTACAGCACGCGCCAGCTGACGACGACGACGCTGATTACGAAGAGGAAAACGATGAGACAACCTCACAAAATGGCCAACTCGTCCCGGATGTCCAGCAAAAAGATGGTGACATGCGGCGTCCGACATCCAGTGCTTCCACGGTCAGGGCACCGGAGTTTTCCCAAACTGAAGACGGCTCCTCACTCGCAAACACGACTGAGTCCAGTGTTGACAGTGCAGCCATGCCTCCGCCACCTGTTCCCGCGAGCTCACTAAAGGTAAGCAATCGACCAAACTACCTGCAACACCGCAATTCGAGCCAGCGGTCATCCGTATCCTCCCTGACCAATCGCTCCGATGCATCTGGAGATGGCGCAACCGAAGCAAGCCTAGGTGCAGACTTTGCCCTTCAAACTGGAGGCGCGGTTCCGCGCTCGAGCGCACCACAGAAAATGAGCATCGCCCTGTCACGCCTGCCGAGTTTGGGCAGCATCGCATCATCCATGTCCGGATACAGTGATACTAACCCTTGGGACAAGGGCCGGAGTATTAGTACCAATTCGTTATCCGGCTTTCTGCAACCAGACAATAGCCTGGGTCGTTTAGACGAAGAAGTGCCCGGCAGTTCAACACCACCCGAGACGCCGCGTGCACCTAGTGTTCAGCCTGCTGCACCTACCGATACAGTCATTGCTAGACACATCCAGGATATCCAAGTCCCAGATTCTATTGCCCGCGACTTCCGAGCTAAGCACTCGCGGTCGCCTGACAAACGGCACATGGCCACCCCCTTTACACGGAGCAAGCACAATCTGACACTCAAGGAACAAAACAGTAAGATTGACAAACTCAGCAAGGAGAACTTCGACCTTAAGCTCAAAATCCATTTCCTGGATCAGGCCCTTCAAAACCGATCGGACGAGGGAGTCAAGGAGATGATCTCAAAAAATGTTCAACTGCAGACAGACCTAGCTACCGAGAAGAAGGAAGGCCAGTCCATGCGAAAAAAGATCAGAGACCTCGAGCGCAGGCTCAAAGCTCAAGAAGAAGGATCTGCCAACGCCAAGGACGTTGCCAGCGGCTCTGAGGATGGAAGAAGCGAACCCTCATCGCGTCAAGCAGAGCTAGAAGAAGAGATTGAGTTCCTTCGGGAGCGTTTGGAGTCTACCGAGATTACTGTAGATCAATGGCAGCAGGAAGCGCTTCAAAAGGAGGCCGACAATCGACGTATGGCTGATTACATCAAGGCTATGCGGGAGAAAGGCTCGGGCGGCGACTCCGCTGGTGTCGATGAGGCTATTAACATGTGGAAGGACGACTTTGAAGATGAGCGAGCAAGACGGGAGCAAGTTGAGGCTCGATGTCAACAAGCAGAGGCAGAGGCCGAGCAACTTCACGAAGAGGTTCAGCGTCTAAAGGAGCAGATGCAACAAATGCAACAACATTCCATGTCGAACCACCATGTGAATAAAACATTCAACAACTCACGACGCATTCACCAATCTTTCACAGCACGCTCAAACGCTGATTCTGACGGCAATGACCCTACTGCACCCGTGTCAACTGGCGGTACTAGCACTACGCTTGTAGAGCAACTGCAAAACGACAATGATAAGCTGCAGCGAGATTTACATGCCCAGGCTTCTATGCTTACATCAAGGAACCGGGAAAACCTTCGGTTGAGGGAAGAGAACGAGAGCTTGAAGCTTACCATTAGAAGGGGCGACACTGGGTCGACGACCGGTGATAGCATCCTGGAGCGATCAATTTCTCGCAACCACATGCGGTCGGTCTCACGTGCGAGCGGTGGAACTCGCAACACGCAAACAAGCGACCCTGAACGAGATGATTACGAAAGCAAAAATGCAGCCCTACGAGACGAACTGTCACACTTGAAGCTTTCATACAAAGAGCTTGACGATCAGTTGAACGGCCACCTTGACATGCTTGAAACTTCGGAGAACAAAGTACGGGAACTTGAACGTGAGATAGATGCCCAGACAGAAGATCTCCAGGCCTTGGCCAGTGAACGTGACGAAGCTTTAGAGTTGCTACAAGACAAGGAACAAGAATGCGAAGAGCTGAGACAAGAAGCCCTCGACACTGTACAGAGACTGGAAATCGAGCTCGAGCAGAAGCAGAACGAACGCGATCGTCTCTATACCGATCTGGAGAATATTACGGAAGATTTCCATGCTTTGCAACAAGAAATGAAGAACGTTAGCGAAAGCCTGTTGCAGCTCGAGGACGATCGAGACGCAAGCCTGCGCAAGATCCAGAATCTCGAAACCGAACTCAGCGATGCCAACGAAGAGTTGAACAAACAGGATAAGCTCATCAGCGAGGAAAGATCGAAGAATGAGCGATTGGACATTCAGCTAGAGTCTTGCCAGGGTGAAATCGATTTCCTCCGCGAAGAACAGGAAAGCGACAAGATCAAGATCGGTGAGCTGGAGTCAGCTCTGAGCCACACTCAAGCTTCTCTGCAAGAGGCCAAAGAACGTTCCCGAGACCTCGAGGAGCGTATGGCGGAAGAGAGGCAGCAACGCGATGTCTTGGAAACACAAGAGAAACAGGAGGTGGAAAAGATTATCACAGAGCTTAACACCCAGCTGACCAAACTCAAAGAGGAAAGCCGAAAGCTGCGAAAGAATCTGTCCGGCAAAGAAGTTGAGGCCTCAACTTGGCAGCAACGGCATGATGAGCTGGAGCATACTCTTCGTGAGTCCCTTGGTAACCTCAACGGCACGAAAGCAAGTCTTTTCAAGGTACGGAATCATATCCTCAGTTTACTGTGTTACCTACTTACGCGTTGTACAGGACATTACAAAACTCCAGCGAGATCTTCAGACTACTACTCAAGAACTCGACGTTGTTAAAACAGACCTCGCAGAGAAGGACCGACTTTTGCGCAACCGCGATACCCTTCTGGAAAACACTGGAATGGAAAGCCGTCGTTTGTCTGAGCTGCTGGAACGCGAGCGCCAAGCACGCAGACAAGATCAAGCAGCGTTCGAGAACGCCAAACGCAGTCATCAATCTACTGCTAGGTCAGCTCAGCAGCATGAGGCAAGGATTCTCGAACTCGAAACTCTTCGTAACCAGGATCGCCATAGACTCCACAATCTGGAGAAACAGTACAAGGAGCAGTTACTTGAGCGCAACAACCTTCTGTATGCTCTCTGGAACCGATTGTCCACTCTTTGTGGCACCGAATGGTCCCGCAACCATGCTCTTATCAATGGAGAGCTTACTTCCATGGAGCTCATCTCGAAGAATGTTCAGGGCTTCAATAAGAATATCATTTTCGCGGTAAGGACTGTGGAAGGTATCATTGGTGGCTTCAAGCAAAGGATCAGGAACATAGAGAAAGACTTGGTCCGTGATTATCAGACTTTGGAACATACGTTGGAAAGCCGTGTCAAGAGACTTGACCAACTTGAAAAGCTTGTCATGGCACAACGACAGTCCATCGGAAGACCTAGCACCGTTCGTGGCGGTATTGTCGATCTGAATACAGCTGAGATCAACAAACTGCGGTCTGAGAACAAGACCCTACGGTCCGAAGTTCAAACGCTTCGCGCCATCACCGCAACGACTCAGTCTGGAAACGACGTCATCCTCAGCCGTTCCTCGTCGAGGGCTGGGTCGCCTACATCGTCTAAGCGTGCTAGCATGGCACAAACGCTCCTGCGTGCGCAGTCTGCCTCCGTTGTTGAGCAGCTATCATCCTCGACGCCGGGTCATCCCTACCCTGCTGCTGGACCCGTTCAGCCAAGTGAGCAAAAGTGGATACATCGCCTCAAGGAACTGGAACGACGGTTAAAAGCCGAGCGAGAGGCGCGATTACTGGATCGTAACGGTGCGAGGAAGAGACTGGAACAAAAGGTCGAAGAAAATGCCGACTTGAGGGCTGCATTAGAGAAGGAGAGAGACCGAAGGGATGAGGAAGATGACAACGTACAAAGAAGTGCTTCAGCTGGTGGAAATCGAGTCGGAGGAAGCGGACGTGCCAGCGTTGTGGGAAGCATAAGACATGCTAACGGCAAAGACAGAGCAGGAGAGACATACTAGTACGTACTATTGACGGATTTTTTTCTTTTAGTGGTATATTTCCCTACATTCCTTCGCTTCTTTCAGACTTATAAGCGCTTTCTGCGGTTTGCGATTAGGAGTTTCTTTTCACGACCTAATGTATAACGAAGACAAGGCTTGATTGCTAAACAGGCGTGAGGTTATTACTAGATATTTCCTGGGGTAATTTCGGTATAATCATCTTTGGGAGAGAAAGACGGTTAGTGGTTTAAATGGGACATGATACCTTGGCGTATGCGATAGACGGCTCTTGATCTTACTCAAACTAATGTTTGCTTGCAACATCATTACTTATTTCTTGTCAACCTGATTTACGATATATGGGATACTTGTGATGTGCCTAGCAGCAGCCATGCTTGCAAGCAATCAACGTACAGACCATTTTACCATGCTCTTTCACTTGATTGGAGGTCATTTGACCCTCTCAAGGAATTTATTGATCACTATCCATTTTTCAGGTGGTTTGTGACACTAATTCATGATATGACAGACAGCTTGGGCTGTTTTGCCTCTGTTTGAACTATCGCTTGCTCTGTTCACTTATATGGCATGAGTTTTGTGTTCCTTTCTCATTGACGGTGTACATAATACAGACACGTGAAAGCTGCGTGATAATTGTTTGCTCATTTACTCAGCCTCTAGTCACCAGGGTTGCCGTTCACTTACCGCTCAATTGGTCGAACCTGACTTCCATTTTAAGGTAATAAACTGCCTCAGTTCTCGTTTGCTACGAATGCATTCTTCTGAGGCAGTATCCTTCCTCTCGTAAGTTGTTGTGATAATACTTGGGCCTTATATAGAGGCGACTTCTCAAGCGAAGCCATGAGTTCAAATCAGCATCTTACTTACAATCGACTAAGTGCGCATTTGCGTCCATTATGGTGAGCTGGCCCAGTGTCCGATAGCATGGGCAAATGTTAACTTTCAAACGATAGCAATCATGACCGAACCTCTTCATCGACCCCAACGCCGGTGTCACATTCCCAGGTATTACGAGACACTGATGTTTTCGCTACTCTTTTGTTCGACCGTCAAAAGGCGTATCGGCGGTCATCAAGCACGATACTCGCGTCACATTCTTCGTCACAATCTAAAGTCAAAGACACCGCGTCCAACACGCAAAGTCTCGCACCAAAACAGGTATTTCAGAGCAGATTCATGCTACCTCAAGCAAGAACAATAAGTGGAAAACAAAAAAAATCTACAAAAGGGAAAAAGGAAACAAAAAATCTACTGGCGAATCAAGATACGAAACTTCAAAGAAAGGTAACGAGGAGTTTAGAGAGTGCAGGAAAGACGGCTTCCCAAGGTGACATTGATACTATGATGATATCCTCTGATGAGGAGGAGCTACAAGAGCTCCATAAATTACGTAACGAGCTGAGAGCTGCAAACGCAAGAATCAAACAACTTGAGGACCTCCTAGAGACCAAGCAAGCTGCATCTTTCAATGGAAGTATCGAACAAGAGATCCCTAAAGAAGTCAAAGCAGAATGTGGTGCGCGAGAACCTCCATCACGAGACCCAACCTGGACTGAAGAGGAGAATAAGTCGTCGACCAAAGAAGATTTGGCTAGAAAAGGAAACGCCCTGACGGTTGCAGTGCCTTCACCCTTGACAACTCAATCTTCTCCATCGTCTATGCTACCACCAGTATCGCCCTATCTATCCGGTACTATCTCAAATAAGGACGATCTCAAGCTAGAAAATATCCGCATGACGTACACCAAAGTTAAGCGAAAACTAGACACTCTAAACGTCATAATTAGGAAACTGGATTGGTGCACAAAGTCCATGGATCTTAGCAATTTTGGCGAGTTTGGGGTACACATGAAGCAGTTGAGGCAGTGGTTGGAAGATGAACAGCAGCAGCAACAACAGAGTTAATTGAAGAGGCACTATGCAACGACGAGACACTCAAATAAATCTAGTATTACTTACAAACTCTCTTTCGCCCATACCTGGTAGAGGAAAAAAAGAACATAATGTATTGAAATCTAACTGCTGATGCAAAGAATCATAACTAAAATCAACCCAACTATTGTCGCTCTACAACCCAAACTTACTCTTGACAGCCCCCATGACAAAGCCTCTCTTCTGTTTACCCACAAATTTATTGACATCATTCGCCCAACCCGCGCTGTTCTGTGAGAGATTGTCCATGCTGTCACCGACAATATTGAGCTTCTCAGTACGTTCATTGAGTTGTCGTGAAGCCCACGCACCCCAGCCTTCTTGGGCCTGTGAATTTGCCTGTGTAGGGTAGGACTGATATTGTGCAGCAGGTGATATGGATGACGAAGGATTATTACGGCGTCGTTCCAGCTCAGCCTCTGCGCGTTGTTGAGCAAGCTGGCGATTTGACAGAGGCCGATCAGGACCGCCAACTGTAGAGACGTTAGCAAAATGTTATTCTAGAGTGGCCATGGATGCCATATTACTGAGAAGGTCCATATCTGCTGGTGTCACGTATTGGGTGCCGGATATCCATTGCATATTGCTTATAGTTGGTCGTGGCGGGATGACCAATTCGGGGTTAAGCAGGACGTCCTTCGTTCGATCACTATGAGCTGTTAGCGCAATATACAATCAACTGTACAAATACGATTACTTACTATCGGAATCCAGTCCCAAATATGTTGATCAGGCCCAATTCTGCTGGACCTTTCCAACCAAGGATGTCTCCCGTGGCTGTGATGATCGCCTCTGGGAACCGTCGGACATCGAGAAAGTCACTCACATTGACGGAGGCAATTTCCTTCAGGGCTGGCAATGAATATGCTCTTGCGCACCCATCGCCATAGAGACCAAGCAATGCATACCCACTTTGCTCGTATCTTACTACCATTGCGGCATCACACAAAAACTGGTCGAAAGTTTTATGCGCGCCTTTGCTGGTAGCAGGTCGGAACAATCTTGCTTCAGAGCAAGTGACTGCCAAAAGTACACCATTTACCTTCAAACCAGTCCTCAGGCCACCGACAGTTGATTGTGAGGCATGTGCAGGGCGACCTGTTTCGGCATGAATTGGGCAAATACTCTGGACTCTATCATCCAGCGAGCACACACCAGCGAGCTTTGCCGAGTACCGACCACTTGATTCTGGTAGCAACTTGAACGTTGCGAGGTGGCCAATGTTGGTACCCACGTGTACCAGGATACTGGAGTAGTCCTCGTCCTCAAGCGTCATGACACTAAACTCAATACAAGTGGGCCACTCTGCTTTTGGTACAGCTTGTGTTGAGCTGCGCCGGAAACTTGAGCGCTTATCAGACTTGACAAACTCCTGTATGGAAGCTTGAAAGATGACCGCTGGTCCTCGTAGATCAATAATCGCAAAACTTCCCCCTTCAAAGCCTGCAGCGACAAACCCAACGTCTGAATGCTTTAAAGCCGTGACCGGCCCGTTGCCTCCATCGAACAAGGTAAAAGGTAGCAATCCTTCCTTGACAGTCGGTTCACTTCTGTCAATGATGTTGGTAAGTGCTTGGGGTATGTTTTTACCGGGCGGATAGTCCTGTCCTGTATGGCTGTTTACGTTCCATCTGAACACTACTACTTCACCAGTCTTGAGCCCGACAGAAAGCTCAGAGGCAGCACCTGCGAACGAGGTTTGTGTGACGTGGACATTGTCTGGCCGTCCAACTGCTCGAGCAACATCGACCTGTAGCAGTGTGTGATTCTCAATTTCATCAGCATGCCCCGCATCCCACAACCTTATTGTGCCATCCGCATGAGCTGTTTGAACAATGTTTCGGTTCTCGAATCTCTTGAGAGGATGTACTGCTTCGGCACCACCAATCAAGAACTGAGGACCATGTTGCCGCTTTTCAGTCATACCGAGCCATCGGGTACGCTCCACCGGTGCGAGATTGATGTAGCTCACATATGGATGAACAAGTGTCATGGAGAGATGCAGTTGATTAGTAGGCGTAATTGGCATACCACTTGGGAAGGACAGAGTGATCAACTCGCCAGATGCGAGTAAAGCGATGATTGCAATAGGATCATGGCAACCAGCGTAGTGCGGCGAAGATCTTGGGATGAGGAAAAGGTCAACAACTTCTGTCTCGGGCGGGCATGGCAGTATTCTTTGTCTCTTGGGATTTTCAAAGTGATCTGAGAGGACCTGCCACGACGCAGTGGCATAGACGGGCGTCCGGCCCAACTCGAATAAAGTCAGACTCTTTGCCGAGATGTTTGAAGGCTGTCCACCTGCAACCAGGATGGCCGTGTCATCTGGGTCCTGGTTTGCGCACCATGCAATCTTGAAGATTGGTGATTTGAGTGCAAAGGACCCCTCTACTGCACCAGGGCTGAAACTCCCTGGTCCTGGTTTATCCACGTTGGTATCTGTGAGCGTCCTTGCCTGTATAATGCGCCCGTCCTTAGAGTCCCAGATGACGATACTACTATCTTCGTGTCCAGTCAGAACAAAGGTTCCCGTCGGATGCCAGACGGCCTGCGTCAGTGGAGGTTCGCGGTCCTTGAAGATAGAGCTGGGATCTGAGTCACCGCCGGGGGCTCCTTTTGGAAGCCGGTAGTTGAAGAAATGAACAGCCTTGTTTTGTTTGAATGAGTAGATGACTGCGCCGGAGTTGTAGCCAATCAACAGAGAGCCAATATCTCGAGGATGCAGCGATAATGTAATTACGGACGTCAATCGAGATTGTGGAAACTTCTCCCTCCACAAGTTGGGTATCTTGAAGGGCGTAAGTGTCTCTCTGTCTAGGTCGTATGCGTATACCTCGCCATGTTGCGTGCCCAACAGCGCATAATCAATAGCGGGATCGCTGTGCAGTGCCGTGATTTTTGCAGGAGGTGAGTGGGCATTTAGCAATTTCTTGGTCTCGAGCGAGAAGACTGATAGATCGTTTTTCGAGTCTACGCACAAGAGTTTCTCGGCGCAGAATTGTAATATCTTAACTGAGGCGCCACGGTTGGGAAGTGGTAGTACAACTTCGACCCTTTTTTGACCGAATACGTAGATTTGACCAGGGCCATACTTGCTCTCATTCGTTCCGATGGCGATAAGAGACTGGACAGGGTCGTATGCGACTTGGGTTATCTTGGAGTTTATGCCATAGTTGCGGATCTTGAAGTGTGGTTAGTTTGCTCGCGTATGAGGAGGGGACTTTTGGCAAGGGCGGGGGTGCGCGGCAGCGTGGGCATACATGATCAATCACGAAAAGATCAGGGCTGAGGCCTTGGGAGAGGTCGTTGCTGATTCCAGCTTGCTTTCCGCGCAAGAGATGGGCCATGGTGGCGTGTATGTTTCATGGCGCTGTGCTGGCAGACTGCGGTGGACAATGTCGGGCAGCGCCTTGTCTGCCATGCACTGTTTCGCCGGTAAGAACGCGTTGGGCGACGTCATTCCGGCAACTTTAAGCGGAGATGCAGGGTCCACCAGCCACACCGAGCTCAAAGCGCAGACGCCAAGCTGAAACGCCCAGCCACACTTCGTCATACTACCCACGCAGCTGACCAGACAACATGAGAGTCAATTGAACACATTTTTGCTTCTTTGTCATCTATATGTATGCCTGAGATCATCGCATGTACGGCTTGACCGGCATCTAACAGAGACTACTTAGAAAACATGCGCCGTCCATAATACAACAAGAAACAGCCAAGACGAAACAATATGCCCGGGATCAATCACCATGTAACATTCCACTCGTGGCCAGAAATTTGGCAACGCCCAATCAGTCATCTATGGTATCCAAAACACCCTGCAAACCGACACCCGCTTCCCAGACTAGGTTAGGTAGACATGGAAGCTCCATTAGTGCCATATACCGAACCGTTGGGAGGCTGGGGTGTTCCCGAGCCTTGTCTACTGCTATTAAAACTATTTTGTGCTGCAAGACGAGCCTGCGACTGAGCGGCCGCTTGAGCCTGTTGCCGCTCCATCATCATCTGCTGAGGATTGGCGGGCATCCCGTTGAAAGAGGCCGTGGCAGCAGGGGCCTGTGGAGTACCGTACTGGGACGCTCCATAGTATGTGCTGCGCATTTGACCTCCCGAAACCGGCGTGCTATATCCTGGCCGTGCGCCATAGTTGGACGGTGTAGGTGTAGGCGCGCCTTTGATTGGTGACGCAGTGCGTGGCTGTGGTGCCGGACCGCCGTTGTAGAACGGTGCGACATTCTGCGAACGTGGATAATAGTTGGCTTGGTTTTGTTGTGCTGCATATCGGTTCTGCCCTTGTGCCTGGGGCGTTGAATTGTAGTACTGTGAGCTAGCAGCCCCAGCGTATCCACTGGGTTGCGCTGAGCGTTGTGGGAAATATTGCCCAGAAGGTGTGGATCCGTAGCTTGTTCGCGATGCCTGATGACCATAAGAGGGTGTTGCCGAATACGCTGGGCGAGAAGAAGGAGCATAAGAAGGACCACCTGGTTGGAAAGGCTGTGCTACCCCTGAAGGTGAGCGTTGTAGATGTATTGATGAGGATCTGTGTAGAGGTTGCTGCGAGTACATGGGGCGGGTACCTGGCTGTTGTACAGATGGTGTAGGGCGACCATACTGGTGACTAGCGGTGGGGTAGTGTCCGCTTGTTCCAGAGCTTGTTCGCGCCAGCGTTGCAGGCGTGGATGCGGTCATTCCCGGTGTCTTTGAAATCTTCAAGAGCTGATCATCCTCCAAAACTCCCTTGTACTCTTTCGTGTCGAAAAGAATCGTTCGGCTAATGTTCAGCTCGTCCATCTGGTCACCGTTTAGTTTGGCCACAGCATAAGGTGGGAGCTGCGAGATCAACAGAGTCAGCTGCGACTTGAGGATCTGATAAACATCAAACTCCTCAGACGACGGTGTTGATGGGCTGCCAGCCAAGTTTGCCAGTGACGCATTCTGAACAACAGGCGTTCGCGGGTTGGTCGTGAGGGAAAGGTTTCGTATCCTTTGGTAGGAAGCCAGTGTTTCCAGGAGCTCAGAAATGTCTTTGAGAATTTCATCCGTATCCTTTTCCTCTTCGCTCTTCTCTCCTGTACCAGGTACAACGTCTCCATCAATAGGCGTGAAATTTTCGACGGCTTCTTTGAACAGCTCATCCTCGTCGGTGGTTCCATTGGAAAGTGCTGCCTTGGCCTCCTCAGGATCAAGCAGCGCCGGGTCGATGGGGAACATTTCATTGAAGCGCTTTTCACCAACCTTGTGCCACCATACCATGTTTTTGGTCTCCTCAGGCACAATGGCAGATGTGTCATCACGGGTTGGTGCAAAACTAGAGTATGCGCTACGGAATAGAGCGTCTTCTTTTGCTTGTTGAACCGCGACAAGAATGGCCTCAGATGGTGGCTGCTGGGCCTCGCCCATGCTCAGGGCACGCTGCCTGCTTTTTTGTTTTGCTGTCGGCGAGGTCTGGTCTTTGGGCATATCCACTCCCCCATAACCTAACCAGAAACCGGAGGACAGAGTCTGATGTGCATAGGACTGAGAGCCTTTGCGTCGGGGCTTGGGGATCTCCTGATGGGTGAAGGTGATAGTGTTGTTGCCTTTGCTTGTTGTCGGCCTTGCGGACTTTGGCGGGCTGATCTGTGCCAGATGAGGCGGCGCCCGAAAGACATTTCCAATTGTCGGAGGATTCTTCTTGACATCTGGCTCGGGAAGAGGGTACACTTCTGTTGTGCTGAGAAGGTTCGGGAGGTTTGCCTCGCGGAGAGGCAGAGTTACTTTGACAGAGGTGTCGAGAGTAGATATGGGAGTTGCTGGTGATATCTTGTGAGGCTGTTGCAGGCTCGAGAACAGCTGCTTGGGCGGCGCGCTTCCGTATAGCGTGAGTACGGTTCGGCTCTGGGGAGCCACTGGGACCTGTTCTTCTTCCTCCTTGATAGCTGCTGGAGCACCCTCTTCTGTCGAAACTTCCGGAGCTGGTCCCTGGGTTGATGCTTTTGCTTGGAGGTGGGTTTTACGCGCTTCTTCTCTGCCTACTAGATTCTTGAGGATGGTTTGAAAAGCAAGGAGCTTACCCTGTAGCACGGTGTCTTGGGGAGATGCGGTGGCAGCCGAGGAGTCGCTTGCGCCAGCAGAGGTGAGGATGTCAGTCGTCGCGTTGTCAACATCCTTCTCGAGTGCCTGCAGCGAATCATATGAGCCGTCCTGGATAAGGGTGGTGATGGTGACTGGGCCGCTCGGAGGAGTCAGTTTTGTGCGCTTCGAATCGGCCTCTCCGGAGGCAGAGCGGGTTATTGATGAGGATATGGGATGCGACAGGATCGAGGGCTGTGTGTCGTAACTAGTGGGCAGTCAGCGTATGGACAACAAGGCGCCATTGCAAGTCGAAGCCAGGCGCATGAATGCTACATGGGCACACTGGTAAGACCAAACATGCGCGCTCGTGCAGAAGACTACACGTCGAGACGGGACACGGGGTTGAGGCAGTCGTACCTCTTGAGAACCTCGAGGATGTCGCGCAATGCCGCCTGCAGAGAACGCGTGCTGTCTTGCGGGCCGTCTGCTTGGGCGGCTGTGGGAGCGCCATTAGGAGCCTTTGCACGGGGGCTGGCGAGTTTGCGCTTTGCAGCCGAAGGAGACGTGGGCGCAGGCGGAAGGGTCGGTGGCGTGAGGGTGCCGTTGGCGGCGGCCATGGTGGACTGCTGGGGGTTGTTGGCGATGCGCGAGTGATGGCGTAGAATGCAACGCGCTCAGGGCGGCCGGAGGAGTCGTTAGTCGCTCGTCTTCACTCGCATTCCCTCGCCGCGACACTGCCAGACGCGATGCTGCACCGCAAAAACACCTGCGAGACAAGACACGGCTAGAAGGGAGATGGATTGCTGCGACGCGCAAGGGGGCGGCGGCGGGCGATGGATGGTGTTGAGAATTGGCCCAGGCTGGCTCTGCTTGCCCGTGGTCTGGATGCGATGAATGAATCTAATCCATCCATCAATCAATGCAACGCGATGCGGAGCGCCAAGGCCTGCGCCACACGCCTGCGCCACACGTGCCTTTTTCCTTGCTGCCCGCCTGCTGCTGCTGCTGCCCGCCATCCATCGCGTCTTCTCGTTGCAATTGACGTCTACGCGCCCTCGTCCTGGTCGCTTCCGCCAGATGAATGCCCTGCATCCTCTCCCTGGCAGCTTCAGGTAGCCCGCATCGCTGTGGCCGTCGCGCGACGCACCTGGCTGCCCGCCTGGTAGGTGTCCATGGCGACGGCCATGCCCATGTGAATTGCTGCTGACCTGCTGCCCCAGCATTCTCTTCCCACGGCCGCCCCCCTCGCGTCTTCCTTTGCTACCACCGCTTACGCTCACTTGCAACATCGATCCTGGTTGCCAACATGTACTCACTGCTTGCCCTCGCCAGCACGCCGCTCACCTTGGTCGCCCCGCCATGGCCCGGTTCTGCGTCACCTCAATGCGCTCCAGGCGATATCGAGACATTTTGCGGCCACAAGCAAACCAGTCCCTGACGCCGAGTCAACTTTGTCTCAAGGAATAAGAAACGTCGTTGAAGACGCAGACCAGTTCCCCCCTTTCCGCCCTCAGTTGTCCCGCAATGCCAGGAAGGCGTCACGCCGGAGCAGGCCTGCCGATGTCCTTGCTTCTATACATGGTCCAGCCAAAGATCTCTATTGGGAGCATCCTTCTGGTTCTAGCACTTCGTTCTACGCTGCACACCAATCTCAGGCCGAACAACTAGACCCACGAAGCCTAGCGGCTGCTCGTACACTACAGCTTTCTGAGCCCAATTCACTTCACTCTGTACTCGAACGCTATCTCAAACATCGTACTTCCTTTCCTCCGGCCAAGCCTGGGTTCCAATTTACTGCTTCAGAGTTGCATACGCTGCGATCTCGAGGTTATAGACCTGACAGTGTAGAACGATGGGCGGCATGCCTTATAGAGCCGAAATGTAACGTAGCTGCCAGCATATTCGAGCAACAGTCCGAGGGCCCGCCTCTTTTTCTGCTCTTGTTGTTTCTGCGCCGCAAACACATCAGAGTATACGCTCTAGGCATCATTATGAGGCATCTTGATCGTTTTACCCAAGTAGGCATCCTGCAGTGGTCCCAGCTCAAGATCATCGCAGTCCGTTTGCTCCGCCATGTGCGCGAGATTTGGCCCGAGTCTATACCGTGGATCACGTCCTTCTTGGTTGCTCAGTCCAGTCGCTTGCGTGACAAGGCAAATCAGTCAGATTTGCTCTCATCTCAGATGCTCTCCGACATGACACGCTTCTACAATTCCTACCTTGTGCTGATATGTTTGCCTACGAGTCTCCGGCCTTTGGTCTGTGCTGCTTACCAGGAGAGAGCACAGTTTCAGTTGCTCAAATACATGGCCAGTACATCACCACCTATCGTAGTGTCACGACCCGGTTTCCGTGCAGTAGCTCGCAATCAGTTGGCTCATACCAAGACTGCCCAGGAAAGAGATTGGGCTGAGCTCAAAGGTGCTTCCTGGCCTCCGTGGAAGGAGAATCGTACAGCAATGGACGAAGACAAGGGCTACAAGTTTGGAGCCTCACGAGCCTCGAAGCTCTTGCATCGCATGTATGAAGCTGGATACACCCATCGCACGTTTGAGGACATGGTACAAATCTACGCTGGCTGGGATACAGACCACAGCCCAACGATACAAACTAGAACTACGCTTCCGCATTTCTCTTCACAATTCGACAACGATCGGCATATCCGTCCATTGCTCTGGGCGGGGCGTATACGGACTACTCGCACGCAAAGAGAGGCATGGGCATGCTTCTTGTCTCAAGAACTTTCCGGTGAAGCCGCTCACTCCGAAATATATCTCGCCATGTTCGAAAAACTGCATTATTCGGCTGTGCAGAGGACATCCAACTCGGCGCATTCGTCCGATCCAGATTGTGCCTTTGAAGAAGATAGCACTCATCTGCTACCGGGAGACATGAAAGAGATCTTGCCAGACCCATTGTCTTCATTGCATTACGTCTATCTGAGTGAGCCAGTCCCTCAACCAAGTGAGCTACTTGAACGAATGCGCACCACTCATATCAAACCTTCGCGCCGCTTACTTGCTTTCCTCTTGGAGACGTACCCCGATTTCCAAACATGTCTGGATCTCCTGCATATGAACAGACATGATTTCAACGGCGGTATAGGTCATATACTGTATGGTATCCACGACGAAAATGACGCCTCAATCCATTCGATCGACGGTCATCTCTTCAAAGCCATCATTCGGTTCCTATGTCGCTTTGGTCGTTTCGATCGGCCACCCCCACGCAACCTCACTGTACTGGACCCCAAGGAACATGCACAGCAGATCCAGACCAACAGACACTACCTCGTCGAGTATGCACATAGACTTCTTGTACGCTATCGGCCAAGACATCGGGTCGCGTGGACGACCTTTATCAATAAGTTGCTTCATCAAAAGAAACTTCCGCAGTCGGTTCAGGTGGAACGGTATGGCCTGGTCTGTGACTTGCTGGATCGTATGGAACACGCAGATCTAGATGTTGATGATGACACATTTGGCTCTGCATGCGTGGCGACTACCTACGCTACTCAGAGCGTGGGTCAGGACACTATCACTGTACAGGACGAGCGTCTGCTGTTCTCAACGGGTTCTTCCCGCATTCGGACACTGTTCAATAACCTAGTGGGGGCTACTGCCGAAATGCATTCACGTCCAGAGCACCTCGCGAGTGATACCATCTCACCACATGTTCCTGGGCCAGCAGAACTCCACGCCTATGTACGAGCTTTAGGGACTCTTGGTGACTATGAAGGCCTCTACTCGTTCACGACCTGGCTGGCCAAGCACCGCCCTGAGGTCAGTGTACGTGCGCAAGCACAGCGTGGGGGTATGGACGTGCTGTTTAGAACGCTTGTGGCTTTGAGATTGGCTATCAGTGGTGGGGGACTGGAAATGGGAATTAAACACGCAACGAATGCCCCCGAGACATTGCTCTTCTCATCAGAAAGCAAATTGAGAGTATTGAAGAATGGGGTGGATGGCCAACAGAAGACCATGTCAAAATGTATATTAGAAAACAACTAAGGATGCCAACTCCATCTGCAGGAGGACGATAGACGCATAGATTGTAAGCCTAGATCACGGTTGCATTATTTTTCTGCTTGTATTTTGCTTTCTTATAAATCCGACCCCTCAGATCTGAATGAATGCAAACAAAAGTTACATTGATGGTTGAAGACAATCCAGCAGATGATGCTGTAAGGGGGGAAAGAGCAAAGAAACACAAGACCGTGCTAGCCCATACATGTTCTTCCCCGCTGCAATGAACAATAAATCACTCTTGAACAAGTTGGGGGTACTCTTCTTCCAAGTAAGCCGTGACCTGGGCGAACTTTTCCAGCCATTGCAGCTCTTCTTCTCCACGAAGAAGGACACGCTCCTCGCTACATGACTTGCTTTTGATACTTACACATATGCGAATTGGGTGGGGGAGAGACGCCTGCAAAGGCACTTGATGTTGATGAGGCATTGCGGTTGCATCAGCGCCGGTTTTGGCTTTTGAAGTCGCAACTTCTGGTATGTCCAGAGTCCAAAGCGGCCGCTTTGTAAGGACATCGTGGCACATTTGTTTCATTGTCGCCGCCGTGGGGTCGTTTGTTGTGTCGCGCTCCCGGAAACCTGGCTTGAGGGCAATTTCGTTGAAAAGCTGTGCACACCAGTCGTACGGTACAAGAGCCGGCCATGCGAAACGATGCATGAATTTGTCTGTTCCATGCCAGGCTGTGTTTTTGGCTACGTTCATAGTTCTGCGGGCCTGGCGACGCATCATGGTTGGGACATGTGTTGTGTTCAAGTCTTTTGGCGGATATGGTCGTGGATCGAACGGCATTTTGAGATAGGTTGCGTATTTCTCGTACAACTCAGCCAGTCGATGCAGTTCTCTTGAAAAAGCTTCGGCCTTCTTGAGCCGGGCTTGCTGGTAAAGCTCCATAAACAAAGCTAGCTCGTCTATGGTGAAGAATGTTTTGGGTTCAATAAACATCCGGCCGGCGAACTTGTCTACGATTATCTTAATGGTTTCCTTGGCCCATGGTAACTCTGCTGCCCATGGTTCCACGAGGTAGGCGTATTTGTTGTGAAATGCCGGAAACGTGCTGGAGTAGACAGCCTGATTCAGTGTCTCGAGCCAATATCGAGCCAACATCTTTCCATTGCGCAATTTTTGTGGCTCAATAGTAGGTTTGGGCGACTTCTTCCACTGCGCAGTTTTCCACAAAAGGAAATCTAGGTGCAGATACTCGAATACGTGGATTGAGTCACGTCGCCATTTGGGCACAGGAGAGCAGAATCTCTGGATCTTGTCGGTAATGGCAAGGAGCTTCTGTAATTCCCCCGTGGTCTTCCCGCGGAATTGGCAGCTCCATGGCGAAGGACTGTTTTCTAGAGACCATTTTAGACGTGGCCCGGCGCAGGAAAATAGCCGTATCAGTTGGTGGAACTCGATGCTAACCAAAATTTCTTCGTGGAGCTCACAGGGAAGCTTCTCTAAATCGCGTGCAATGCGCCAGAACTTGTATTTTGCAACCATATTCAAGTCTTGTTGCTGATGGTCCTGGGTAGCAGGCTTTGTAGCTCGTGTGCGATATTTGTTTATCTTTAGCTCTCAATAAATCATAAAGAGTATTCGATGCACGGAGAGAGAACCTTAGGCAACAGGATTCTACAGGGCGCATCTGTAGTTTGGTGTGGGGCGGCTGAGGTCGAGTCACTCAAAAAGGGCGTTACACTAGGCAGAGGGCACCAGCGTGACCAGAATCCCGAAAAGGCCGTGCATAGACTCAAGGAACATTGTGAATTGGCATTTATTTAAATCAACCAAACTCAAAATTTAGACTGCTGAGAAAACTCTATAGCATGATGGCAGAACTCTCTCCTGTGCATGCGCCACACTTTGCGGCCACCAAAAGTGCCGAAGAGATCGCCAGACGCCTTCGCGCAGATGAAGATCTTATCAACGAACAGAAGCCATGTAGTTGGGTAGCGTGGTACCTACCGAACTGCGATACAGTACGCGGCAAAGCCATAGCTGCGTGCCTAATTCCAAATCCTGATTTAGGCCATGAGTTGAAAAGGCTTGTCTACGACAATCTCGTCAGCAGAATTCGCCGGTATTTGAAGAATGACGGACCAAACTCAGTACATAACGCAGCTGTTCATGAGATGGGAAATACTGAAAAAGAAATTCTCCCAGAAGAACTTTCGACGGCACTAAAGGTCCTACTTCATCTGCAAGAGAAGGCTATCATCCAGCAAGAGACTACAGTGGGCTCCATTATAGCATGGCTACAGGAGCGAGTCATCGCCTGTGGAGAGGATACTTCAAGCATTCCCAAACCGCCACCAGTACTTCGCAAACGCCTCTGCTACATATGTCGACTAGAAATTACACGGCCATTTCCTTCTCACCCATCAATGTGTCTCCCTTGTGGTGCCTTCAACCATGCATCCTCTCAACTATCTCTGCCCACAAAATTGACCCTGCCGGACAATTTCACTGCCTTGGTCACTGGTGCGCGAGTCAACCTGGGCTATCATACTGTTTTGCGATTACTGCGATGCGGCGCCCGAGTCATCGCTACAAGCCGGTACCCATTAGACGCTATCTCACGATACACAAAGGAGCCCGATTTTGGACAATGGAAAGACAGGCTGAGGGTACTGGGTGCAGACTTCCGGTCTGCAAGGGATGCATTTGAGCTGGTCCATGAGGTCAAGGTAGGTCTCAATTACGAACAATGTATGACAGAGACACACTGACTTGTCGGGTTCGCGTTTGTAGGAGTGTCTAAGGCAGTGGGCAGACGGAGGAGAACCCAGGTTATATGCTTTAATTAACAACGCAGCACAGACGCTCACAGATAGTGTTAAGAAAGAGAAACAAGCCTTGGAACGCGAGGAGAACTTGAGAAGATGTGTGGCCTATCAGGGACTCCTGATTGATGGGAGCTACAAAGCAAGAGTACGGGGGAGCGCACTACCAACGATGTTGGAAAGTGGGAACATATACTCGAAACAAGCCGATAGTCCGGAAATCCGTGTTAATACCGCGGAGTCGTTGGAGCAGGCGCCGACGCCAGAGTATACTACGACAGCAGTAGAGCCGTTCACCAAGTCTTCGTGGGTGCAAGACATGCACGAAATTCCTTACGAAGATGTCGGTTCCGCGCTTTCGGTCAATACGTTCGTGCCTTTTATACTCTGCCGCGAGCTCCTTCCATCTATGGGCATCGCTAAGCTGTCTTCAATGGCATCACCAAAAACTTCTGTCAAACCTCAAGGATACGTTATCAATGTCTCATCTCGCGAAGGCATTTTTGAAGACAGTACTTCATCCACAGCCAAGCGGGGCAAGCACGTGCACACCAACATGTCCAAAGCGGCATTAAACATGTTGACCGAGACGGAGGCAGAGCCAGCATGGCGGACTAGAAGAGTGGCGATGTGTACGGTCGATCCAGGGTACATGAGCGCGGCACCTGAGTACGAAGATGCGTTTGAGGGCACAAGGCCGATTGGATGGGAAGACGGTGCTGGGAGGGTATTGTGGCCGATTGCTGTGGCGGAAATCGAGGGGAAGGTCATCCGAGGGAGGTTCTTGAAGCACTATGGTGCTGTGGATGTGGATCCGGGGAGGGGGAGGGGATGAAGTATTTTTTGTTTTGGTCCGCAGCGAACTCCTGTTTGGTCATAGCGGAGATGTGCATCAAGGTCGTTCTATGAGATGATAAATTCAGTACTCACGAAAAGGGTACGATTGTTTTCTATTTTCCCATCTTCTTCTACACAACTGGCTTGTTTTTCTCAAGCAAATGTGCACTGATATATTCACGTGGAACTGATCCGTAGAGAGATGGGTCGGCCGGGATGGCTCAATCACCGGATCAAGCCACTTTATTTGCGTTTGATGTAAGGCTTGATATAGAAAATTGGCAGGAACAATAATCTCAGGGGTCGAATGCCATAGATATCAAGTAGATGACGGTATAGCAGAAGTAGAGTTGGGCAGAATCGAAGCCAGCCATTATGCTCTGCACATGCTGCACAAAGCAATCCGCCCTTGCATTAGCTTACCCGAGATGTTCAGATGACGTCTGGGCCCATTACACTTGTGAGCATGTATACTCGTCAGCATTGACAACGGGTGCGGAACCCTAGTCTGCGGCATCGTTGTGGACAAGGTCATTTGGAAGAAGAAGACATGGCGACGGGCAATGAGCGGCAACGATATGCCGCAGAGAGCATAGGTTGATGACGGTCATGCGGCCGAAGGGTTCGGATGCTGGTCACGAGCAGACGTTAGTTGGTTTCCAGATTCCCATTGACCGGAGTAATTTACGCAGTGAAGACGCGTGACCAGGTGTTAGGGGAGACAAGCGTCGGGTCCTAAACGCCTTTGCCGATGCCAGCCCCGCGACTCGTCGACCACCAAGCGACCATCTCTCCAGCCTCCAGCAGGCCACTCGGTCACCATTCGGGCGCTGGTCAACGGCCCAGCCGCAATCGCACAGCTACGTTCCTGTCTGCCTGTTGTATTGTATCGCAAAGCTTCCAAGTGTCCAATCCGTTAGGCAACCATATCGCGGGGTACAAACGACGATACAAGCATAGCTACAATAGCTTTCGGCCAAACACACTCGACAAGCAAACTGCTACCCAGTAATCTTACCAGCACGCACACTCTCCGACTCACATATATACACACACACACACAAACATACACACCATGGCGTCCTTCTTTGAGCAGCTGTGGGAGTCCATCTTCACTCCTGGTCCGACACCCACCCTTCTTGTCGCAACAAACGCCTCTTTCGCCGCGCTCCAGCTTCTCCTCTTTGTCATGCTCCTCGCTACCTACAGCATACACTTTGCCATCCTTTCCCTCCTATGTGGAGGCCTCTGGTGGTCGATCAACTGGTTCGCCGCCGAAATCCGCGCCGCGCAGGCAAAGGAAGAGGAGGCGAAGCGCATCCGCGAGGCCCGAAGAGGCGCAAAGGAGAAGAATGGTGGCGGAGACGGTGAGGCCATGGATTCGGGCGACGACACCGAGGTCGACACCGAGGTTGAGCAAAAGGAGGCACTGAAGCCGAAACCCAAGGCATTTGGTGGGCCACATCCCGAGGCACAGAGCACCGTCTTTGTGGATAAGCCAAAAGGCAGTGGTGCTAGCAGCACGCCACAGGCTTCTGTCGCAGCTGGCAGTCAGGGACCCGCGACTTCGAGTACTATAGGCACAACTACAGGGCTGGCAGCACCAGTTGACGAGGCCATGAAGCGGAGGAAGGGCATGGCAGAGTCGACGGGCGATTTGTCTACGGATAGCGAATGGGACAAGCTGTCGGAGGATTCCGAGGACAGATGAAGATGTTACTGTTTTCTTGGATGCTTTGCGACATGGTTTTGTATGCCTTTGAATGCTAGACGCGATTGGACTGCGCATTTGTCCCCCATGCCATGCCACGTGATCACGCGCTGCGCTCCTCTGTGCCCTGCATATCGAGGCGTGAATATGTCTCTCCTGCAAGAGATGTGTGCTTTGGACTATTCCATATGATGCGACGGATCCTCTCCGATGCCATGTGTCGCGATCAATCAGTGTGCTTTGTTTTGCTTGCTTGCTGGCTTGTCTACTTGGTTTGCATGCCCTCCCTGGGCGAACTGCTCTCTCCGCCGCCTGCCCGCCCGCCTGCCCCGCGCAAGTTCTCCCGCGACACCCATCACAGTGCCCAGATACCCAACATACCCAACACACTGCTGGATGCCCGTCTCCACATGCCACGGATGACGACGCGCTGGCCTCTAACCGCACCGATAGCGGCTCCGTCCCATGTCTAAGCTGCTGCCTTGACTCTGCTACGTACTCGCGCATATACTTCGCAGCAATTTCCCTATACCATGGCTACTATCAACACGCCTGTGAGCGTCGCAGAGGTGACGGAACAGGCGGGAAACTACACCTATGACTCGCATATTCCTCTGGCCAACTGGCTGCGTACAGCCAGTACTATGCAGAAAGAGGTGTGTTGCTAGGCTCTGCCCCAGATACACCTACTCACCGATTCCCAGGCCCAAGTCTACGAAGCAGAAGGCAACGACGCGCAGACCTACCTCCTACTATATCGCCACGCAGACCTTGTCCTCCAGAAGCTGCAGAGCCATCCGGACCGCAACAAGCCTGAAAATCGCAAAGCGCTGAATGCTGCCACAGCTGCCGTCAGTCGCGACTTGAAGAAGCTCGAGGAAATAGCGCCTCGGATTAAGAAGAGACATGAAGAATACGAGGCAAGACGCAAGAGGCAACAAGAGGCTCTCAAGTCGCTAGAAGGCACAGCTGGCAGCTCCGTTTCCCATGAATCCGACGGACAGTTTTACATACCAGGGTCAAGAAGACGGTCCTATGATTCGAGACGAACCATTGATGCAGGCGCCCGAGAGAACCATTCGCTAGCTGCAAGACTAGCACAGCGAGAGGTAAGAAGGAGAGATACAAATAAGAGAAGCGTGCGGCAGCATGGGGTGTCGGAAGCAGAGGAGCTGGTACGACGGTCTGGCGGTGCCTGGGATAGCTGGCAGGATGAGTGGGCGCAGCAAGCGGGCGACAGAGATGACATCTCAAACCAGCTACAGGAGGTTGCAAGACTGCAGCAGAACGGCCACAGAGCTTCGTACTCATCGGCAAGTTGACGCCTACTAATATCTCTTCATCTCTCGTACTAACAAGCCCAGCATCCGGTGTCTCAATCAACAACTCCATATCATTATCCAACCGTTCCTCACAAATCAACAAAGGAAGCATGGGCCGATTCTCAATCGAGTAACGCAGCACCAGCTCGACCTCCAAAGGAACAAATTTACAGATCCTCGGGTACCCCAGCAGCGCCTCCGCCCGTGCCACCCAGGCCCACAGCCTCTCCGTACGACTCGCGCTTCGAGCATCCGCGCCCTCCACCAGTACCAGGCAAGTTCTCAGAAAGCTTACCACCATTGCCAGCAAAGGTACACGATCAGCGCCCACCTACGCCTTCTGGGGAGCTCGATGAGTTTACCTTCAAGCCCTCAGCCTTTCTTGAAAACGGAGACCCGCTTCGTCCAGTCTTTCTGCCATCTCAACTACGGCATCAATTCCTCTCTCTGGCATCGTCAAACACACGCCTCAATCTTGAAACATGTGGAATGCTGTGTGGAATATTGAAATCGAATGCCCTCTTCATTACACGCTTGATCATTCCCGAACAGACAAGCACTAGCGATACATGCGAGACGCTGAATGAAGAAGAGCTGTTTGATTACTGCGACAAGGAAGAACTGATGGTTCTTGGCTGGATACATACACATCCAACACAGACTTGCTTTATGAGTAGTAGAGATCTACACACCCACGTTGGATACCAGGTCATGATGCCAGAAAGTATTGCCATCGTATGTGCGCCGTCAAAGCAGCCTAGGTACGGTATCCCGAATTCTCGATTTGCTTGTAGTACTAACCGTGCCATAGCTGGGGCTGCTTCCGTCTCACTGATCCGCCAGGTAAACAAGCAATCTTGAGTTGCACTCGTCCCGGCATCTTCCACCCTCACGACGTTGACAACATATACACCGAAGCACTAAAGCCTGGGCATGTAGTTGAGCTCACCGATGCACCTTTGGAGCTCGTTGATATGAGACCTAAGAAGACGTTCTAGACTGGTTCTTGTTAAAGGCTGTTGGGGCGAATGAGGATCTATGAATCGTTTTGCGAAAAATATCATTGCATAGCGAGGTGTCTTGGAGCATGGGCTGGGGTGTCTCCGAATAGATCGTGTTGTTTGCATGCTGGAATTAGACAAGTATTACACGATATCCACACGAGGGCCTGACGTCTCTCGAAAGAGAACAACGTCGGCAAGAAATCTGAGAGCATCGAATCTCTGTCTCATACCAGGCATTGGGTGACACCATGTAATCAGATAGGTACAGAATTGGTGCAACTGCACACGTCTCTCATTCCATACATACCCAACGATCTATGCTGAATGAACTCCAAAGGCATTGGCACACATGCATACACACGAACAAATGGCCATATTCTCACTAGCAAGTTCCTGAGCGTTTTCCATGCCAAGTATAGTCAACAACGTGACCGACACGCTCTCCCACTCCATGAAATTCTTCCGAGCATATACCTCCATCACTTATTTTTGGTTCACATGACGCAAAGTTTGCATTGAGCTTGCTCGTCTTCCCAACTTCTACTATTCGTCTTTCGCTTCTTTCGCCAAATATTCCCCCTCTTCCCCCCCCCCTCTACTTATACGTTAAAGGCAGACATGATACACTCGCACATGCATGAAGATGATGCGGCTTGTGTAAAAATGTAGTTGTTTTTAAGACTTTGGGCGCATAATCTTAAGAGACGGTTGTAGGTACAACCCACTATTAGCAGAGGAGTGGAGTGATGAAGAGTTTGGTAGGAATTTTTGCTTTGTTTTTGTTGATCCCTCCTTGTCACTTGAGTACCTGAGGGTGCGGGGAAATTGTGCCTTTGCATGATGGTTTTCTCGGAAAGGATGAGACAGAGAAGGAACAAAACAGATGCATATTGGGTTTGTTTGTTTGTTTGGGACTGATGATGCATTGCATAGACGAGATTGGGTACACAATTTGCAGTTTGTAGGCTTGAGGCAATGGGTGTATATACATCACTTTTTGCACAGACATCAAGCTGCAAAAAAAAACTTTACAAGACAATGGAATCGGCTGTAGTAGAACAAGGATCCTGGAATGTCTGAGAAGTGTCTGTCTTGCTGTCCAGAGCTGCCCGTATCCCTAAGCAGTAGCAACTTGTATGGTACAGCTAAAAAGAAACTTCATACTAAAACGCAACGAAAACAAGGCGGGGAAAAACACCTATACATGGCCGCATCATTGGCATCGGGCCCTTATTCTTTCCCCCGATTCCACGTGGGAAAAGCAACAAGTGTTTCCGGCGGACAAGCCCCCGACGCCAACCTAGCCACCCCGCAACCTACTTGTTGTGACAAGCCACTCTTTTTTTTTCCTTTGCTCTTTTACCAAATGTATGGTAGATTCACACAGAAATTGTCTGGCGATCGTCGACGTCATCATCGCGAAAAGTGGCTAATGATTTGGCCCGTAAGCCCAGATCCCCTGATATGGAAGGGGGATGCGGCTACGTGCTACTATCTGTCTGTGCGTGCCGGCACCCGGGGAGGACGGTACCCGAAACATGTCGGGAGATCGACAGAATAGCCATCATGGTTCTTGTTCATAACACACGTGGTAAGCTCTTGAGTAAAAGGTGATATGGTGCTCAAAGTCTGTATGATGGAACCAGATTGGCAGAGATACTGTTTGCCTAAGACGGGTTGTCTTGCTTCGTTACTTTTCAACGCTTATCAGTTATATGAGGTGGGCTGAGGGCAATACTTGAAAAAGCTGCACAGAATCGCGGTTCCGACTATGGAGGTTTGGTTAGTGTATTGTTTTTTGGTGGGAACGAGGGTACCATTGGCAAACGTTATTCAATCCTTTGGGCCTTGCTGATCGGGTTTGGCAGGTTTTTTTTTTCTCTGCCTTGTTTGCATTGGGCAGTGGCAGGTGTTTGTGGTCTAGCCCACTTTGACGATCTCGGCATGACCCGAGAGAAAAAGGCCGAACTATATGAAAAAAGCTGGCTCGCGATCGAGATCGAAGGATATGATAATGTATCTATGTAGATGGTTTGTGGGGGTTTCTTGATACCACTGGGTCTGGGTGAGTCCTTGCACAACCGAGGGTATTCCCAAAGCCATCGTGTTTATTGCGAGTCGAGCCTTGCATTATCAATACCCGCACAG
The DNA here is from genome assembly GCA_036172615.1 of Curvularia verruculosa. Lineage (NCBI taxonomy): Eukaryota > Fungi > Ascomycota > Dothideomycetes > Pleosporales > Pleosporaceae > Curvularia > Curvularia verruculosa. Next base: position 73,593 of record JAWDHC010000050.1, on the reverse strand, counting down.
AGCCTGTGGCTTGTGGGAGTATTTGCCATCAAACCAAGATTGCACCTGTCCCGTACTGAAACCGCCAAGAAATACTTCACACGAGGCATATCAAGTCATCTTCCGAGTGCTGTATTTCAGCCGCGTGGCTTTACTTTTCTTCTACGTTTTTCTTAGCGGGCGACGGAGCCTACAGTCCCGTTGACACGAGTGGGTACGAGTCCCAGACGATAAAAAAAATGGATCTGTCATGATTAGGCTGAGAAAGTTTGTCAACGCCAAGGTTAGGTGCCGTTGTCTGGCTTCCGCCCAGGAACATTGACAGTGAAGTGGAGATTTTGAATAATAGAATATGCAAGCAGGTCCTTCGGTGATTGCGTGCAAGTGCAAGTGATCTGCTTGGACATGTGATGGCCTGATAATTTCTTTGCCTCTCAAAACAGCTAAGGACGGGTGAAGATTTTCACGTACATTTTGGACGGTATTGAAGGCTCTGTCTATAGGACTTGCTACGACGTGCTCGTGCAGATGGTCATCGGAGATTCTCATGCTTGATATCCCAATTCTCTGGTACCGAGAGGTGGCGCGCAGCGGGGGAGGAGAAGGGGAAAAGGCAACGCTACACCGCTCTCAGCCGGTCTAGCCAGGCCCTCTCCACATCCAAACACAGCATTCAACGATTTTGTATCGGTTGAAAGTCGTGCTCCTACCTCTTGCCGATGTGGTATCCACGAGTCAATTACGTTCTGTTTAGATTCTTCGCAAATCCGTTCACCATCACCTTGCTACGGCCGTTACAGGTTGAGTCTGTGCTTGACAATGACGTCGGGCTAATCCATGCAGCCTTCCACAGCGAGTTGAGAGCCAGGAACTTGTGCGCGCAAGTTTTCAAGTATTATGTACGTGCATTTAGTGCAGTGGACACATAGTAGGAACGGCGTTGAGGACCGCTGCACTCTAAGAAAGTGAGACTGACGGCGCCACACGGAGACAACTCCAGAGTATCTAGTGAGGTCGGCAATCGGTACTTGACGTCAATCACCGTATCTTTCCAAAGTGTATGCGCTATTTGTGGGTTGATGTGTTTGCCATGAGAAGTTCGAGATGTGTCGGATAGCCTCTTCGTGTGGGAACGCGTCAACAACTCTCTCTCATGACAACTGCCCAACCCTGGAGTTATATCAACTAGACAAGGGACAGTTCCTTGATAATACGTAGCAGATTTTCTATTGCTTAGCTCTGAAGTAAGGTCCTATGGAAATCATAGGACTTTACTCTCTGGTGACTATCGCATTGCAAACTTGACGCTCTGGGGCACCTGGATTCTATGCAACATAGATGTGAGGTCCAAATTGACTTTTAGGTGATCCTAGAATGGCTTGACTTTCAGTGGCTTTCAAACTACAGGTTTAGTAACCGTGAAACACATCGGATGTGACGTCGTGCAGTGAGCCGAGTACCGAAGCGGCGTGACGCCCAGACCTTTGATTATACGTCCAGCAATCATGGTGTCATGACGTATTGGTGAACATTAATAAAGAGATATGAAAGAAGAGAGAAACATGAACCAATGACGAAATGATGAACAAGAAATGCAGCTGAAGTAAGAAGTGAAAGAGAAGTGTTGTAACAGTGCATGTAACGTAATGAACGCGATGGTCATTGGATTTTGCTCTCTTGCATTTATCGGCTAAGCCGTTAGCTGGTTTTTGCAGCTCAGAGTGGGCTTTGATTCAGATGGAAACATACACTACCTAAAACATAACGTGCCCTATGCGTGCCAACCCCGGTACACAATCTTAGCGCCGTACTTCTGGCCCTTCTTGAGTACCATCATAGACTTGTACTCGGGGATGTTGATGGCGTTCACGTATCGGCTGGGCTCGACACAGAAACCAGAACGGGCACGGCGGGCGGGCAAGTCGCCTACTGCGGGCACGTCGATGTATTTTCCAGTGTAAAACTGGAATGCTGGCTCGGTGGAATGGACCTCGAGGTGGATTTTGCTCTCTGGATGGTAGAAAGCCGCAAGCTTCTGCAAAGGCAAGGAACGGGTGTCGATGGGTACACTACTGGGGTCGGTGTTGAAAACAAAGCAGTCGTCAATATCAGGCTCCTTTTCGCCAAGAGTAAAAGTCTTTTGAGGACTGACACCGGGGTACTCTTCGATAGGTCCTGTGGGAATACCTCCACTGTCGACAACTTGGTACTTGTTTGTGATGAGGGTAACTTCTGTGCCAGCGATGGAAGATCCCTCGGTCAGGTTGAAGTAACTTGCAGTCAATTAATATGGTAACCCGTGGGCAGTGTTTTGCAAGCACTCACCTGTGGTTGGTCATGTTGATGGCAGTTTCCTCGACTTCATCACCGACAAGCTCAGCCTCATACTCGATATTCAAGACCTCCTGTTGGGCACCGTTTACTTGCTCCTTCTCTTGAACGTACCATACGCTTACTTGCACAGTTCCAGGGTAGCCCTCGTCTCCATCCTTACTTAGGTACTTGAAAAGGGTGGCTTCCTTGCCGTTGCGGTCAACAATAGCGGGGCCTTCAAACTCGCGTTTTCCCCAGCCCATGTGTCCGCCATGAAGAGAGTTGGAACCATCGTTAACGGGTAGTTGGTACGACTGCCCGTTTAGGTCATTGATCTTCGCGTTGGAGACGCGATTGGCTACGCGACCAATGGTCTCACCAAAGAATGGCGCGTTGTGTTGCTTGTAGAGCTCGGCAGAAGGGAAATTCTGCACAATGTTTTTTCCGTTGACGTGGAACTTTTGGATGATGGCGCCCAGTGGCAGGAAGGTGAAGGCCTTGGTCGACGACATGGTGCAATGGACAATGCGGCAAGACTGAGTGGGCAAGAGAAACAGCCAGTGGGTGGTCTAGATCGGTCGCGTCAGCTGCAAGGTTGAATATGGGTTGATGGACGCCGCCGTCGTAGCCAAGTCTGATGAGGTCTGGTATGGTGGAATGAGGGGTATCATGTCCAGATGCGGGGCTACCAATGCAGGACCACGACTCACCTCAGCTGAAGGTCTGGCGTGTGGCTTTAGTGTGTCCTTGAGTGTGGGATGGGGTAGCCAGGTTTCTTTCAGTAGCTTTCTTGAATGGCGTGAGTGATTGAAAAAGAAAAGTGGAAAATGGGCGCGATGCAGATCCAACTTGGATACATATGTGCTGATTGATTAGCCTAATGAGGCGGTGGAGCAACCGTGGGTAGATATCCATATCTGCCGCTGGTATTCAACACGGGTGCAAATCTGCTTTGCTTGAGCGTACAGCCACGACGACATATCGGGCGGAATGCCATATTGAGACGCCCATGGGCTCTGAGCGTGAATGTGTGGTTGTGCCAAGGCATAGGAAGGCAATTGGTGCAGTGGGTGGACTCGCGCATCCATGGGTCATTAGTAAGCAGTATGTCAAGCGCGCACATTAGATTTTCCGATGGTTATAGAGGGCCAGGAAACGTCATGGTCGAAACAATAGTGGAATTAAATATTTACAACATCATGTACAAGGAAAAACCTTAGCGTCCGCCCCATGGACGCCCCTGATGCGCCTGCTGTCAAAGAACAAAAGTGCCGATCCGCGGAGGTCATGCTGCAGCTATGCCCGGCACAGCGATTCACGTCATAGTGAAACGTGCGAGACTTTGAGTGTTGTAGTACATGTTGAAAAATTGGTAATTTTCGAGAGCATCATGCAACCCAGCCTGATAAACGCCGATGGCCATGGCCCGAACCTAAAACGCCGTGAAGGAGCAAGAGGTATCCCAGAACGCTTGAACGCTAAACAAGATGGAAGAGGTAAGCGGAGTTGGCTCCGGACCAATAATCAGGCGCCCACTGGGTTCTGAATGAAACTGCTAAAATCCAATTCACTGTGCGTGTTCCAGTCGGGCATCATTGGATCGTTTGGGCTGATTGCAACCGTATCTACCATCATGTTGTGGTCGTATGTGGCAAAGTTGTCGAATCCGTACATGGGCTTGAAGTCGATTGTGTCGTCCAACATCATCGAATCGTTCATCCATGGCGCGCGCGAAAGTACAGCGGGGTCCATAACACTGCCTGCCATGTAAGGTGGAGAGGCCAATACCGGTTCTTGCTTGATTGGTGACACAGCCTGCGGCTGCTGTGGGAACGGGCTGTTCATGGGCGGTGTTGGTGGTGCATTGTGGCGTGCAAATGGGCTTTCGTATGCAAAGGACCTGGTGGTCGGTGTTCCGTTGTACGACGAGTTGGATGAGCCATGGCCGTGGTCGGATTCTGAGCTGACTGAAGCTCGTCTCTGCGCAAATGGTGCACCTCCTTCAATCAGTCTTTGCTGCATACGATTGCAGTCTTCCTCGAACCCTTCGTAATGGTTGTTGCTATCGCCGGGGGCATGCAGAAGATCCAGGCGTTCCAGGATGTCGTGGGTCAGAGGATGACCACCAGCTGTTTCTTGTAATGGCTGACCAGGCCAGCTCTCGCCTCGCTGTAGGCGGCTATAAAGTTCGCGGAGACCAGCAACTAATTGTCCTTGTTGTTGCTCAAGCATCTCGACGTATCTGACTCTCGTGTTAGTCTGTGAACAGAGGCAAGCGAGTAGAAGGCCCAAAAAAAAACACATCAACCAGAAACGTACCCCTTGGGATATACTTTGTCTTGAGACTTCTTTCGTTCACCGAAAACACAAATGGCGTTGTCAGCTTTACAGCGACTGCAGGGGCTTGCTCCGTCACACTAGTCCTGTTAGGTTTATGATTGCGACACCATGCTTTCGAGCTGAACTTGCCTTTGACTTTTTCAAACGACAGCGGTCGCAAGCCTTGCATACTCGCTTCCGAATGTTGTCTTGAGCCTCCATTGAGTCTGACCTGTGGGGTGACATGGGGGACTAGTAATGTAGGGGAAGGGCTGTGGTTGAGGGGCGGTGCCTCGTGTGTGTGTGTGTGTCTGTATGTGTGGAAGGCAGATGGAGTATGGTATGATCTCAGGCAATGAATGGTTGGCAGGCCAAATAAATTCTTCAAGAGCAGGTTGTGAGTAGAGGTGGAGGTGGAATCCAAGGCCCTAAATAAGAACAACGCCTCGTGCGGGTAGTAAAGCATTATATCTATTCACGTCAGAGGATAGTCCAAGCGGACGTTCGGCGTTAATCTTAGGGCCCTTGGGTGCAAAAACTCAGTAATGGAACTGTAATTATGAAATCCACCGACCCTGGGCAGCTAGAGCACCCCTGTCTCTTTACACATCATCAATCGGCGCACGCACGTTGAGGCACATTAGTTCACATGCAAGGATGTATGGCCTTGGTGCAGGGCGCCAACCTCAGCAGGACTGGGCTCGAGTTGGCCGGAGAACTGACAAAGCGAAGGCGCGGAGTCGGCCAACGAGCGGACCGTGACCGTATAGACAAGTGAAATGCCAGACAAGACCACCCGCCCCCGTTGCTGCTCGTCCGCCAGGGCAGAACAGGTGACGTTTGTGTTCGGCGAATACGCGGGCATAACCAAAGTCCAAATGTCGTCGAGATCGCAGTGTCCGGGTACCGGCAACACGACATCCACGACCAAAATCAGACGGACAAACCACTTGCGCCTGGTCCCCAAGAGCTAACGTCTGCCACATGGTCGGGGCCATGTTCAAAGACATGTCAAGCAAACATGTCGCCTGCTTCTTCATTTGTCCATGATGTGTGGGCACACACGCTTGTCATCATTATAGCGGCATCACTGATAACGTTTTTTCCCTTGACGAGTGGTGCCTCAACGTACCAGAGCTTCGGCCGAGCTAAAGGCTGGTTTGACAGCCGGATCATCAGCCTGGAAGACAAGGACGGGTTGCTCGCTCCTTCGGACGACCGTGGTGGGGAATGCTCCCCCTTCTCTCTTTTTTCCCTCTTCTTTTTTTTTTCGCTGGTGGAATGACCCGTCTGAGTCTTCCAGGAAGCACATGCATCTGCCTCGATACAGAGTATGTACATACATGTGAAGAAGCGCCGGGTGGACAAGCGCCGGGTCTAACATCCATATTCGATGGCATTGATTCTGTGTAAGCGCAGCCACAATCAGCGGCCTGCTTCGTCTCCAGAGGTGCTTACAGCCAGCCGCCTGTGTCTCTCGGGCCCTACTCCAGCCACAAGACCGTTTTCTTCTGTCCTATGCGATTGAGTCATGCTGAGCGTGCTCTCCGTCTCTCTCCTATAATGCCTCGCATGCGCGTCTCCCTTCTGGGCCTCTACCTGAGTCTGGTTGGCGTACGTACGATGTGTTCATAAATGCCTCAGCCACAGCGAATCTGAGGCTGCGCTTTGACCGTGTCCACGTAATTAGCCACAGCAAGACTCTCCCTGTCTGTATCGTGTATTGAAACTGTCCACGTACACGGTAATGTGCTGTTGCTATTGGTGAGCCACATGTCCCGTCTTGTCGTGGGACATTGGGAAGCCTGGTGACCCCCTCCACGCGTCGCCAGGCAGCGTGGCTGAGAAAGTCTGTCTGTCTGCCAAAGGCACTTTTTTGGTCGCCCGTTTCACGCTCCCTATACGACGCTTATACGATGACCCCCTGCCGACTAGCCGTCCATGCTTGAAGCCTCGCGAACACCTCCCGTTCTGCTGGTCAGGGCGGCCCGGCAGGGAGTGTTGTTGTTATGTTTTTTTTCTTTCTTTTCCTTTCCTGGCGTCCCCATCAAACATGTCTAGAGTCAGCGTGTACAAAAGTTCTGTCAGCTATACTATAGCTAAGCGCAGGATCATGCTTTGTGCCTGTGCATTGTGCCGCGTCGAGCAGCGTCGCCGTTTACCAGTTACTGCTTCCCTGTAGTGGTTCCCAGGCCCAACTGCATCACCTGCTGACACTGTATCAAACGCCGAGGCACGTCGACTACGAATATCCTTTGCATGAACAGTGCTTGTATCCAGGGCATGTTTCTGTTTGGTCTTCGGCCATTTGTCTCGTAATCCGTCCTATTCGGCTCTTAGACCAACGAATGCGGGGGCTGCTAGCAGCGATCCTGTCAGACCTATCTCCCGTCCGTGTGCCAATATGCTTCTCCAACACGCAAGGATCCTGGTATGCAAATTCATATCAACCATACAATACATACAATACACAGAACCCGGCAGATCGGAGAGACGCCGACATCATATCGAGTGTCCGGGACATAGTAAGCGGAAGCGCGACAGTCATAGACCTGGGACAAAGACGGGCGGTCAACAGACAGCTGCAGCCTGCAAGAGCCAGCTTTCACGTCGCCTGCTGAATCGTCTGCTGTGTCATTCCTCTTGATATTGCTTGGCTTGCTATGATCCAATGTGCGTCGCTTCGCTGCCCAGCTGCTACGATCTCCCTTGCTTCGCTATCCAGGGGGACCGTCGACTTGACTTCCAAGAAACTTTACTAGCCAAGATGGGGTATTCAATACCTGCCAACTTGAGCATATGTACATACGTATGCAGACAGCCTTGATTCGTCATCTCCAACATGCCGCTTAGAGTCTTGCGCCAACAGGTGTGATTGCTTGCCTCAGCAAGACTCTCTCTCCACACACACACACAGAGGCCCAAGATCGACACCCGCTCTCGCTTGCTACGGCCTAACCTTGCGGCTTTACTCAGCCTGGCCGTGGCAGGGATAGCAAGCAGATCCTCCCATTAAGTTGCTAGGCACTAACTTACCAAGCCTCCAGTAACGGCCTTACTCATCCTGTGCGCCTCGCGATGGTCCCACCGTACATGATTATATAGCAAACTTTGGCTAGAACCACGCCAAGCCCCTTTGCCAATGGATACACACAATCAAAAAGCAACCCAGATTTATTGCGTCTTTGGTTCTCGCGATTACTGCATGGAGCCAGTGGCGGACTCGACATGTTTCCAATCACTTATTCGAGCTCCTATGCTCACCATTTTCTTTGAGACACATATGCCGCGAGTCGCCCTGAGCGACGGCCTGCATGCGTGCATGCCGGTTTACCGAGCTTGACAACTACACAAAACGGGAGACAAGCCGTTTCACAGCAATCTATAGCAGACTCGGTACTTACCGTACAATCAGTAAACAGCGCAAGCCTTGGCCCCAGAGGCAATTTACCTCGATTTGATCGCACGGGCAAATCGATACAATGACACCGGCTGCTTTTTGTCAGGTTGGGCCAACCGCCTCAGGCTCCGCCTCACAACCAACACGACGCCAACGGTGCGTCGCTGTTAGCATGGGAACCTAGTGATGCCCAGCCATGTTCTAAATCCCTTTTCACTCGATGGCAAGTGGGCAGTGGACAGGAGGTCATGCGCCCAGACGTTGCTGTTCCTCGCAACCACAACCTCACACGGCCCGCTCCTCTTGGAGCTCTAAGCCCCAAGTCGACGACGCAGACATGGGACTGGGGAGGAGTTGCTGCCAAGTCTTGACGTCTTGGGGCTAAGTTGTGTCTTCCGCTGCCGACAACGTTTGGCGCCATTTCGGATCCTCTTGTGTTGCTCGGCATCGGACCATGAGCCTTCCGGCCAAGGACTTGTCCTTTGATCCGTCCGAAAGTGTAGCTTTGCGTACAAGCTGTGCAGGCAGCCATTACAACAGCCATGACCCATGAGTATGTAGAGCGCCAGCGCCTAGGCCTACATACTAAGCTCTTCGACCCATTAGCCCGCCCATCGCACCATACGTACACGTGCATACATGGGCTAATCGTGGATCCTTTGCTGCCAGCCAGAGGTGTGGGATGATGTCAATTAGAGCACCACCATTGAGCTGACTGGTTCGACGCTGTTTCCTGTTTAGTCTCGGGGATAAGATTTTGCCTCTCAGTGTGTGCGACAGGCATGTAACGGGACCCAGTGCTCGGTTGAGGCTCCTAGAGTAAAATAGACGGGGGAACGGTAATGAGTCAAATCACCAAGTGGCTTCGGTGTGGACCCTTCAAAGTTTGTAAGGCTGAGAAGAAAAGTTTCGGCAGCTAGTTATGCACTCTAACCATACCCACCCACGTCACAGCGCATCTCAAGCGCAGCATCCAACACGAGTCTCGAACAGAACACACGAGCAATCCACAGTGCCAGGTGGGGATCTCACCAAATCCGACACACTCACCCGACGTGGGAACGTTTTTCTCAAGTGCCGGCGGCAAATTCCAGCCAAAATGAGCAAACAGATTCGGCCGAAGAGTCGAGTGTATACGTACAATTTCATGCACTCTGCAAACTTTCCAGGTGCTTGTATCGCATCTGCTTCGACTAGTACCTGGAAATGGCAACAGGCGTTGGTTTTGCATTCATATCCTCCCGAATACTTACTCCAGCCTGTTGTACCAGTGGCATCTGCGATGCAACACCCAAGGACTTCTTCGCTGATCATGATCCTCCCGTGCTGCAGCACACCCACTTTCGGATGGGGAACCCCAGCTCCGAGCCCCAGCACACCGGTTCCATTTCAGATTGAGGGATGTATACGTACGTACATACCATCTCCACCTGCCATTCGAACAATGTTCTAGACCCTCGCTTCAATGCATCAATTCGTAACCATCAACTTCGATACTTGTGGGCAGTTGGCACTGACGTTGTGTGTGTACTGAAATACACTAGCTTCCTACTGCCCACAACTGGCAATACCTACTGTACACGATGACATACCGCTCTCATTCCAACGGCTTTCTGACAGACATGTTCTGATTCGAAAACGATGCTTACACCCACTAGTGCGCCTCCCTGACAAGTTATTTGCTATATGAGATATGATTGGCTGGGAAGACTTTGCAATCACAGCGTTTCGGATTTGTGTGCGACACGATATCCGATCCTCCTTGTAATCCGGCCCCGAAACCTCGGCGCTCGTCCGAGATTAAGACAAGGCGCGGGTCAGCAATATCAACTTGGCTTCAATTTACGGTTGCTCAAAATACGCTCGCATTTTCGGTTTCTCTGTCTCTTCTCGCCCACCCAGCGCCTGCTTCTCTCGTTCTACCTGGATTCCAAGGCTACCACCCTGGGTCTAGTTTACACAAATCTTAGGTTTTAGGTCCATACAATACAAAGCAGCACACAAAGTTGCGTCTGTCACGTTATGAGCGCATATCCAACTTTCTCGATACTGGATCTCAACCTCTTATGGAAGATTATCCGGCTTTCAGTAAACAAAGAATATGATCATATCTACAACCCAATCCGGTACCTCTATGCCAATAATGGTATGCTTCCACGCCTCAACGCTCACGATAGCCGGAACACATCTTGAAAACCATGCGAGGTGCACTTTGTTTGCGTGCAAAGTTTTATAAGCGGGCAGAGTAAGACAAAATCTTTATGTGGACAATGAATGGACACGTTTACCAGAACGCCAAGCCGCAAAGGACATAAAAAGCCGAGTGCTGGCACCAATATGATGGGGTGCGTCCTCAAAGCACTGCAGATAACCACGTACGCTCGGTCACGACTTCGCATCGCATGTCCGCGCTGGCCATTCTCAACCCTGCAGCACTGCCCCAACCCGTGCGCCAACTCAAACTCAGTCTTCGACATTCCCGTGATGGGTCGATGCTGTGGAAAGTGAAGATTTGCACAGGATTTCCCCGCGGCAGAATGTCACCAACGTCACCGTGCGCTCAACACTGATCGAAAACGGGTCACTTCAGCGTTACTTTACGCATTTAGATGCTGAAAGCAAGGCTGTTCATTACCCTGTCTGGTAGGACCCATGTATAATCGCCGTATCCCTTGTTAAATCGCCGTTTGTGCGCCTCAAAGACACCCAGCGGCGATCAATGCACAGGCTGGATTACTTGACCGTGGCGAATCACGACTGCGCACCTCCCCCAGAGCCAGTCTGACGATCTTACTGGCCAATATCTGACTGTAGTATACGCAATGCTTCCCGTCATCAGAAATGATGTATCGCTGTCCGTAACGTATGCACTATGTACATCAAGATGTCGCTATAGGAGATTAAGATAAGCCATTCTGAGTGCTGTGCTGCACTCATCTGTGTGGGAATTTACTGACGTTTTGCGCCGTCGAGAGACATAATCGGACCGTCATTACTATCAGCCCATGAGTGAAAATTACGTCGATAGTGGATCTCTGGCGCTTTGCTGCATAATTTGCAGCCTCAGATTATCATCACATTCTTGTTTCCCAACCGTCGGTTATATGTATCACAGCGTTTTCACAACTACCAGCAGCCATATTCTTGCTTACTCAGAATGTATTGTTAACTATTCTTTTCTTTCCTATATCCGAGTCAGACATTTAGACGATCGGCGAACATGGCCGCAGCTTAAAACAAGCTTTTGGCTTCTACCTCGCCGTTCTACTCCATGGCAGACGAGAGAGTTGTTTGGACTCTGGCATCGGGATTAGCTTTCTTTGCGTCCAATTTGTTATGAAAGCCGACATTTTACTTTGGAACCCTCGGTTTTCTGACCACTGTATGGGTAAGTTCAAACTCCAACCCTTTAAGTCACGCTTTCGGTATCATATCGCCGACCATACTGCACAGCCAAAAAAAAAGAGGACCGATCTATATACTTGAAAGGGTTATCCAATATCGAATGATTTGAGTCAAGGCTTGCAAATCTAAGATGCATGTCAGAGACGCGTACAAGACTTGGCAAGTTGAAGATGGACCGTAGTGTACTTCAGACAAAATAAATGGCACCGAAAGATTGGTAAGTGCGCTGGCGGCACATCTTCAGCTTACCTATGCAAAAGAGTGATTGGTAAACATATCCACAGCCGCATCTAGACTAATAATTCTCCTCACACCACCAGCAAATTAGAATCGCTCCGTTGGACGTGTCGTGTAACTGGGCTTTGCCTAGAGAAGCTGAAATATTCCTAAAACCTCTAGTTACTCAGTCTTGATTCATCAATCAAAGAAATCACGTGCAGAGACTTGGTAAGCAAAGTTAATGATAGCAATAGCAAATCCAAAACTATTTGACAAACTTTCCATGAGTACGTTTCCTACTAATCATCCACGCGGCTATCTAAAATGATCATGTCAATCTCTCTGTGCACTATTTACCGCTTCCATTTCCCCCCCACAGCCCCTTTTCTTACAGCCTCCAAGCCACCGTCAGCTAACCGTCTGTCGATCAAAACGTATGTAAGCTGACATAGCCCCTCCCCACTTCACCCCCTCCAACATCCAGTCTTCAGCCCTAACGCCAAATCACACCACACCGTATTCTGCACAGGCACACCTGCATTCTGACTACACTAACGTATCTCGCCCGATTAGCGAGACGACAACAAAGCATTCAGCGAAGGGCACAAAGATGCCTCTAGAGGAACTAGTTGCGAGATGACCACCCCAATGCTGAGAAATCAAGCATAAATGGTCGCACCACAGCCCCTTTCCCCTCCCCCCACATAACCAAAGGAGTAAAGAATGTGTGGTGATGTGAGGTGGACCCATGTAAACCACACATGACATGTGCTCTGTGGTTGCTTGGCTAGTGGGGGGATTTGCCCAGTCACCCCCAAACCCGTTCGATTATCTTGTTTTAGTCGGTTATTTGCAAAAGAGGAGAGGATATAAGCCAGGGAGCAAAAAGATGACAAGAAAACGAGGCAGTGCTAAAACGATCCGAACTGCAGGATTCAGGTTTTTCTCTCTCTCTCTTCCCCCCCTTTCTCTCCCCCTTGTTTACGATTTCTTGTTTCACCAGTAAAAAGGGCTGCCACTATGCGAATGGAGAAAGGTTGAGCTAAAGACTGTGTGCATGATGTGGTGATTATGGCTTATAGACTTGTATACGATGATGAATCCGAAACCCACTGGACGTAAACCAACCAAGTGTAACAAATGATATCTCTCCACATACTCTCACATCCATCGCCCTTTGACACCATCGCCCTTTTGCGCCTTTCGTTACCCTCTACCTCGGTTCTTGCACTAGTCCGCGTAATGGCCCGCACGTGACGTCTTTGTACTGCGGACACCGCCTTATTTCGTCCCCGTCTCATTCATATGTAGTAGACAAATGACAATCAACCGAAACACGGCACATGTGTCGCAACTACCGCTCCCACCACATTCAGCACGCAAAAAAAAAAGCCTTACTTAGGTCAGATGCCGCTTCCACTACCACAAAAACAAACACTAGTTACTATATACAAGGCAGTTAGAAGGAAACTCCCGACCGGATTTACTTTTACATACGCGCCAACCCACCCTTACCCCAACCCTGCCTTGCCTTACCCTGCCCTGCCCTGTTGTCCGCATCCCCTACCCCCGTCCGCATCCTCCCCTTCCTAGCTTGTTTATCTTTCTCTCCCACACCACGTTGATATTGCGATCTCCCGATCTCCCGATCGCTAGAAGCTGACACTCAAGCATACGCCCTTCCTAAACCAGCAAGACGTTGAAATTAAAACCGACTCAATCACATTGCTCGTCTGACCCCCTCCCTTGTATGTTTCAAACAGGAAGAGTGCCCTTGTAAGATTGACTCTGACGCCCAACGAACTGATGCTCCAACGAGGAGGTTGCTGCGTTACGACAGGGCTGGGGGTGCGGCAGTAATATTTCGCTCGTATGCAAAACACGTAAACATGGGCCGTGAAATCCTTTCTCTCTCTCTCCCGGCAGACGGAGACATACACGGTATTATTACATTACTCGGAGTTTTTTTTTTAAAGAGGAAGGTACATGTGCACATGCCACCCCCAAACCATTCCAGTCGGTAGTTGCCCGGCAAACCATGACAAAGACCTGAGTCAAGGTTTCTTTCGCATCGTACGTAAGCTCAACAACACACGGAATCATTTTTCTCTCTCTGTTACTTTCTTAGCATATCACGGTTGATCCCTTCAGGAAACCCAATTGCCTCAAAGTTGGATGCGGCAGGAGTTTCGAATACTATCCGGCCGAAGAGCGTCCAGACCTGACGGAAATGGCAATGAGAGCGGTCCCAAGACGGGCGAATCTGGCTATATATATATGCGTCCACACTGATGGGTCACTCTGTGCCGTTCTTACTGCTGCTGTAATGTAAAACTTGGAAGACGAAAGGTGGATAAAAGAGAGAGGAGTAGGAGGAGCGGCCCGGTACCGGGCCTAGCGTTTCGTCGACGCATATGTCTGCTGAAATATATAATTAGAGTTTGAAATAAATCATCAAAACATTTAGTGTCTGAGGCGGCATGCATGCTAATTAAACACGACGTTAAGAGATAGATAGAGAGAAAGGGTTTAGAACAATGACAATTGCAAAGAACAAAGACAAGAAAAAAGGGGGTCGAGGAAATCTAGTATTACTGAACCCATACAGACACAACTAATAGCGCCGCCTGGTCTTTTGTTGGCTTTGGTTTTGTTCGCTTGACCATCGCGTTACCCAACTACCAAAGACCACCCAAACCCAACCCAAGGGGTATCTATCTCCGCAAGGCTATGCATCTCCAAACCAAAAAGAAAGAAATATTAAGCTCTATCTGTATAATGCCAAAAAAGGAACATGAGAGTCACAATGCAAATACAGACAACAAAGGCAGCCCAGGCGACTTGACTAGGGGCGTATGCTTCCTCGCGAGGGGCAAGTAAAGTGGAGGGGCATGCTTCAGAAGGCGAACGGCTTTGGGGGGCGAGAGAAGGAGGGGGAGGAGAGGGCGGATCCATCTGTGCCTCGATATCTACAGCACCGTCGTTCTGTTGTCCAATATCACCCTCTGCCCCTACTTGGTCAAGCACAGGACCTGTAATCACAGGCGGAGGCAGACCAGTAGTAGCAGCAGAAATAATGGGCGGCGCAATGCTGTCCTCAGGAGTGTTGTACGTGTGCACCATAGGAGGAAGCAAAGACCACGACACGCTCTTGTTTTGGCGCGAAGGGCGTTTCGCCGTCAGAAGATGCAAGAACGACTAGGTTTTCCCATTTTCATACTCCATGTCTGCTTCTTGCAGTTCGGCCTCAAGCTGTGCGCGAGCATCTGGCGAGTCGGATGCCCCGCTGCTACTCAAAGGCGATGAGGCGGATAGTGGGGACTGGTGGTCTTCACCATTGTGGACCGACTTTTGGCGCTTGAGTGCAGGCTCGCTGTCGGGCGTGTTGACAGCACTGACAAAGCCAAGTTGACTTGCTTGGTCAGGGTTCTGGGCAACCCATCGTTCGCGCCATTGGTCACGAAGGACATCATAGATGAACTGGAATTGAACCTTGGACTGTACCATACCAGCGCGCTGTCCCTGAGCATCTCGACTACCCTGACGACAGGATCCTCGGTCTCGGGTACGTTGTCTAGCGAGCCTTCTTGCAGCTCCTGCGTGAGCCAGTCGAGGGCAATAAAAGTTCCACTGCGACCGATGCCTGCACTACAGTGCACAATGCGTGGGTTAATGGCATTATCCGAGTTTTTCGAGCGCGAGAGCTCGATTAGCTTGAGCATACTGGCGCGATCGTCACCTTCTGGGACAGAGAAGTCTGGCCAGCCAGCGAAGAGTAGATGCCAGATCTTCTTGGACTCGCTCCCGTCATCCGTTGTCATGTCGATTTCCCGTACCTGAGTTCGCGCCTCGTCGTCAATGGTACACGATGTCAGGTGGAGGTTATGAATGAGGCCGTCTTGGAACTCGTCGTGGTCGTTGACGCGCAGGTCGGGGCTCGAGGGCGATTGGGGGTAGTACGGGTAGCACTTCTCTCGGTAGGCCTCGAAGGTTTGAGTGAGCATGACAATGACTGCGGGCGAGTCGTTCTCTTTCCAGATCATGCGCCAGATGTGCGACCATGTCTCGGCCTTGGGGCCCTGAGTGGCAATGTACTTGAGGGGTGTCTGAGATTGCGTCGTCTCGAGTACTACGGGCGAGGCGTTGATGTAGTCAAAATGGCCTTCGGGTACAGCCAGGTGGACGCGATTGGACTGATATGGATCGACGTTGGCATAACGGTTGCGAAACGCATACTCATCGCCGCAGCATCTTGCCCATCTGCCCTGCTCGTCTGCCTCGGTCGGCTGCAACGCCTCGCGGAAACGGTCGTTCTGGGCGGCTTCTAGACGGAGCCACTTGGCGTTGACATCTCTGGCGGCGCTCAGAAAAGCGGGATATGGAATGGTTGTGTAGGACGAGGGGCCGGCTGTGGTGGGCGTGCCGGGTGCCGAGTGTGGGTTGAGCAGGCTGTTTGTGCTGGCAGCGGGGGTACTGGCAGCGGGGGTGTTGAGCGACGAGGTTGTGAGGGAACGCAGACTGTCCTTGCTACGGGAGCGCTTCGACGACGTGGGCGAAATGGGGTCGTCCGGGGTGGCCATGGCTGGGTCGGTCCTGATGAGGACGCCCTTGAGCTTTGCCTTGCGCCGGAGGGCGCGGAGTTTATGCAGCTTGAAGAAGGTCGCGCGTCCGTTTAGGCGGGCGGTTCAGAGGCGGATAGTGGGGGAAGGGAAGGGCAGAGTATAAGAAGCGACGGAAGAGCGGCTGCGTGCAGGCAGTGGCGCGCCCGATGCCGAATCAACGGGCTTGATGGTGCTCTGCCCGGTTTTGTAATTAGCGATAGGGGGTTTGCGAAGTTGCGGGTCGAGGCTGGTGGCAGTGAGGCCTGGACACGACGCTTCCACGACTCCTATCGTGCCCTTGTCCCGTGTCCCGCCGCCTAATGTCTATCCCTATACTTTGCGCTTCCTGTCCCAGCCGTGGGCGAGCAATCGACCACTCTGCACTGGCTCAAGGTCGAGTGAGAGTCAGCCCCGTTTCCAGGGACCGGGTTCAAGCACGGTATTGACGATGGATGGAGGGGCTGCAGGCGGCCTCGTGGTGGAGCGGATGGCGGATGGCGGATCGCAGGCAGGCCGGAGCGTTGTCGCGTGGGCTTCTAGAAGGCGGACGGGCAAATGCCAAATGTCCCGGGGTGGAGAGTGATTAATGCGTGCGCCTAGAGCCAAGAGAAATAATGTCTAGACAAAGAAAAAAAGAACCCGGTGCGAAGGAAAAAAAAAGTGAAGGACAAGACGACGATGCAGAAAATAAGAACTGACAACGAAGCGTCCTGCAAACACGTCAGGCGCGGTCGCGTTGCAGCAAACCCCAAGTGAGTAGGAGCGCCCGGGCCGATGTTTCCACCCCTCCACCACCACTGCCCATCGCCCTCACCATCGCCATCGCCACCCTCTCTCCCTCCATCACCGCCTCTCCGTCTCACCACCCCTCCCATATCTACCCCTTCTGCCCTCTTCCAGTAGCAGTGCTAGTCTGTGCTTGGTAAATACACCACAAACTTAGGCATGGGTCCGTGGTTTGCGCTGTTCGAGGTATATCCAAGTCCATAAATGATTCCACCATACCAAACTAATCGCTTGATTCAGGCCTGGGCTGTAGCGCGTGTATGTCCACGTTTTCCCAAACCCAAACACCAGTCATGGCTGACTGACCTCTCAAGCTGATTCGGTCCCCCACATTCAATCGAGCCGTGCAAAAAGCTTACCGCAAGATCAATCGCCTCCCAGACTTTGAGCAAAAGAATGGTGGCGGCAGTAGGTCGTCTTCCCCCTTTCAGAGATGCAGACTGACTCGGCCGTCAGGAACGGGCCCCTCCTCCTTTGATCTCTTCAAAGATGAGGTGAAAAACCAGTTCCGCGAGCTTACCTGGCAGAAGCGTCCTCCCAAGTGAGCAGTATCCGATTGACGATCACTTTCCCCTCCGTTGGTCCGAGACGCGACCGCTGGGGAGGCATGCTACTGAGTCATGGTACACAAAGCAACTTGCCATTAATCGGATGCTAGTACGCCGATGCCCTCACCTGGAGAGCTCGGGGAACGCACTTGAGACATGTGGCCACTTGCCGCCACAAAATGTTGCCAATGTCAGTGCATACACGATAGGTACCATGGTTGTCCTCTAGGCCTTTATATCACGTGACCGGACCATTCACTCCTTTGGGCCGTACAAGACAAGAACAACATGTTCTCCTTGCGATGAAAAAAAAAGGCTCATTTGGCATCCACCGTAATTTGTGTTTTGAGCATTCGAATTCTGAACTTGTATTGTAGCGCACGTTCATACAATGCAACGTCGATCGCACTTTGTGCAGCTGGCCTAGAAGCTCTGTTAGGTAAATTAGAGGCTGACTGAAGCTGATGCTCACCTCTCCAGTCTTTAATTCAGTCATGAAATCCTTGAGGACAATTTTCCAGTTGTTTTGATGTTAGATATGTTGTTGCTGAACCTGTTTGCTCACAATCTAAAGCTCCACTACGCCATTGCGGGGTTATGATATGCTTACCACTTCAACATCTTTACGTCACACAAATGTCGTCACATCTTCCACCGGATCACAAAACCGCCTCGATGTAGTCAACAATTCAGTCCACACAAACCTAGCGGCTCCAAACACAATGCCTTCAGCCATAGTCACCGGCGCCACTGGTAAGTTTTGGTTTCAAAACACGATTAACGTATCCTAACATACAATAGGCATCCTTGGTCGCGAGATTGTCCTCGAACTCGGCAAGCACCGCCAACAATGGCCCACCGTGCACGCTCTCTCACGCAGCAAAAAAGAAGCATGTCCAGAGAACGTAATCCACAATCACATTGACTTGCAATCTGATCCAGAGGCCATGGCCAATGACCTCAAAAATGTGCGCGGAGAATATGTCTTCTTTGCCGCTTATCTCGCTCAAGACAAGGAAGAAGATGCGTGGGAAGTCAACGGCCGCATGCTCTCCAACTTCCTCTGTGCGCTCGAGAAGACGGGCGCTGTCTCCGAAGTCAAGAGAATCATCCTAGTCACAGGCGCAAAGCAATATGGCGTACACCTTGGCGTGCCTAAGCAGCCTATGCATGAAGATGCACCCTGGCTTACCTCATCCGAATGGCCTCCAAACTTCTACTACAACCAACAGAACATTCTGAAAGACTTCTGCGCCAAGCACCAGAAAGAATGGGTAGTAACATACCCAAACGATGTCATCGGCTTTGCGCAGGGAAATTGTAAGTAACCCTGGGGTACAAAATAGTATTCGAAGCCTACGTGGATGTTGTGTTTTAAGCCTACTTTGGCCACCGAAAAACACCTTTGCTTACATTTTACTGACTTTGTACCCCGACTTTTAGTTATGAACCTCTCTTCAGCCTTGCCTCTCTACGTGCTCGTGTCCAAGGAAATGGCTGGCGGTGCCGGTGGCATTGAATTCCCGGGGTCACCCACTTTCTACACAAGATTCGATTGCTTTACCAGTGCCAAACTGCACGCCGAATTCTGCACATGGGCGGCGCTGGAACCACGTACTGCGAACCAGGCCTTCAACATGGTCAATGGCGATGTTGAGAGCTGGCAGAATCTCTTCCCAAAAGTGGTAAACTACTTTGGCACCACTGTCAAACCGGACCAGTTCAAGGGCGTCTATGGTGGCGGTAACACCAGTTTGACCGAAACGATCAAGGGCATGGTGGTAGGCAGGAATGATCAGTCTTCCGTCACCGACATGGCACCCAAACCTCCCATCTCTACAGAAGCAGATTCATTGGGTCTCCAGGGCACGCCGGCACTTCAGCCCAGCAAGGTGGAGCAGCACATTGATTTGGTCAAGTGGTCCCAGCGCGACGATGTCAAGCAAACATGGAACGCAATTGCGGAGCGAGAAAGCTTGGATAAGGCTATATTCGACAAGGCTACGTGGGGCTTTCTGGGTTTTGTCCTTGGCAGAAACTTTGACCTTGTGATCAGTATGAGTAAAGCGAGAGAGTATGGCTGGACGGGATACAGGGACACGTGGGGCAGCTTGAAGGAAGTGTTTGAGGAGATGAAGGCGGCAGGTGTCTTGCCCAAGGCCTAAAGGCAAAGATGGAGACAGACAGATAGACAGTCAGACGAAACAAATGATATTGACAAGGCGGCATCATGTATATAGTATGTCGCAATCTATATCTTGTTGTTCATCGCTAGTAGGCCCAACAAAGCTGTGCCACATTCACTGTTCGAGCTGAATCATAGGGCTAGCACGCTCACTTTGCTATGGCAGGTATCTAAACATCTAGCAACCTGATCATACTACTCTTTCTTTTTCCTTTTATGCCATGCTATCTAGAACACTGCGCCGCCAATAATAAATACTCTTTCCTCTTCTCTTCTTACCCACTGGACAATCTTATTTGCGCCCTGGGCCAGCGCAGCCCTCGATGTGTTGGCAGGCGCAACAGCGTACAGCTCAAACAGCGGTGTGCTCCATCCCAGGGCCATACACGTCGTATTAGTTTCGTGATGAACCTTTAGCGTCGAAGGCTTGCCGTGCAAATTGCTATGAAGTTTGTTGTAGAGATTGAGTAGCCTACATGGCCCCACTCTTGGTCAGCGTAAAGGTTGTATTAGATTGACGAGTGGGGGAGAGGAAGGGAAAATAAATCGTATGTATGTATATGCAAACATCGTCGCATATGTATGTATGCAACACGACGAAAACAAGGGAATAGACGCATCTGGGTCTATGACCTTGTTGCCAAGGTGTCCCAAAAGAAAAGGGCGGGCAACAAGGGCGTACATGGTGAACCATGATCATGACTTTGGGGTATACGTACCGTCGCTTCTCTAAACCACCTCCAAAATACGGTGCATAACTCGGCATGGTAAATTGCACGTTACCCCTCGATTTGTACAGAAAGTGTCTTAGTGGACTCCCTGGCACTATGTCTGTGCATGCAGGACGTCCCTGCTGGACAGCGGTACGTATCGTTTCAATAGACCCGATGCGCTGCAAGTTCTGCGGAACCATCCGTTAGTGCCAATGCATCTTTCATCTGTTGCCGTCTCTCTTCTGCCTCTGTTTCCCGTCGACAATGTATTGAGATAAGTCCCATGCCCGTGTTGCCTGTCAGCTCGGTGACCTTTTTGTTTGAAAGGCCCGAAAAGAGCAACAAGAAGGAGGATGGTTGCGCCTCATCGGACAAGGAGATAATCTCACAAAAGAAAGCCGTGGTTCGGGGAAACCAGTGTCCGAAGCCGAAGACTCAAACCAACCTCCGTAATGCCGTCCGTATGTGATGCACGTTTTGCCTTGCGCGGACGGATAATCCCATCCAGAGTGGACAAGGGTGCGGAGATTCCCCCGCTCCACATCATTCGATCCAGCCCTCTCGACGCAATCCTGCCACTTGACCAGCTATCCACGCGTCACGACATGAACTAAGCTGGCGTGCTGGGCTGTTCCAGGAATTAAGGAGATTTTGCAACAAAATAACAGGCTGAAAGAAGAACCCGACAGGCAACAGGGGCTGAAAGTTTATACCACTCACCTCAACTAAATCGTCCCTCATCTGTCTGAGTTCAAAGAAGCTCTCTTTATCCGCGCTGATTAATAGGACGGCGACCTCATCATCCGTCCCGTCGCTCGTGCGAGGCCGCTCTTGCATATGTTCCGTTGGGTCTTCTAGGTTTAGGAAGCTGACATACATGTACAGATAGCCAGTGTTGTTGAAGCCAGGCAAGCACAAGGGAATCCAGTTCTCACCGCCGCCAGCCTTGACGCTACCGGCTTCAAAGAGCATGTTAAAGATAAGGTGCAGATCGCCCGGATGCAGGCTATGCTTCTTGGGCCGTACAACTGAGACGAGTTTACCAGATGCTACTATTAAACCATACAGCAGATTCTCAGAGCGGGTTTTGAGCAAGGCATTGTTGATGGCTGTACGATGTGACTTGCGGAGCTTCAAGCATTCAAGGGCCGATAACAATGTTGAAGGCGATCCTCGTGTGAAACCGTCTGCCAGGGCAGACAAAAGGGTTTCAGTTCCCTGCAGAGGGCGGCGTAGGTCGTAGTTTGCGCGTGCAGCAAACATTCGCTCCATGCTGGGTAGCGTGAGAGTGGAGAGAATCTGCATATAAAGTGCTTCGAGCTGTGACCGAAGCTGAGAGTCGCTCTCTGCCAGGCGCGTGATAGCGACCAGGTTGAGCGGACCTTTGGTCAGGACGACAAAGCGCACATCACCAGCAGTGAAACCTCTGAGCGTGTCGTGCGTAGATTGGTAGAAGGATATGATGGTCTGCACAATGCCAATGTAGTTTGTGACCAACTGATCATTACCGTGTCGACTGTATATAGGCTTGCCGGCGCTGGAGAGAATGAGAAAATGCTTGAGTTTGGCGCGCCATTGACGCATAACGGCTTCTATAGACTACATCAGCAAGCCCTACCCCTAAATCTACGACGTATGCCTGACCTTGGTTCGATCCATCCGCATTCAAGTCATCCACATCGTCGAACTCGCGGCGGAATGCGGCTTCAAACTCGGGGTCTGGCGGGAACAGGCTTTGCGACTCTGCGTCGACAAACCTCTGCCCCAAGGACCTCAAGAGCGACTTTTCCTGCTCCGACTTCTCTGTGGGACCCATGACCTCGCCCAGTATGCTCTCCTGGTACCCTGCTGCCTCTACTGTCGGCGCATAGCTGCGTATGCTTGCGCTATCATCGATATCGCTGATGTTGCGAACACCTACGTTTGCGCTGCCTAGATTACGCGGCTTGGGAACGGCAGATGTCGGCGATGAATCGTTCGAGTCGGCGGCAAAGGCTTGTGTGTTTGCTATGGAAAGCTGGGTGGTGGCCTTGGACAGGAGCTGCGGTCTCGAAGGTGCTATCGAGTGCGAGGTCGAGGGTCGCGATAGCAACCCGAGCGCCGGTCGCGGTGGCAGTGGAGGAGGCGCTGCATACTGCGATGATAACGAGCTAGTCGAGTTCTTGCGTGAAAAGGCTCGTATTATGTTTAATGTCGGATTCGTGAAGTCGTGCGGCTCTGTCGGCTCCCCCCTGGCAGATGCAGCCGTATCATTGCTGCTCTTTTGTGTCGGCGTCGTGGGCGAGCTGTGTTCCTCGGAGCCGGGCGTCTGGGGCTCAGCGCTGCCAGTCTCGTCCATCAAGATGGTAGCGGGTGGTCATCTAGGCAGCAGTGTAGTACCGTGTTTTTTTTAAGACATGGCGCGCTTGTCGAAGTGTGCATGTAGCCGCGGTGCATCGTGACGCTTATCGAAGTAATAATGCATCCAGCTCATCCCGCATGGGCCCATGGCCAATGACGTTTGTTGCACCTACACATCAACACCACACAATCGCCTCGCCATCTGACCTGTCTCTGTTGCCACGAGGTCTCGGCGCATCCAGAGTTCGGCATATCGTATACGATGCTCACTAAATGCTCAAAATAGCTCTGGTCTTAACTCCTCCCCTCAGGCTCCACCAGCTTTCCAAACTAGACGTATGCTGCGTCGAGGACGCCGCGGCTACGACCGAAACGATTCGGGCATGATACTGATTTTTGTTAAAAACCTGCACTCATCATTACCTACATGTCTTTAATCCTGCTGACATAGTCCACATCATCGCCTACTCAGCGATTCCAGCACTACGTACTATTCTTAGTAGCTTAGGCCTACTGCATTCGGCAAGGCATACGACAACAACAACGACAACGACACCAGTCCTTCGACCTGAACTATTTCAAAAGAGCGGTATGTATGATGATCTATTCTCAGACTTGTTTATGGGCGAGTCGACAAGGGTGTAAGAAATTGAGCCAGGCCAAAATAATCATTCATGCCTAATTTCTGTACAGAGCTGCCTATTTTTTGGTTGGGGAAACGGCGTCTAAAAGTCGAATCGCGTCCACTAATCTCATCTACCTGTAATCATGGTCTCTATGAAAAACCTTGAAGACGTTAGTATGGCCATGTCTTCACGCATGAAAACATCAATGTCACACATCTCAACACTAGAAGACGCCACAACAATCAATTATACCTTGGACTGGCCGTACCTTGAAAACCCCAGCAACACCACGTTCGCAGGGCTGACGCAGCTGGATGTCTGCCGTTGCCAAAGAGTAGACTTACCACCACAAAAAGATACAGAACCAGGACACGTGTACACTCGGTTCAAATGCGCGGGGCCTGAGATTCGTTTCAAGACCGAGCGAGAAGCCTTGTGGGTATTGGAAACCCCCAAAGGACCCATCAACGTGCTACGACCTGCCACAAACGAAGAACAATCTCGACGCCAAGAACTCCACGAAAAGGTAGACCCAACCGTATACCAGGACCGGAAGCTCCACTTTCTGACAGGCCCCTGTCCTCGCGGACGATACCAGGCATACGCCAGCCGACGATGGCTGGAAACACTTAGTCCCGATGCCCGACAACATGTCTCGTGCTTGTGTATACTTGTCCAGCCCTACGAGGAAGACTGCACAGAGGAAACTACCTGTCTCGCATACACAGAGTTTGCAGAGTACCTTGCACAGCATGTACCAGCACTGCAAACGCTCCACCTACATATTTGCCCCCAAGGAAATAATCTTTGCGGTGCAGCAAGCGAGTTCAGCATTCTACTTCACAGCGGGAATACAAAGATTGTCGTTGTTGACCATTGTTCGAATGGAGAAATTAAAGAGTATGGTGATTCTGAGGCATTTCTAGCGGACATGGCGGCAATCGCGCAGCGAAAAATTTCGCCTTCTAGAGCCAGCGCAGCTATACAGGGAGAGGAGGCTGAGGGACACCAAGCTGCCGAAGGTGCTGAACTGGCTGTGGGGGAAGAAGAAGAAGAAGAAGAAGAAGAAGGAGGAGGAGGAGGAGGAGGAGAAGAGCATGAGGAAGAAACGAAAGAAGGCAGTGTCGACGATGATTGGATTGATGCGACCATGAGCCCTACGTCACCTCAAACCGCGACAGACAAAGGATGGCAGTTGTTATGATTCATGTTGTTTGTACGAACACACATACACACAAGTATTTGCCCGGTATGCCATTTCATATAATATTAAGAAAAGTTTCCATTGTGATTGTTCTCTATACACGTTGTGTCAGCTCCGATGCAAGTGCCCTGAACAACGATTGTCCATTTCATCCTTCTCATTGCGAGCTAGGTAGGTCATTCCGCACAAGGCATTCATCACCCAATCACGACATGAAGACAAAAGACAGCAGATGGGGGGGGGAAATCAAACTCAAATTAAGAGGAGATCCAAGCACGTGGATCCTATCTCAATTGCGAATGGGCAATATATATACACCAAAGATAAGGTAGGGGAAGGGCATTACAAATGTTGTGTCGTTAGTAAAACAACGCTCTATCCAGGAGGAGACAACAAACTCAAAACACCAGAACGGTCTAGTATACGCTTCAAAGGAACAGGGGAAATACAAAAAACAGGGAAAAAACAACGCTTCAAATCCCAACACCATACACACTCGTTACGCATGACTTTCCTTTTTTGAACTTTGGCATCAACAAAAAGTTACCATCCACCCCTCACCCTTCTCACCTTCTCCTTGCCACCAACACGACCTGCCGTGATACGTCGAACCCACCTCCTTATTGCCCAACCTCTCGCGAGCGCCTGAAAAGCCAAAATGTCGCTCTCCAACTGCTTCCGCCTGGCGTCCTGGATGTTCTTCCAGCGACGCTGAATCACCGTCGCCGCATCCACCATTCGCTGTCTGGCCTGCGCAACAACCGCACAGTCGTGTGCAATGTGCATGGCTTTGATGTGCGTGCTGACCTGTCGACGGAATTGGAAGCGGCGGAACGCATTTTGAATCGTCCTGGCCGCGTGATGTGTGCGTGCGAGCGGAAGAAGACGCGAGGCCAAGAAAGACAAGGTAAGAAGCGTAAAGTCACGGCTGGGGATGGACCGAGCGGCCTTGGTTTGAGGCGTGAAAAGCGCAATGAACGAACTCGAGCAGCCGACTGCTTTGAGTTTCGCACTGAGACCCAGTTTTCCGGCGTGTGTGATTGAACTAGCCAGGTTGGAAGGCAGATATGTGTCGACAATGACTTCGAGAACCTTTGGGTCTGCGAAACTAGTTGTCAGATTGGCTACACGTAGACCATGTAGACGCGCGACGGAGCGCGACCATGACAGGAGAAGGCGCTTGTGATATGTCATTCCATCTAACTCAGTTGTCTCTGGCTCCTCGTTGTCAGAATCGAGCACCCGCTCTTCAAAGTTGTCTCTGGTCCGATACCACTGGTTGCGAAATCGCTCCGTCTCTTTGACCAGTTGTGGCCAATCGACCAGGCTCCCTAGCCCACATTTCCCGACAAGTGACCAGAGCAGGGAAAGTGTCTTTTCCCGATGGCCATCGACAATGTCTTCAGCACGAATGCTGTTGACTGCTGCACGAGGGATACCTGGGACATTGCTCAAGGCTGTGAGGGCAATTTGTACGTTGTAAACTTTTTGTGGACGGCCAATGGCTGGGTATCTAAGATGTTGAGAGAGAACCCAGGTGTCCTTCTGTGACACTTCGCTGGTGAGCAACTCGCCGGTTGGTAAGTTGAGCGTTACAATATCCTCTTGCGGTGTGGTTAGGGTAGTAGATGGATAAAGCAGCAGCTCAACAAGGCGGTTTAACATGATGCCGTCGCGGAGATCGGTGGCAATATTGTCGATCTGGTAGTTGTACTCCTGAAGCGGATACTGAGCATGCTCAACCTTGTAGCTGAGATGGTGAAGCGGCCGCGTAATGTCGCCATGCGAAGGAAGAAGCATCTTAGACAGCTGATGGAGAACCTCAACAGACGTCTTGTAAGGTGAGGTGGTCTGGAACAAACAACTTGAGAGGGCATTCGTTGTTTTTGCCTGGTCCAGGAGGAGGATTAACATCAAGCTTCGCAGCGCAGTGCGGCGCCACGACCAGCCTTGTGATCCAAAGTCGTCGTCTCCTCGCGTGAGGCTAGCAATGCTGCCACCTCCAGACTTTACACGGACAGCGTCTTCGTTCTTGATCAAAAAGGCAGACAGGAAGTTCTCAATTGCCCGCCGTTCAGAGCGATACTGGCGAGATCCGTCGTCTGAGCAAGTAGATCCGGTAGACAGGCGGCATGGCGTTGCAATCTGGCGGCCAATAATCGCCTCGGCTGCAGCTCGTAGTGCATTGAGATCGTACGATTTGGTCCACAAGTTAAGAAACTTCTTCCGTAGACCAACATCATCCTTTAGCCTAAGCGTCTGAGCTAGGAGATCCTTGGGTATGCTCAGTGCGCCGCACTGTAACGAAGCCTGTAGGCGCTTGTGCAGTGCTGGAATAGCAGGATCGTGATAGATGGCAAGCATCTTCTTGCGCAAATCCTCCGGGCTCTGCTCAGCATTCGCATCCTTGTTCACTGAGTCGAACACAGAGTTGAGGAGCTGTGTAATGGCAACTTCTTGGTACGTCAGCCAGTTGTCCTCGTACAGTTCAGGCTGGGCAAGATCCTCGCGAAGAACAGGGTATTTTTCTTTTGGCTGTGCCCGCTCGCCGACCTCGTGAAGCATCGTAATGCTACTTGTTACGCTTCCTCCAGTCTTTTGTCGCCGTAGTGCTGTAGGTGGAGACTTGTCGGTATGGAATGGTGATGAAGACAGTGGCGCGCGCTTCACCTTGGCCATCTTTGCTCGCTCTGCCTTGATAGTCGCTCTCAGAGATGCGCTGCTGTTTGCAGTCGATGCAGTGCCGTCTGCCCTCGATTTAAGCGCCTTTGCTGGTACATCGTCGTGGCCGACATGTGGTCGTGGCCGCTTTTGCGTGGCTTCGGTTCGTTTCTTGGTCTGCAGTATCCTCTCGGGCTCCTTGGGTGCGCTGAAATGGACTTTGGGGGCTTTAGGCAGCGGCTTCTTCACCTCTGCCTTGGTGAAGTTGATTTCAATGTGCGTGCCACTTCCCTTCTTCTCGAAAACCTCCATGCCCGGAGGGACGTTCTCCTTGCCTCCACCTGAGCCTGCGATATCACTCGAAAAAGATGCGCTCTGCAGCGAGCGTGATGTTGTGCTGAGTGGGCCGCGATTCGGCGGTGCAGGGAGCCACTTGCGAGTTAATCTCTTTCCTTTCTTTAAAGCCGGCACAAGGTTGTTCCCTTCCTCTTCGGACAGCGTGACGAGATCGAGCCCAAGATCCGGGGATGCTTCCCGCACGTTACGCGGCGCATGCGTGGGATGTCCGGGGTGGATTGTAAACAAAGACGTGTCATCAGTCGGGATATATATTGTCCTCCGGCGCGGATCCTTCTGGGGGCCAGGTTTCTTAAGGTCCCTCTTATCCAAAATATCCTCCTGTAGCCGTACGGTAGCGTTCACCTCGGTAGCATAGTCTTCGCTGGGCATTTGCAACACGCGTCGTCGGGCCGGCCTTTCATGTCGTGGTTCCTGAGTAGGCGCTGCAGGCTTGGGCAATTTCTGTGCCGAGCGTGCCAGAGAAATAATCTTCTTCGATTTCGTAGGTGCGGGAACAGCACTTGTATGGCTCCTCCTTTTCGCCTCGGATGTTGATCGCTGTTGTTGCAGCCGTAGTTCTTCCTCTTGTGCGACATCCTCAAAAATATCCAGTGATGGATTGAACGCAGGCTTTTTGAGGTTGCGCATGGGTCGCCGGAGCTTCACTGGGGGAGCGGTCGCTTTCAATTCCGTTGTGTATTCGATATTTGCTGTTGTGTTGTCGTCGTCGTCGAGATAGCTCGGCGCGTAAAGGCCTGCATAGCCGGGGTAATGACTGCTTGCTGAGCTATACGGCGCCGGGCACGGCGTGCCTGCGGTGTACCTGTACATGTCGGCGGCGGGAATGGTGGATTAGTCTGAATAGAAGGAGCGCCGGCGCATATGTAAAGGGTTGTCCTTGTCTAAGGGAGTGGAGTGGAGTGGAGTGGAGGATGGGCCCAGAGGTGAATGCGTTCACGCTTAGCCGGTTGTGGCGTTGTTGGTGGGTCACTGATTGTCAATATCGTCGCTGGGGCAACGCCAACGCCTCGAAACACCAAGACGGCTTCATTCCGCTTGACGTCACTCATCTATCACAAGGCTGCATCAACTGTCCATCGAGTTGCATTTCTCAACCAGTAGAAGCTGCTTTCTTGTGACTAGAGTTGCAATACACAAGCCTTGGCCATTGGCGCTCCTCCTTTTCATATCTAAGCAGCTTCCTTCGTAACTATCTAAGGAATTCCTCTGCCAGCCCGAATTGCTTTTGCAGCCTCACTCTGAGCCCGATCCTCAGCGTATCTCTGGTAAATGGGCAGGTAGTGCTCCCTCTCGCTCAACGTCTCCTTGACACTCTTCCTACTCTCAACCGCAGCCAGCCACTTCCTAAACCTCTTCCAAACCTCCTCATCTTCGCCACCCCTGCCCTCGTCTGGAATGCCTGACCCTCCTTTGAAGTGGTCAAAAACCCATAGTCTGTTGGCCCAAGGCGCTATCACAATGTCAATCAACCCAAAGTCCCTGCCTGAAAAGAAGGGGCCTTCTTTGTCCATCTCTCGCGTAAACTCCTTGATGTGGTGCAAAAACTCCTTCTGCTTCTCCTCGACTCCGTCCCCCTGATGCTGGAGGAAACGATGGTAGGCGGGAACAATTCGGCTACCCACATAGTCTGTCCAGATCCTTGTTCTCGCGCGTTCATACGGATCCGTAGGCATCAGATGCGGCGTGTGTTGTGGGAACGCTTCTTCAAGAAACTCGCAGAGAACGGTACTCTGCATAACACTGAGTCAACTAACGTGCCCTACGTGCTTTACTCTGAGGTTGCTTACTTCGTAAAGTGGTTTGTTTTGAAATTGAAGCGTTGGAACAAGACCACGAGGGTTGAGATCAAGCAGCGACTGGGGCTTGTGATACGGATTTACTTCAATATATTGGTATTGGATGCCTTTTTCCTCAAGGGCAATCCATACCCGCTGCACAAAGGGGCAGAACCAGCCAGAGTAGAGCTTCAGAGGACACTCAGCGGAGTGTGCCTAAGCAAAGTTAGGAGCTGCATTGTGACAGTCAAGTCTTTGTAGGCCTACTTTGACGGTTGCTGCTGCCAGCCCTGTAGCTTCTGGATGAAGGTCGGCGTCAGGATGGTCTTTGCCCATAATGTTCACGTGCGTTCACTGGTGTTGTCGGAATGGTATCTTAAGTCTAGAGAAATGTGGAAGCCAAGTATCTTGTGTCCACTCTTGCCACTTAATAGCTTGGGAGCTGTGCTTTTAAATAGTCGACTCCATGTACATGGGATCATCGTTTAGCAAATGTGATGCTTGTAATGACGAATGCGGGGCGATGACGTTCTGCTGCACCCCACTTTTGGTAATCACCCGTGTGCTTCAACCGGAGTGCACTTCTCTATGTCTCTTCAGTCAAAGTTATAGTTCTATTCTGGAAACGTTTGGTGGCGAAGAAAGCATGTTGCAGTATTCGTTCTCTATTCTTCCATGAATCATTGCAGTTTTTCTATTGATAACTAACGATTGACTCGTCGCCCATTGCTAAGCTTCAGGATGGTTCTATCTCTATTCTCTATCACCGCAATCTGTGCTACTCCCTCTGCAATTCTTTGTGAAGACTGAATCCGAGTCCTAAGCGCATGTTACAAACGCACTGACGAAGGGACTATTTCCCGTCACACAGCCACCCACTGGAGCCTGGAAAGCAGTGCCGGAGCAATCCGTTGTCTGGTAAAGAGCCACTAAAATACTCATCAGCTTCTACTCCTCTTTGTTTCTTTCTTTCTATCTCTTTCATTCCAGCAATGCTCTGAGAGAGAACTGGGAAACTTACCGCTGCACCCAGCCGACACGCTCGAAGTGCTATAGCTTTGGATCGCGACTCCAGTGTTGAAGCGATCAAGCGGCTGGCACACGTTTCCATTACCGAAAATAGGATCCGGATTGATGAGCGTAGAAGCGGTGCAACCAGGACCAGAGTACTTCAGGCCGACAGCGACAAAGACACCGCCTTGGCGGGCTTCCAGAGGAGAGGCTGCGGCGGGGGCAATAGCCGCTAGCAGGGCTAGAGCATTAGAGGCGGTGAAATACATGTTGAGATTTTCTGGAATAGTGTGGTTGTTTCGCCTTGGTACTGGATATGAAAGCTCGTTGAGACTGCTGTAGGGAATACGTATGAAGAGACGAAATGGTCCTTTTTATAGTTGACCTCTTCTCTCTTTTGACTTGTTTTCCTTGGATCTTCATCGCTTATGCTGTTCGGAATACCAACGCTCCATATGCAGCCATCAATGTATCAGTAGACCAATCACATCCCAGTACTTCGTCCATGCCAATGCTGCTCAGTTGGTGTAGAACGGGCTATATCCATTCAAGGAGGAACATTACTGCCAATAGCATTCCTTCTGCTGACACGGATAATCCGCCACGTCCGGCCTGTCAGATTAGCGCGGGATATTGTCCGTGTTAGGAAATAATGTAAGCTGGCCTCCCACGCTGAATCCCTTACATGGAATCACTGGTCACATTAAAGGGAGCTTTCTAACCAAAGTTTAGACTAGAAGAGTCCGTGTCAGCAGAAAGCATTGGTATTTCAATGCACTCATGGCTGCACAACACGAGCATCACGTATACCTAGCGCTGTTGGTGGCTGTGTGTGACTTTGCAAGTCTTGATATATCACTCCTTGGGGGAAATGGTAACGCAAGCTTCGTCATATTTCGTAAAATATGTTCTCGGATTGGGGCAAAGCTCGGGTGGATACCAGTGCTGCCTCTATGTAATCATCATATGCTATTTGAAGATCACAAAACCAACAAACAAGTCAAAGCCTCGATGCATATCTGAGACAGTTTAACCTAGGCGATTCCCTCCACAATGATTACTATCCACTCACATGGACCTCGCCTTGTTGATGTCTGCCTTCTTTAATTCTCGCAGTTTGCCCGTATTGGCAACGCCACCCGTGATATTTGCTTGGATAACCTCCTTGGCATATCCTAGAAGACCCACGTCGGTTACATAGTACGAGATGTATTCGGACTTGACCTCGATGAGTGTCATCCGGGGGTCTTCGGGTCCGCCAGTATGTTTTCCGTCACCAAGGTCGCCGAACCAAGCGGCAGCACCACGACTCCATACTTCTTTGATGCGTGGATCGCTGTTGTCGGTAGTAGTTGCAGTGCCAGTGATGGATGCCCATTCTTGTGTCTTGAGGTCCTGGAAGGAAATCTGGACTTCCTTATTCTGATCGAGATCGCTAAACTTTTGCGAGTGTGCATTGGCAAGGAAGAGAAAATCGGGTCCGTCGCGGCGGGCGAGAGCCATGGAGCGGCCGACAGGGCCTACAAGCAAAGGTTAGTTGCTGATGCATGCAATCGAAACCCCCAGTGGGCGACTTTACATACCGACACCATTGCGGTATGTGTTCAGCATGCAAATCTTCTTTCCATCAACCAGTTCAAAGAACTGTTTGATTTGCTGGTCCTTTGGCGTCTCGTCGTCATACTGCTTCGCAACCGAAGGGTCTGTCTTGGAGTTGACCTCGCTAGCCTTGAGCTGGTCTGGCATGGTGAATGCACGTGTAGTAGAAAAGTATTTGGGTGTAGTTCTGAAAGACGCTGTAATGCGGTACGTAGATTGAATTTGTGGCAGAATCGTCGTCCGAGGACAGCGTACAAATACTCGAACAGCAGACATGTTGTTAGCACACGATTCTTGGAGATAAATGTGGACGTAACGGTGAGATCAGAATCAACAAGGCCATCAGACAAGGGAAGAAGTCTGCATGACTGCATGGGAGACACATGGTAGGCAGAATGACGTCGACATGGACTTGGAAGAGTAGAGTAGTGTGTGTCACTTTTGGCGGAATGCGCGCCCTCGACATATGGATGACGACGTTGGAAATCGCGTCTCGGGACGCGGCACGCTAAGGCACGATCGTCCCGCTGCCTTCGGATCTGTCGTCGTAGTAGCGCGGGATGAGTGGGGGCCGACTCTAATCTCTTCAATCCGCCGTCGTCCACACTTGTGATGAGTGCAAATGGTCACTCTTCCACACGTCAAAAGCCTTGGGATGTTTCCGCCATACAAACTGCATTCTTGACAATCCTGTGACTTGTCAATTATCACATTGTTCATGCAGAATCACAATCAAGGAGCGGTAGGGCAAAGTTATAATGAAGTAGAAAAACCGGAACTCCGTTAGCTAGTTGCTACCCAAACCTCTCCATATAATCATAACAGTTTTGAATACTCATACCTCAGCATATACGAGTCATGTCGAGTTGCTGAAAGGGGTAATGGTATACTTGAAAACGCGCCGTTGATAACCAAAGAAACGGAATGGTTGTACACATCTACAACTCATCCTTGACGCTCTCAGCTGCGGCCTTGGCCTTCTCCTTGGCCTCTGCAGCAACCGACGAGGCACTGTCCTTGGCCTCCTCAGCCTTCTCCTTGACGGCCTCAGCACCCTCCTTAACAGCCTCCTCGGCGGATTCGGTAGCATCTGCAGCAGAGTCAGTAGCTTTTTCGCTGGCGGCGGGTGCCTGGTGAGCAAGTTTGTCAGCCATACCTTCGACAGGCTCAGGTACGGTGACCTCGACCTTGTGTGAACCATTCTCCTTGATGAACTTGACCAAATCCTCGACAGTGCGAGAACCAGAGTAGTCGACGGGAGAATCCTTCTTGCCAGCGGCGAAGAGCTTGATGGTGGGGAAACCCTGGATCTCGTCGGGAACGTCGTTGGCAGTAGCGTCAACCTTGGCGATAGTCACGAGCTTGGAGAGCTCGTCAGAAGCGTAGAGCTGGCCGAGCTCCTCGTACTTGGGAGCAAGAGCCTTGCAGTGACCGCACCAAGGAGCGTAAAACTCGACGAGAACATCCTTGTCGTTGTCGATGACAAGGTCCTTGTAGTTGTGGGCAACAATAACCTTGACAGGGTCGTTGTTGGACTCGGGAATGGGCTCAGACTTGATGCTGGGCTCGATCTTGCCCGCGAGGAAGTCGTCGACGAACTTGCCAATGCTCTTCTCGGTGATCTTGGACTCCTGGTCGAAAGGATACTTCTCGTTCTTCTCGGTTTGCTGGATAGCAAAGGCGGGCCAGGTGCCGACCTTGAGGTTGAGGTTACCAGCGTGCTGGCCAAACGACTTGGCGTCAATGGTGGCGAAGTTGATCTTGCCCTTGTGTTTGAGAGCGAGGGGCTTCAGTTCCTTGGCGAACTCCTCACGCTCCTCAGGAGTCTCGGCGAAGATATACGCAAGGGGAATGCCAGCGGCCATGTAATCGGAGTATGTCTCAGGGCCAACCTCGCCAATAAGAGGGGTGGCGGCGACCTTGGCGAAGGCGCGGATAGCATCGGCCTCGAAGGCCTCGCTGAAGACATCCTTGCCGTTGTCAAACGACTTGTAGAGGACGAGGCCGGGCTGCTTGACGCCCTCAGCCTTAGCGAGTGCGGGGTCGTTGGTAGCACCGAACAGGTAGTTGTCGCGAAGGCCGTTGGCGACAGAGGTGAAGGTCTCGTTGGAGGCCTTGTCGTCGGCGGCGAAGTAACCAACAAGGACGACCTTGTCAGCCGTCTTGAACTCCTCCAGTGTATCCTTGGTGACGTCGGAGACGGCGGGGAGGGCCTGCTTGGTCATGTACGAGATCAAGCTGTCGGCCTTGCGCTGGCCACCGTATGGCGAGATGTTCTCGAGGCCGCGGAAGACCTTGAGAGTGGGGTAGCCCTCAACACCATACTCCTGGCAGAGATCCTGCTCCTCTGTGCAGTCGACCTTGACCAGAGCAATGTCCTTCTCCTTGAGCGCGGTAGCTGCCGTCTCGTACTCGGGGGCGAGCGCCTTGCAGTGGCCACACCATGGGGCGAAGACTGGGGTCCAATTGTTAGCATTGCAATTGAGGGGCGAGCTATGCTCTGGCGGGACTGCTTACACTCTGCAAGGACGAGGTCGTTCTCCTCAATGAAGCTCTTGAAGTTGTCTGTCTTCAGCTGCTTCACATCGGAAGCAGCAGCAACGGCCGCAAAGAAGGCGGCGCAAACAGTCGAGTACTTCATTGTGCTGTGGTGGGGTGTGGCGGAGTATGTAGAGGAGAAAAGGTCAAAAGTCCTCTGCACGGCGAATGAAAGAGAAGTAGGAGGAAAGCAGTGATGCGTGGGCCTTTTATTTCTAGTGGACGTCGTGGCGGCAAGATACACTGTGAACACCTTGCCTGTTCAAAGTGGAGCACTAAAGTGGCCTAGCGCAAAGAGCAACCCCACATGCCCTGCAGCCGCCCTAGTGCAGCCCTGGTGCAGCGACCTCAGTGTACAGAGAGTAAGACCACGTGTGCTTCATTCCCCTTAGCCGCCCACGCATCCTAGTATCGCATAGTACAATCTCATGCCGTCTTATTATAAGAAGTCTCTATTTCGATCTCACGGCGACCCGCCCAGTCTTGTTGCGGCTAGCCCAAGCTGCTGCTTGCCCATCACTAGTCTCGATACTGCTTTTCATTTAGTATCCTTGACTGGGGGCAGAGGTCAGCAATCAGAGGCCAGGTGTCCAATCCCAGCCATCTGCACACGTCTTATTGATTCGTGGCCACAGGCTGTACTTTTTTAATCGCTCTCCAGCAAATCAAATACCGTCATTTGCAATCGTTCGCATTCTCGGTCCGGATAGTCGGTCCCCGAATGATAGGAATAGTAAGCATCTCATGCGATACTCAAGATGATCTCACGCTTAAATGCGCATTAACTTCCAAGACGACACGTGGAATCTACTGGCCAAACAAGAACACCGTGTGCAATCTGGGACCGGCAATGAATGCTTTTCAAGAGCGTCTTCTTCATTGCGATGACGTATCTTGAGCCAAGATTGAACCTAGACATTCACCATGCAGCCGCCGGGTATCGATCTATTTAGTAAGACTCCCTGATCTCTACCAACATCTTGGGCTCCTTTTCTTTCTTTTTCTTTCGATGGCGGAAACACTTCGCTCTCCGTGTCAGTAGTGTACATACATTCGTAGGAACAAGCTGCGCAATACGCCATGTTCCACGTTGCAGTACGTGGGCCTTGGATCTGACCACTACAACATCTACGAGCGTCCGTTTGAGTCGGTGTTTAGAAGTTGAACAACATCATTCCAGCCCCACACCTTCCGTTTCTTCCAAATAACATTGGTACATAGGGCTAATTTATACTACCTGTCACGGTACAGTGCTGCTGCAGAACATGCATCACTGATCAAAGTTAGCTGATCAAGCCAATGGATCAGTCGATCAGACCAAGATCTGATAAGATATTGGTGTAATGGTTCAATTCCTATCAGAAGTCTATAAGATATCAGAAAGCATTGTGTCTCTGATAGTAAGTAAAGTGTTAAGCTACGTAAGGATAGGCTCAGCCTAATCCTTCATGATTGGATCCGTCAAGATGATTAGCTAATCTTCAAAGTTGTTAACTAACTATAGATTAGGCTTTACCTACCCTGTAAAGAACAGTGGGCGCTAGAGCACGTGAAGGGCAATATAAGTAGACCCTGCATATCGGCACACCTCCATAACTCAGGCAATATAATAACTTCTGGCACCCACCAGTCTTCTGTATGGGCCCTGCCCGTAATACAAGTAGCGTAAGCCAAAAAGCAGAAGTGCATGGCTTAGCCAATCATTTTAATGAAAATCACTTTTGCTTAAGATATAGAGGACTGATTGTAACAGTTGACCAAAAATGAGCGCAGTAATAAATGCATTCATCTGGTCCTGCCATTGCTAAAAGCCTATTTCACTTGTGCGCCGGACTAGTCACGTGATCCGGATACATCATGTAGACCATTACTTTTCCGCTCGAGGTCGGCTGGCTAACAACATTTCGTGTTATCCACCCTCTCATCAACGAATAGTGAAGGAAACTACGGCTGTGGCTGATGAGACAATGACGCATGTATGGTATCCGGATATGGCTATATAGCTGCTACCTCCTATAGAATTCAATACTGTGGGTGCAAGAGGTAATATCT
Organism: Curvularia verruculosa; assembly: GCA_036172615.1. Lineage (NCBI taxonomy): Eukaryota > Fungi > Ascomycota > Dothideomycetes > Pleosporales > Pleosporaceae > Curvularia > Curvularia verruculosa. The sequence goes on along the minus strand of JAWDHC010000050.1, from coordinate 36,959 downwards.
ATGCTCCTGGCCAAACACTAGATAGATATACTTGGACAAATACAAAACTCTTACACCCCAACAAATAGAACGCTTTCAGCCTTGAAAATGATTACTTTATGTCACGCCTGTTCCCGACTTGCACCATTGTTCCTAGCGAGTAAAGCCTGGTAATAGACCAATAGTTAGCACGTGGTATCATCTGTAGTATTGATTTTACTTACCACAACGGCATACCTCAGGTCCTGCAACTGTTGCAGGCTCTCCGGATGCAATCTTGGATTACAGTCAGAGTATTTCTAGGATTGGGTGGGCGCCCATCTCCTGAGCACCAGCCAATGCAAGGGCCCAACTCCGTGTTGAGGCCTGGATTGCAAGTTGCCAAGGCGGCTGGAAGCATTGCCACAAAGACCAAGGTGAATTTCATGTTGAAAGCGAGTTTGTTCTTTTGTGTTATGGATGAAGAGTGTTTGATAATGTGAAGATAAGTAATGCATTCAGGCCTACAGTGCGTTTAAATACTTACTTCTAGGTAACATGTTGCCCTTGAATTATGAGGTCCGGTATTGAATGTTCTTGGGGCGTAAGTTTCTCGCAAAGAAAATATCCACTGCATCCTCGCAGGTATCCTGTGCTGGCCAATCACCACAGTATCTGGGACGGATCCGGCTAGAATTTAGATAAATTCAAATAGCTAAGCCCCCAGCCCCAGAGATATACATTAACGTACATATAACTGAGTTGTACACAAGGCTTGATTTCCACGGAACGTGACTTGGCTGCACCCATTATCCGGACTTCATGCTGAATACTCGTATGCAAAACTGGGTTTTCGCGGAATTTGACTTGATTACACCTTTCATCCAGGGTTCGTGTTGAATACTTTTGCTTGTGTCCGCTGCGATGAGCAGGGTGTACCCATGTGCTGCGGGCGGCTTGGCGTCCTCTACAAATATTCTGCAAGCGTACAGAGTTGTAGTTTGAAGTATCGACTATTTCAAACAGAGCTCTAAGTATCAGTTGTCTATCACACAGTAGGTACAAGCCCACTGACGATGCTGTCGTTGTTTTTGCGTATGATCATATGGATACCAGGATTCCAAATCTATACCAGGTTTGTTAATTCGAAATGAGGACCTACAGTTCTCTACCGGAATCGTTGTTTTGTCTGCAACATCTTTTTCCTGGCTTTTAATTTTTAGTAGGCTACAGGACGACCTACTTTTACAATGAGGGTTTATTGAAGAATTGATCGTTATAAGCAATTTAGAATTTAAAAGATGAGACATCAAAGTAATGGATCAGCAGGACAAAATGGCAGCATAGTCCACGAAGAAGTTGTGAACGGACCCAGCAAAACAGTCTCCAATCCCCAACAATTGTAACGTTGCCCCTCTCCACCACCCCCTCACCTTATTTTCCACCCCCACCGCTATTTGTTTTGTCATACAGATCCATGCAAGAAGTTCCATTGGACCCTAGCGCAGCCTCATGACGTTGCTGATTTCTCTACATACCGACCAGACTGATCATTAAGAAGTGTCGCCGCGGAAGAGAGCTACCCATCAGCAATCGGGCGTTTGCCTCCCCGCCCGGATTGCCTAAACCGTTCACCCCGCAGTTACGCCTGGCTCAGCTTGGCCTTTGTAAGAGAGCGCGGACACTCGGTGCTATGTGCAAAAGGCACTAGAGCAGCATTTTCCACCGGATAAATTGGCAAAACTGTCTTTATCAGCCTTTTGCAAGCTCGTGGCAGCAGCATATTCGCTAGTACTAGTACTATACACATCTAACTCCGCTTTGGTAGCTTGATTTGTAAAATATAAAATCGCTGGACGCCCGCCAGGCTTGATCGTGTTTTCCTGCTCTTGTATACTTGCTAACGACGCACTGCAAAATATCAGAATTCATATACTGGATAACAAAAGAGTAGGATAAGAAAAAAGAAGAAAAAATGGCCAACGCAGAAGAGCAGTATAAGCTCTCCCAGGAACAGATTGATTTCTTCATGGAAAATGGTTGGATCAAGTTGAGCAACTGCTTCACACGGGAACAGGCAGAGAGCTTGCAGGAGAATTTATGGACGAGATTGGGTATGGATCCGAATGACATGTCGACATGGTATGTTGCTGCTAGCCTTCAAACTGATCATTCCATCCCAACTTGGCTATTCCACAAGAAGTCATTCTAAAAGCTACACCATGCCCACTAACACAACGCCATGTCCCTAGGCACACCGAACGCACTAACATGCCCTTCTTCCACGAGTTCCCCGTCTCAGAATTTGCCCCAAAAGCCTGGGGCGGCATCTGCTCTCTCCTCGGGGGATCCGCACGCGTAGATTCCAACGCCTCAACTTGGAAAGACGGTTTCATCGTCAACCTCGGCACGCCCGCCGGCCACAACAAAGTCGTCCGCCCACAGGACCTACCGGAATGGCACGTTGACGGCGACTTCTTTGTGCACTATCTCGACAGCCCCGAGCAGGCTTTGCTCGTCATCCCGCTGTGGACTGACATTGTTGCCGGCGGCGGCGGAACTTATATTTGCCCTGCAGCCATCCCCCACGTAGCGAGGCACTTATTCGAGAACCCCGACGGCGTAAGTCCGCGCATGACGCCACGAGCGCAGAACCCGGAGTTTGTGCAGGAAAAAGGGCTTCGTTGGTTTAACAATCTGGCCAAGAGCATGCCTGACGAGGCATTTGTAGAGGCTACGGGCGTCGTCGGTGATGTTTATCTACTGCATCCGCTAATGCTGCATTCGGCATCGAATAATCAGCTACGTACTGTGAGGGTGATTACGAATCCACCAGTCAGTGTCAAGGAGCCTTTTGTGTTTGATCGTGAAGATGGGGATTACAGTGTTGTGGAGAGAAAGACGATGAAGGCTCTTGGGAAGGAGAGGATCCCTGGGTTCAAGATTACGGGGCAGAGGCAGCGTGTTGTGCCGGAGAGGGTGCGGATTCAAGAGGAAATGAAGAGAAAGGAGGAAGAGAGGTTGAGGAAGCTCAAGGAGAGCGCTGGTATGGGTGATGGAAAGGATGAGGCACAAAAGGTTTCCACTGCGGCGTGAAATTTCCGCCAGACACAACTAAAGTGTGATATCATGTAAACATTATTTTATTCATCTTTTTTGTTTTGTTACCATGCATTATAACATAGCTTGTTTTTACATCATACAAACATTACTAAGGTACAACCACGGATGCTATTTCATGGTCTAGTTTCCGGTCCACCAGACGTAGTTGTTAGTTTCCTCTGGTGTGTCATAGATGAGCTTGCTGCTCGAATTGACCGGCCTCTCAGGGAAGATGTTCAGGCTAATATCCCAGACCTTCATATCCTGGGCCTTGACAGTGGCGCCCTCCTCAGTCCAGATACCGAATCCGGTGCTGTCTGTGCGAGCAGGGTAGATGCGAGTCGTCAGCCAGAAGCGATCGTTGACAAGGACCTCGACAAGCGATCCATCAACAAAGATGTCCATGTGCAGAGACTCGGTGGTGCCGTTGGCGAAGGTGTAAGGGTAGAAGTAGCCAAGCATGGTGTAGTTGGCGAATTGCTCAATCGAAGACGACTGCGAACGGTCTACGTTGATGGTGTAGTTCTCGGGGCTGTACCAGACAACGGTCTGCTCCTCATGGTTGGGCGACTGTGCGATGACGACACCAGCGGGACCAGTGAAGTCGGACAGGGTAACCTGGAGGTGCATATGGCTGGTACCATTACCGGAGACATCTCCGGTGGCGCAACCGTCCTTGCTCGTCTGGATGACCTGGGGCTCCGATCCGTTGTGGAGAGCCTCAACAATCTCGGGCAGAGGGCGAGCGCCCAGAGTGTATCCAGTAAAGGTACCATTGCCGTGCTCGACAACACGAGTGTTGCCCTTGGTAGTCAACTGCGAGTTGTTGTTGATCAGGTGGTTGGTCTTGATGACGTACATCTCACGAGGGATGGCCATAGCGCCCTGGTAACCTGACTGCGTAATGGCAAAGTTGTTGTTCTCCTCGTTAGCCCAGCCCCATTGGATGCGTCGGTCGTTCTTGGTGTCCATGAAGCTAGTCACAGCGTACAGCAGACCCGAGTCGATGGCACCACCAGCGAGAGGGGTAAACTCAACCGAGCCGTTCTCTCGCCTGGTGACCTGGCCCTCGTTCCAGAGACCCCATTGCGCACGAGGGTGCCAGGTCAAGTTTCCACCCTCAGTACCCATGAGAACGTAGTAGTGAACATCATCATCCTCGTCAGTCAGAGAGAAGAAGTTGGATCTGCTGCTATTAGTCTCTGTTCCGCAGCCTCGGCATTGACCACACTTACACCTCAAAGTTGAAGCCATATGTTCCGGTCTCGAGCAGAGAACCAAGAGTCTCGTTCCTCTTAGGCTCCCAAAGAGCACCCAGGAATGTCCAATCAGTCAAGTTGCTCGCAGGGGCGCTGTAGAAGGGGATACGACCACCTCCATTTTGTCCCTTGATGCCGGATCCCATGGCCATGTACCAGTGGGGCTCCTCGTGTCCAAGGAGAGCATCCATTTCTGGCCAGGGCTATTACGAGTAAGTAAATGTCACGTGAGAGTATCAAAGGCAGGCATCTTACCTCGACAAAGGGGTCACGCCATCCAGTGATGTTCCAACCCTCTGGAGGATGAGACAGGATAGGGTTGCCAGCATACTGCTCCCAGGTGTTACCGCCATCCTTGGAAATGGCAATGCTCTGTGTCTCAGTTCCAGGGATATAGGGGAGCTGCCAGTTGGTTGGCAGATGCTGCACGGAAGTGTAGAAGTTGATGAGCGTGCCGTCCTGCTCGCCGTGGAGGTTGTAAGGCTGGCCAGAACCTGAGAAGATACCCAAGCCATAGTAACTAGAGTTTCTGGAGTCTGGGTTGGGTCCGGTACCGAGAGATTGGGCCTTGTCATCTTCCCAGCCCCCGACATCGGTCCATGTGATCATGTCCTTGGAAACTGCATGGCCCCAAGAGATGTTTCCCCAATTGACGTGATTAGGGTGCCATTGATAATGAAGATGGTAGGTTTTTGTTGTGGGATCGTACAGCATACCACATGGGTCGTTGAGCCATCCAGCCGGGCCACTGAAATGGTAGGTTGGGCGCCATCTGTTGAAAAGAGTGTTGTTGCCAAGGCCTTGGATGATGTCTGCCGTAAGCACAGCAGGTAGTTCTTGTGCACCAACAGCAGAGAGACCACCAAGCGCAAGGCTCAGAAGGGGAGAAGAGCGACGCATGATGCTTAGAAGTAGATGATGTCGACACTATGTATTGTTAGTTGATTGTTTTTCATAAAGTTTTGTATGGTAGCCCCATCCAGTCTATGAGGCTGTCGAGCACGACTTGAGACAAGTCGGAATGCACCTTGAAGGCAATGGGGCACGTACCGGAGTGATGGGCTTGCGGTCGATGCTCCAACTTCACAGCAGCAATGCGATCCTTATGTATTCGTTCCCTGTGGAACTAAAAGTCCCCACTCGGACAGTCGAGTATGCGATCATACTAGCCAAGTCCAAGACCGTGTGAGGTCCGAGTTCATGGCTTGGGTTGACGTCTAGGACAGTGTTAGGCCGGACACCATGGCCTGTGTGGGTATGCATGCCGAGGGCCAAGATGCGGTTATTGGTATGATAAGATCCCCGCAAAAGTTGACATAAGCTCCACGATTCCCCACACGTAGTGGAAGGTGGCTATGTTCTCGAACATGCCTGAATCGAGTCGCAGGGCACGCCACCACGTATTTCATACTCTTGCCACGGCATAATGGACAGCGAACGAACCTTGCGAGGCGGCTGTCTCTCCGAGTGACATCGTGATGTCTGCGCTCAGTCCATTCTAGAGAAAAGTTTTTGGCCGCCAACCACGTAGCGTAGGACTTAAATGACCGAGAACGGACCTTGCTAGGCGTGGAGTTGTTTATGGCCGAGTATCCTTCCGAGATGCGAGTCTTAATGCGGACATAGCCAGGATCGCGGCATTGTGCCGGCAAAAAGCAGGGAATAGCCAGATACTTTGTGGGGACAGAATGGAGAAGTGCCCGCCTTGCGCAGGAACGCTTGCACTTGTGTGGAGCGGAGACTGGAGTTTTCTTCCATGGAGTGTTCGTGCCGGCCGCCATTGGTCTAGTACGGGGTTGGACGCATTCCCCAGCCACGAAGACCTACCACGGAAGACAACGTGCGAGAACATACAAGAAGAGTAGGTCAAATTAGAGTGAAGTCATCGCGAATGACCCCCGCAAAGTTTCCAAACGGGTAAAGGGCGCACGAGACGAGTGTCGTACACAGTGTCGCAATACATTTGCTAGTGGCAGTCCAACGTCATCGTCAGCCCAGCCAATCACGCGAGCTCCCACTCCGACCACGTTTCCTCCACCAACGTGAGCAGAGCACCACCGCGCCACAACACCACCACCTCGTGTATGGGGCTTCTCTGCTCTCGAATGGGGGGCAGATAGTCTTCTTAACTTTTTTTCTTGTTGCTTCAGCACAGTACCATGAGCCGACTCAAGCTCTATGTCACGGTAGCGATGCCTCCCCCTCACTGGCATTCCACACCACATGCTCACAATCTCAGGGTTCGGCCGTCATGGCCAATATCGTGCTCATGCGCGCATACTATGAACGCCCAAACTTCTACTCGGCCGCCGTTTACATTTCCCAAAGCACGGGCTCTCTTATGTTCTTGGTCAATCTGATGCTGATCGTAGCTGCAAGCGTCGGTTATGGCTTACAGCGACTCTTCTACGGACCCCTCCGGTCCATCGAGACGGAACAACTGTACGACAAGGCATGGTTCGCCGTCAGCGAGACACTGCTGGCTATGACTATTTTCAGAGATGATGTCGGTGTCTGGTTCTTCGCAATGTTCCTCTGCTTGCTTGCAGGCAAGGTGTGGCAGTGGATTGGAGAGGGACGGGTTGAATTTCTTGAGCAACAACCACCTGCGAACCCGAAGCTCTTTCACGCGCGTCTAGCAAGCTCGCTATTGGTCTCGGTCGCCTTCGATATCTTTATGATGCAATACTGTATTGGCTCGATACTCTCCGAGGCGCGACCCGGCGTCATGGTCATGTTTGGTTTCGAATACGTCCTTTTAACTATCGCATCGACGTCGACCTTGTTACGATACTCACTCTCGCTCATCGAAATCTACATAACACAGCGTCAGGAAAGGGCAAGGGACGAGGCACGCCGAATCGCTAGCGAAATAGCGCGTCAACAAGCGGCAGCTGGTGGAACTGAAGCGCCTGCTGAGGAAGACGAAGATGAAGAAGACGATATTGATGTGCCTGGGTGGGAAGAGAAGGGCCGCTGGGTCTTTTACTTGGACTTGGCTACTGACTTTGTCAAGTCGGTCGTCTACATGGGCTTCTTCATCATTCTCATGACATTCTACGGCATTCCTATTCACATCATGAGAGACCTGTTCATGTCGATCCGGTCGCTAATCAAGAGAATCAACGATTTCGTCCAGTACCGAAATGCGACTCGCGACATGAATTCGCGCTACCCTGACGCCACGGCCGAAGAACTGGAGCGAGAAAACACATGCATCGTTTGCCGCGAGGAGATGCGAGCATGGACTCAGCCAGGCGTGGATGGTGCACAGCAGGGCCGCCGAATGGATGAGCGACAGCGTCCTAAGAAACTTCCCTGTGGCCATATCCTCCACTTTAGCTGTCTGCGCAGTTGGCTCGAGAGGCAGCAAGTGTGTCCAACGTGTCGCAGACCTGTCCTCGCCTCGGCGGCCACTGGCACGGCGCAACGCAACAACCAGGCCAACCAAGGGCAACAGGGACAAGTGAATCTCTTAAATCGCGATGCGCTGCAAGCAATGTTTGGGGCAAATGCGCAGCAGGGCGCGGCTGGCGGGCAGCAAGGCGGTGCTGGAGGGCAACAAGGCCAGGGTCAGGCAGCTGGAGGCCAGGATGGCGGACAAGCAAACGCTCCCGCAGGCAATGTGCGCGTGTTCAATCTTGGCCCATTCCGGATAGCTCTTGGTAACCTCCGAGTACCACCAGGGCAGCAGGACAATGCTGCTGTGCAAGATGCGCTGCAGCGATTGCGGCAACAAGGCGTAGCAAACAACGCGGTTCAAAATGCCGGCTTGCAGGATGCAGGCCCCGGACCATTGACTTTTGCACAACAGGGTACTGGCCCGAACATTGCGACCAGTCCAATCCCAGGAGCGCTTGCACAACATCCATCAGACATTCAATCGGATATTCTACGCATACAACAGAACATTATCGAGTCTATGCGGCAACTAAATGCGCAGCATGAGCAGCTCGAGGTTATGCACCGACTCGTTGAAGAGTTGCATCGACTACAGCAGGCGTCTGGCGTGACCGGGACAGCAGGACAAGAGCTAGCAGCAATAGCACCATCGAACGCAGCAAACACGAACACATTCATTCCACAGGCATACTTTGCGAGGGGAAATGTTCTGCGACAGGGCGACGCAGGTGTGCCGGCGGGGCTGACGTTGCCGGAAGGGTGGACACTGAGGCCCATGGCACTAGCGCCGCGGGCCGGCCACGAGGGTGCCACGATGGCAGCATCGTCGCAGGCAGAACAGTCACAGCCAGCGGCGCCAGCAGCGGAGTATGAAGCAAATCCATCGACGACGACGGCGACCACTACTGCCAATGTGACTCCTCAGGCGCACGCGGGCTCATCATCGGGGGTGAACACGAACCCAGGTACCAGCACCAGCACCAGCGCCGGCCAGCAGGGCTCGAATCCGTCGCCAAAGGGTGTGGAGCCTAGCAGCCTCGAGTCAAGCTGGAGTTTTGGCAACGTGGGGGAGAGGGCAGAGGGCGAAGGGTCGAGCTCTGCGGTTGCGGGAAGCAGCTCCGAAGGGCAGGGCGCAACGCGGAGGAGGGTGACTGTGGAAGATGGAGACGAGCATGAGTGAGGCGTGGCGGGGTCGTGTATTGCTGCATAGCGAGGCGTTTGGGTCTGCATTGTACATGGAGGACATGGATAGTTTACATGGAGGACAGTGTCGTGTACATGGTGTAGTGTGTTCCGTAGCGGTGATTGCTGCTAACAGGGCACGACAGGGCACCCCTGCGAATGACAGTTCACCTTTCTTGGCAAAGCCGCTCCACCGCATGTCTGTCTCGACTGCGTCGTGATATGCCGCCCAACCACGTCCCGCCCAAGGGCTGCAGCCCCAGAATCCAAGGCACTGAACCCACCCAGGGACACGACACAGGAGGTCGTTGTTTCATGCAGGCGTCGATGTTTACACGCCGCGTGCACGTGTTTGGAGTGGCCGTGTTGCGGTGTTGCGGTCTCGAGTCCCCGGCCAGCCGCGGGCCCACAAAAGCTTGTCGGGGCCGCTAGCGCAGCGGCTGTGGCCAATCAGGCACGCAGAGCCGCCCCCAGCCAGCGCACCCAGGCGGCTACCAGCAGCACTCGGTCAACGACAGTGGCCCTGGCGGTGCGAGGGCGCAAGACGTCGCCCAGTAACAGATGCAGGAACCTCTAGGCCTGGTGCACGTATGCATCGGGTGGCCGGCGGGATAAAGCAATGCCTACCCCCCGTCGTCTGGGCGGGTGTGTTTATGACTTGACTTAGACGGAACTTGACTCGACTCGACTAAACCTGGGTGATCTGGCTTGCAGATGACTCTTCATTCACTCTCGCTAATGGATGCTTAGACCGCACTTTGTTTTGCCTGGAATATTGTATACCTATCGTGCGTTTCCCTTTTTTTCTCTTTCCCTCGTTTCCTTCTGCATTGCATTTGCTTGCTTGTCTTCGTGTCCTGCTTCGAGCCCATGGCCGTCAAGTTGGACAGTGCTGGTGCGCGTGCTGCGCCCAAGGCTGTCGAGGCCGAGGTATCAACATGTGTGGCCGGCATCATAGACGCTTTCACCAATGGATTGAACATTTTCAAACGCCTGCGCGAGAGGAGAAAAAAGCGTAGGTCCTCGTCGCGCAGAGACAGCGACTCGTCAGACGCCGCCAGTGTAGCCGAACATCAACTCTCAAAGAGCTTGCGCAGAGGGCCCAGTGAGGTGGCCGACAAGTATGCTGAGTGCTACCATAGCGGCATGGGGCCGCGTTTCGCAAAGGGCGATAGTGAGTTGGACCATAGACTACGACACGATACGACCAGTCGCTAACATGCGTAACAGCCATTGCATACACTGCCCTTGCAGAGACACTGATCAAACTAAACACCGGTCTTGTTGCCATCATCGCCTCCTTCCTGAACCATGAGCACAAAAACGGCAAAAGCCAACTAGACCTAGACTACAAGTCGCTGACCCACCTTTCCGATGCATCGCGCCGCGAAGCTCTCCTCACCCTAACCGAACTCTACCAGCGACTTAGTCAGTCTCAGGCCCAGCTCCACAAGATGGCGGCTCCAGCCTGCCTACGCTGCGGATCCTCCAAGCACCATGACTGCTCCTCACGCAGCGCCAGCCCAGAGAAGGAGAGAAAGAAGCGCTCCACCTCTTCCTCCACCCGCCAACGCTCCCAGGGCCCTGTAGTCACCCGTATGCCCATTAGACATGGCAGCTCTAGCCATCCCCAACTTGTTGTCGTAAGGCCAAAGGTGACTCGCAAGAGTGCCTCGTCAAGTAACAGCTCCAGTGCGGTCAAGTCAGCTTCCAGTTCATCGCGTACTACTTCACCCACAGCTTCCCCCCAGCCCAAGAAGCTTCAAATGGCATCGCCTGAACTGAAGAAGTTGCCTCCAGCACCAATGTTGCCTCTGTATGTGCCTGTTGACCCTCTTGAGCTTCAGTCCACCGGTGTCATCAAAGGCACGCTAGGCGGTGGAGCATCAAAGTCTAGCAGCCGCGTCAAGCAGCGTGTCGATTCATTCCAAGACCCACGTGAGCCATGGCCTCAGGAACACCTCTCCAACACCATCACCAAATCCCCTTCGCCAAAGCCAGTCCCAGCCGCAAAGCCAGCTCCGCCACCAAAACCAATCCCAGCGCCAAAGCATATCCATGAGCCCACTCCCAAGCTCCCAACCTTCTCTCCCACGCCCCGCCGGTCTTCCACCCCCACTCCCTCTGCGCCAGCCAAGCCCCCTGTCCCCTCGAAGCCAGAGTACCTCTCTCCTCCCCCACTACTCGACCACGCCCCGGCAACCATCCACTTCAGGCGCCGCATGGAAAAGGCTACCCCCTCCAGCTACACTTTTGCTTCTGACAGCACAAAGATGGGAGAAATCCCCCAACGCAAATGGACCAGTCCATTTGATTTCGAAAAGGCCGAGCGCCTCAATGCCGAAGCTGCCCTCAACGGTTACCCTAACCCATTGCTCAGTGCTGACAAGGCTGAGAAGAGGAAGAAGCGCTTCGGCTTCATGCGTCGTGGCGACGCGTAAACAATTTATCCCTCTGGAACTCGTTGATCGAGTCTTTTAGGATTCGGTTGTTTGTATTTTTACTTTTTTTTGCTTCTCTTTTACTATATTTTGTCACTGTTTTTTTTCATACTCTGTTTTTTGTTTTCATCGGCGTTCGGGTTGGTCTGCATAACCTCTCTCACCTCTTCTGTCTTCCTTGTCTCTCTCCGCTCTACAAGATTCGGCTACTGGAAGCCCGGTAATGACGCTTTTTTACGATTCTTACGATAACGAACTCACGACGAAGGTTATGTCCTTTTCATTTTTTGTTTGTTGTCGCGTTTTTCCATATACCCCATCTATATACCCATCTCCATTTTTTGCTCCTCTCTTAGCGAGTTTACGTACATAATGCTTTTCGGTATATCGGGTATTGGGAATACTTAATTGGAATTTTACCTGTTTGGCGAGGGTTCGCCGTTATATTTGAATTTTGCTGGCTAGAACACGAGCATGTGATTGAAGTGATGTGTGATTGTTTTGAAATATCGACAGAGAAATTCCAGCTGCTCCATCGTAGGAGTGCTAATGCTCTTTGTTTGACCTTGACGTATACTTGACATATATGATCACGTGACATCTAAATCAGCCCACGGCCTTACACTCCGTGATCGATCAGCCGTTCCGATTCGATCATCCATACATGCCGAGAAAAGCAATTCAGTCACACCACGCAGCACACTGTAACACGAACCATGTCCTGTCCTAAGCCGTCCAACCATCAAGCTCAAATGCAATTACCGAGCCTCGCCTCGCACCACCACCAAACACATGCCGCATCCTACAGACCCCTTCTGCCGCCGCCACCCTCCCTCACCGGAACCCCAAGCATCACCAACCGCTTAACCTTGCTTGAGCATGTTTTTCTGCAGCCAGCCTTGGGCAAACACACATACGTAATCCCAGAATTCCAGTCCACACATAGGCACACAGCAGCTTGCGCGTAATCTCGCCCGACCACGTGGGCGGATATCCGGAACACCCAAAAGAAGTAAAGATGCGATTCGAAAAAAATGGTCTACCCATCATGACGTTTGTAGCATTACCATCAAACATGAGGCTGAAAAGGTGCAAGGTGGGTGGGGGAAAGCGGGAGCATCCGCGCTAGCGGCTGGAATTAGCCTAGTTTACTTTTTTTCCGCCCTAGATCTCATCTTTCTCTTTCTCGCGTGTCGCGCTCGAACCAAACGACCCTTTCTTTCTTTCTTTTTTCTTTTTTTCTTTCAACACCACGGAACAATTCTTGCTAATTTTCTCCCCTGTCTAGATGATGAGTGAGGGAACAGAGACTGGGACAAGGAAAAGGAAGGCTGAGGCCGAGGGCGGTGCTGGGGGCGCTGGAGAGAAGGGGCATGGAGGTGCGAAGAGGCCAAAGGTAGGTTTTGCTTTTGTTTTTTCTTCAGGAGAGAGCTGTGAAGATGGTGGGATGTCGTGTTTGTTTCGAGCAAGCACGAAGAGTTCGCAGAGATTTGGTGCTGGCATTTTCTACTGCCTGTCTTTGTGTCCGACCTCGTCATATTGCTTCCATGCTGCAGCTGTGGTCTTACGGTACTAACCTTGATTTCAGGGCAAGAAAAATTGGGAAACACCAAGGAGAGACAACTCGAGTCGCGCTATACAAGCTGGTGATTCAGGTATCTGGGCCACATGCGCCATGAAGAAGGAGGCCAAATCCGTCGTCGATCTGCGAGATCTGTTCCAAGAGGCAAGACAGCGTCCTGGTGCAGTAGTGATCGCACGTGACCGTGTCAGCGATGCTAACATGTAGTGACAGTATGCTACTAAACTGTACGGGACGACAGAGTCTACTGCAACAGCTGCAGACAGTGATTCTGACTCCGAAGCGGGTGATATTGAAGCTGAGATCAGCAAAGAGCTTGCCGACATTCGCCAGCCAGCCACAAGGCCTTTGTTTACCGCAGTCAAGCTCGATACTCAGTGCTGTAAGAATCCCACACCACGTGCTCCCCTGCAAGTGCTGATCCCAGAAGTGGCATTTTTCAGGACTCGGCAGCCATTAGAACCCGTGTCTTTTGTCCACAAAATCTGCCAAGATATTGCTGACGGGGCGCAACCAAGGAATCTGAGCTATGTGAAACGACTGACGCCCATTACTGCAACCGAGAAAGCCACCCAGCAGGGTCTGGAGAATGTTGCGAGACAAGTCCTGGCACCCCACTTCCATGGTCCCGATCAAGAAGGGAAATCGGTGAGCCTGATCTTTTTTTTTCACATCAAGTCACGCGGCCTTGTTAGGCAAAGCTCCAAGCTGACATGCGAGAAACAAAGTTTGCTATACGGCCGTCGATTCGCAACAACAAACAGTTTAAGAGAGACGAGGTCATCAAAACGATCGCATCCATGGTAGGCCCCGGCCACAAGGTCGATTTGAAAAGCTATGATTTGCTCATTATTGTGGAAATTTACCAGGTACGAGGTGTCTGTAAATGGGGGCGGATGGCATCTTTACAGCTGCTTACTCTGACAGAATATCATTGGCATGAGCGTAGTAGGCCCCGATTATGAGAAACTCAAACGTTTCAATATCCAGGAACTGCGTCAGCCAGTATCCTCTGCCGCGCCGGAGGCTACAGAAAGTGCTAACAAGGCCATTGAAAGCACAACGGATTCGTGATAAGATGCGGAATCAGTAGACAGTTGAGTGGGCTTTACAACTTTCCAGCCAAGGCGCTAGCGCAACCATTTCCACAAACTACAAAACCTCCGAGTGTGGCTGTTGTGGCTTGAATGTGCAATAGCACATGTGAAACGCTGGAAGACCTTGTCAGACTATGAAAGAAGGGTACCAGTTATGGACAGGCAGGCTGACTTCACACGTCAGCTCTCTGTCGGAACTCGTCTCCAACACGTCGGATTCACAAATCAGAGCCCGTTACTGGCGCAGTCCAGGGGTGGCCACTTCAATGACGGAAGAGTGCCCGATACTCAGGGATAGTCAAAGGGCCATGCTGCCCTGGCGCAAAAGACGCCGAGCCAATGCGGGCTTCTGTACCAACATTTAATCCTTGTGCTGATCGTAATACCTTTCTTGTGCGCTCCACCACTTCCACAAATCTGACCAGTCCATCTCAAGCTTCGACCTGAACAACTAACGCAATCCCCATCCGCTCGTCTGCCATGACAAATTCCAGCTTCCGATAGGCGATCTACCCTTTCGGACGCTAACTGTATATGGCGATGCTTGACGAACGCTGGATGCGCCACACCAGCACCTAGACGAACGCCTCTCGCGTACTTGTTCGTCTTGATATTTGCACGTGTGTTAGTCTATGCACTAAACGAACCGGTGCTTATACCCGCTGCTGTACACGTATCAAGACCCTTTCCGGTGGTTCGGCTAACGAGATGCGTAGCTGAAAGCATGAACAAGGCGTCTTGTACACGTGCGAGCATTGCAGGTGTGCTACTGTGTGTTGACATGCGTGCATTACCGGTATGGCCAATGGAAACACATGTGCTGTGCCTTCATACATTAGACATCACTATACTTGGTTTTAGTTGGTCTTGTCAGCTGTGCCTTGGTCTTGGGGTCTTCTAGAATAACAGTCAGGCAATCAGCGTCAGATGCGAGGGAAAAAGCAGAGTCGATCGTGTACACCGGTCCATGCTTCCTTGCTCGGGCCGCCCCTTCGTACGGAGTAGCTAGAAAGCTTTGGCTTTGAGCATCCTTTGTGGAATGGCGCTAAAATCCCACCTGAACCTAGTACATGGGTAGTCGGATCCTACATAATGCCTCTCCCCCCACTAGGCATGGCCATTTACTCAGTCACCAATATGAGCCGTGGCAGTTACGCTGTAAAGCCAGTTCGCTCAAGTACGACCGCATCTTCGACTTCGACCTCGTCGGCGTCTTCGACTTCATCATCTATCCAGACTGCCAGCACTACACCCGATATCCTGAGCATACAACGACTGATTAGGACAGTCTTGCGGTCGTCTAAAAGCATAATTCAACAAGTCGAAGTATTCCAAGGCCAGCTGAGCCAAGTCTACCTTACCAGACTCGCGGACGGCAGCAGTGTAGTACTCAAATGTCCGCCAACGCACAGCGTGCGACTCCTCCGCCATGAAAAGCACTTCCTAGACACAGAACGCAAGACACTCGAGCTGCTTGGCCAACATACTCGGTTACCTGTCCCCCGACTCGTCAACTACGACTGCCATGGGGAATCTCTCGGGAGGCCATTCATAATGATGACGCATATGCCAGGCCGGCGGCTGTCAGAACTCGTACCATATCTCACCACCAGTGAACGAAGTGTCATCGATCACACCATGGGAATATATGTTCGGGCTCTCGGCGCACTATCAGCTCCACAGTTCGGTATGACGCACCGCGTATTCGCCAGAAAAGGAAGCAGCACCTGGCGCGAAGCATTCCTTGCTCTACTCGAATCCCTTCTCCGCGACGCAGAGGACATGCTGATCAATATCCACCCGGAAAGCATACGCTACTGGATCGGCAAGCACGCCCATCATTTGGATAAAGTGACGGAGCCGCGCCTCGTGGCGCCCAACGTGTGCAATCCAGACAACATACTTGTTGACGAGCAGACTAGGCAGGTTGTTGGTCTTGTCGGATTTTCCAATATGCTCTGGGGAGACCCACTCATGAGCGGTGGCATGGCGGACGCTAGTCCAGCGTTTTTGGCTGGGCTGGGTGAAGGAACGACGAGGGCAGACCCCGAGGCAGTCAGATTGCTCATGTGAGTTTTTATTGTTCCCTTTCCACACATATGCCCCCCTGCGGCGGATAAATTAAGCACGGGTTCGACTGTACTCTCCCTTCTCGTACTAACAATCAGTTTCCTCAGATACCGGACTTACAGGGCTACGGTGCGCCTGGTTGCACACCACTATCGGCCGCGTGACGGCACGGACGAACTTGATGCACGACGCGAGTTGAGCAGCGCACTCAACCAACTTGCAGCTATCTGAACGGAGCATGGCGCCCATGATTTAGCCATGGGGGAGTGTGAAGGCAAGACCAGGGGTCGAGGGGGGTGAGGGGAGGGGGGCCGGCCTTTTGGACGTAGCGTGCATATTTCCCCCCCAGTGATAATCTTTTCGATTGGGGCGTTTCAGCGGACGAGTCAGGCACTGGCTGGCATGATCACGGATGGGGAAAGAGGCGTTGTTCCTTTTTATCTTTCCCTTTTGCCTACTACTTACACCTAGATTGGGCGTGATAACTGTATTTTACTACTTTGCATCTCCTCACGATAGACGTTTTAGGGGGGTTTCGGGCTGGGCATATGGCGTTTTTGCCCTGGTTTAACTTTTTAGTCCATGTATGTGTGTGTAGCTGTATGCGGCATTACGGGTATTCGGCATGCGAGGGTGCTTGGTTTCACGCGCAGCAGTCACATCATTTTGTTATCATCAATGTATTTTGTGCACGCACATTGTTATGGACAGAAGGGACGTTTTGCTTTGGGGAGGGGGGCATGTGTAGCGAGACGGATGAAGCGATGTAACGGTATTTTACTTAACCGGGTCTCTTTGATCCAGTGACATTTCCGTCTTGTCCATGCAAGTGGTTGCAGTGTGTGTGTGTGACAACTGTAATTAAACTTCATGGCGAGACAGTGACAGACATGGTACATTCTCACACCGTACTATCGTACTCGTAAACCAAGGACATGGGATATTTGCAAAAGCCCATAGCAAGGGAAGCGCGCGGCCTTTTTTTTCAGCCCTTGGTCCGTGTGTTCTGTTCAGGGCTGGGATTCCTTCGCTTGCGATTACCCAAGTTCCAGCAGTTTTGTAACAGGGGTAGGCGAACGTTAAGGATTCTGGCGCTGAAGTGATAGGCGATGGCCTTTTTCCCGCTTGTGAGAGAGTAGCTAGCGTGTTTGGGAGAGCGAGAGAGAAGCGAAGAGTCTCGTAAAACATGACTTGAAGCTTGAGAAATGCGATCTCACGCTTGAACATCAATTGGTCGCGATAAACGCTCTGTCAATGACCATGGTGGGGGAGAGGTATGTGGCTGTGTGCCATGTATGTACGGACAGCCAATGCAATGTATTGATATCATCAGCATCATTATTATCATTACAACTACTACCACCACCATCACACCGCTACGCCCCGCAACACAAGACAAGCTCACTACCACCTTCCCTTCTCTCCTTGAATCTCACCCTGTCAGCCCTGATCTCCCGCGTTGCCGCCTTACTGCCCCCCCGTCCAAAGCGCCGAACCCGCAACCCATTCTCCCAATTGAACAAACTTATGGAAAAATATCCCACACCGATGCATGCACCATGAAAGAAAGAAAAAAAAACACAGGTCGCCTACCCCTGCTTTTCCGTCTCCGTCTCTTTCTCTAAAACCTCCACACCGGCACTTACATATATCTCATATCGCCATACATGGACCAGGATGTGTACATACACCAACGCAAAACAACCTTCATACGTCCATACATGTTGTTCCTACTATCGGGCCCGCACATGCATGTCGCTCGCTCACCCCTGCCCTGTAACGTATGTATCCCGCGCCCCTGGTTCTAGAAGCACCGGGCGCGTGCAGTGTGTGTGCGTGCGCATGTGTATGAGCGCTTCCCCCTTCCCCACTCCCTTTCAGCGGGCATGTCCTAGAAAGCAGACCAGATGATCGCACACAATGATGGAAAGTATGCCTTTTTCCTGGCCAGACACCGCCTAGCTAGGTGTTCAAAAGAAGAATTAAAAAAACCTTATTCGTTGATTTTTTGCTATACGGCGTAAGACGTGGATTTGGTACTCGCGCTCGCATTCGGCTTCTACGTTACAAACGTCTTACTGTAGTCCGTTCGAGAAGAGTAGTAGATAGCTTGGCTATGTTGCTTTTTCTTCACCGCACTCCCAGTAAGCCTTCTAAGCGGTCCTTGCTTTATTTTTACTTTCATTTTTTTGTTCTATTTCTACCGCGCGCGCTGGGTGAGCAGAGGAATTGAATTCGAAACAACGGCTTTGCCTTGTCTTTTGCTGTCCGGTTTGGCTGTGATTCTGGGGCCACAGACAGGGCGGTTGGGGGTGTGCTTTTTTTCTGGGTCAATTCGCTTGATCATGCTGCGTTGGGAATAGTGCTGGCCAGGGGTAGGCGAGCGGGTCAGCGAAACAGCAACATGCAATATGCAGGTAGGTTCGGGATGCTACTAACGTGCATGCGCTTGCGCCGGTGGGGTGGGTTGTGGTGGGGTTTGCATAGATAGCGGAGGGATGATGTAGAGGGATTTTTTCTTTGGTTTCCTGTCGGTGGATCTGCAAAGTCGGAGATGAAGATGGTTGCGAGGCGAGTGTGTGTGTGGGTTCAGCTAAGGACAAACGGTAGGCATCCGGCAAGTGTATGACGATGGTGTGCATGGTGGCGGTGATAGCTTTGTGGCGCGCCCTCTCTCGGATAATTTGTAAATGCTTTGCTGCTTGGTCATATGCTGCTGTTTTATGGAATTTGGATTTTATTTCACTTTTACGCCTTTGCCGCGTGTGCTGAGGGAGTTAAAGTCTGAGACCGGGACTGTGGCTAGCTGCATGTAGGGGCGTCTGACAGGTATGCATATGAGCGTCTCGAGCTGATTGGTATATAGGCCTGTGCATGCATAGTCCAAGGTGAATTAGTTTCGTTCCAGATTTGCTCGTCATGTTCTTGCGTTTACCCTGAACCAGTGTCATTTTTTCTCAAGGTAATGCGTGGACAGACCTAAAAAGACCCAATGCTTGTTAGTGATGAAGTGCCTTCAAAGGTAATGGCATTTGAAAGGCGATGATACTATCAGGGCAACAAAGCTTTGTTCCCTGGCTTCGGAATACGAACACATCATAACAAGTGTCCCACTCGTATAAGATTCAAACCTGTATCATTGGCTTGATCTTCCTCGTTACCGACTTGGCAACACGGCTACAAGTTTGACTATGACCCTTGTCTTGAGCATAGGAACTTACCTGACGCAAATTACAGCCAGAGACTGGACCAGAACATGGCAATCACCAATTTCAACATGATTCACCCATATTGTGGTATTATTTCTATCCTCCACGCAATAACAGAGGCAATAGGTTACCAGCACAAGGTACCAAGGATGAATTGGCGGTAAACAGGCTAAGAACCAATGTTCCTGGCGAATAAACCAGGCAAAAGATACCTTTGAAAAAATCACTACAGTGCTCCTTGTTTTCGAAACGTGAGATATGACAAGCACAGTTACAATCAACTGCGCACATATGCATGTCGAGTCTATTCGTGTGAAATCACAAGCTAACTATCCACAGCCAAGATATTGTACATGATGCTAGTCTATCCAATCTAAGTAGGCCCTCCGAAGCCCGACGCATACACCCCTTGTTGAAGAACACTCAATAACTGACACCGCCTAGGCCAAGCTCATCGTCTTGCTCGAAAAAAGATGTGCAGAGTTCTTATGCCGAAAGTATTTGCTGTGATCGCTACCTGGTGCCTTGAAAGGCCAATTCATGTACGCATCCAGCAACTCCTCAACCATCTCTGGGGTAAGGAGCCTGACCCTAAAGTGCTTCATCTGCAGTCTGCCTCCTTTTTTAGGGTCCTTAAGGCTCGGACACTCTTCGATGAGGTCACTGAGCCCGTGCTGCATCTTGTCGAGAGCTTCAATGACGCTGTCCGAGGGATTAGCGTAGAGGCCATGGATAAAGTCTTGGAGCCATTCGTAGTAGTCTGGGTATGCGGTCGTCGGTGTGGGGATGGGCTCGGTGGAGACGAGGCAAAGACGGTTTGTTGGCCAAACTTCGTTTCTACGCATCGTCAGGGGCTCGTAGGGGCGCGAATCCCACTGAATACGTGGGCCGGGAGGCAAACGTAGGGAGAGACGATCGTCGAGCTCGGTGGCTGGTGCGCGATTGTAGTTTTGGGGCAGTTTTTCACTCTCCTGTTCCCAGCTGGCGTTGAGTTCCTCCAACTTCGCCATTGCTGCATCTTTCTTGGGCCCGTCTTTCATGGCGAGGATTTCGCTTTCGAGGTTGTACATATCCTCACCTATATCGGCTATTGCTTCAATCTGTGTTTTGAGCCTCTGGATAAAATTTACCGGTGCACAGTCGGTGATATATTTACGAATTGAGTCCTTTCCAGGATGATTGCTAGGGACGAGATTCTTGCGTGATTTGGCGTCAACGATGGATGTTCCTGTGGGGATCTTGATTTCCGGATACTGTTGCCGTAGGGCTTTTTCTGTCTCGTAATGTTCGATGAGGCCTTCGCTCAACAGACCAGTAGTTGACTTGCCAGCCAACTGCTGATCATGAAGGTAATTGTTTATCTCGGCGCTTCTAGTTACACCTGTGCCTTTGGAGATACGCTCTATATCAGCAGCAAATTCGTGGATGTAGTCGCGTCGATGGGTGGGAAGTTTTATGCCCTGTTCCTTGCCTCTCTCCAGAGCACGAACAGTGCTCTCAATCGCATACTGTGGCTCACGCCCCGAAGAGCCTTTTCCCAATTTTCGTGCAGTTAGCTCCCCAGTTACGATTACATTGATGTTCTGAGACATCTCAGTGAATCGATTTGTCTTGTACATGGTGCTAATCGAATCGGCCATTGTAGGACCAAAATCTTCCTGCAGCATCCAAAAAAGACTGCGAACAAGGCCATATGCATGGAATAGATCATTGCTTCGAGCAGCGGCACTAAGATGATAATGAAGCTGTTTTGCCATTGAGTCAAGCCCGAGACCTGGCATACTAGGGTCCCATACCAGGGAACCTGTCACTAGCAAGGTGTTGTTCGGCTCCTGGGCCTTTGGGTCGCCTGAATCCCGTATCGTCTGGTGGGGAAAGACGCCATCTGCAACGATGTCTCTGTATGTTTCGAGGTCGGTTGGATCTTTCGATATGAGCGAGTACTTGGAGCCTTTTGTATTGAGGAGAGGGTCAAGGAAGTCCTTGAATTTTTCGGGGCGAGGTTCGAGCAGCACATGGCTTCGCGGTTTGAGGTAATTGTGGAGCTTCTGTGACCACAGCCCAGCGCCTGGATTGATGTCGAGGATGTCACAGCCTTTGTGCTTTTCTAGGGTATGGCCGGCATACTTGATCACATCGTCTGTAAACAGCCCATCAGTCTCTGTCTATCCAAGCATGCATGTTGGGAGGACGCGACGTACCACACAGGTCTGGACTTACAATTTGTGCTCTCACATGAACACCTCCAGCATTGGCCGAGGCACCTACGTTTGCCCCTCTCCGTCTCTTGACTCTAGTTTCGAGCGAAGGATGTACCACCCGGTTCATAGCAAGGCTCAATGGATATTTCTCGTCTACCGCCAGTTTCTCCTCGGTCCAGTAGTTGGTAGCACCTTTGGGGCGCCCGATCTTACCGCCATGTTTGATGGTCGCAAAGCGCACATGGCTCGGCTGTAGGGTGGCTACATTCGATCGCCAGATGTTGCGCAATACTGTTGGCCGTATGCGAATCATCAAGGCGTGTGATGGGTCAATTGATCCGATCTGCGATGAAGTTGAATCGCCGCGGGGATTTGCGCCACTTTTGCGATAGCGCGCTTATCTGCACGTGCTCACGCGTGTCCAGTCGGGCTATCACGTGACCATATATCTTATGGGTGGATCAATGTCCAATCAACAGTCATGCATACGTCAGAGAAAAAACTATAACAGGAGGCTCCTCTCGCTATTAGCTTGTTTTCTCGCTTAACATGTAGTACAAGATGCTGTCTGTCTGAGAATAGAAGGTGGTTCCACCCCCAAAACGCAAAATGAGGCCTCCAAGGCGTCCAAGCTGTATTTCCCCCTCCATCCCACTATGTCAGAAACCTTCCACAGTAACACCATCATCATAGGAGCTGGGACATGGGGATGCTCAATCGCCCTGGAGCTCGCTCGCCGCGGCTACACTTCCATCACTGTACTGGATGGCAGCCCGTTCCCTTCTGCAATCTCGGCTGGCAACGACCTCAACAAGATCGCCGAGGAAGCGAATGAACCGTCTGACTCCGACAGCAATGAGGACTACTTTTGGAACCGCGTCACGCAGCTTGCTATGCATGCTTGGAAGAAGGATCCCATTTTCTCGTCCTTGTACCACGATACAGGCTTCATCATGGCCGCCGTAGGTGACGAAGCATACGACCGTTGTGTGGAGTACGCGAAGAGGGAAAGTGTCCCACCGGCGGCTCTGAATAGTAAAGAGGATTTCCGCCGTACCATGCCGAAGGGGGTACTGCAAGGCGATTTTCCAGGCTGGAGGGGATTCTGGAAAAAAGAAGGCGCAGGTTGGGTGTTTGCGAGTGGTGCTCTAAGAGCCATGCATACTGAGGCAGTTCGATTGGGCGTGGATTTTGTGACAGGACCCGAGGGAAACGTTCAGGAACTGATCTACAGCCCAGACAAGAGGGTTGTATCAGGAGCGAGAACGACGGGTGGGACTGAGTTCGTAGCGAAGCAGACCATCCTAGCAGCTGGAGCAAACAGTGACCAGCTTCTAGATTTCGAGAAACAGCTTCGGCCTACAGCCTGGACATTGGCACACTTACCTCTCTCCGATGAAGAGACAGAGAATTATCGCAATCTGCCTGTACTCTACAGCGTAGATCGAGGTTTCTTCATTGAGCCAGACGCCGAGAACCACGAGATGAAGCTCTGCGACGAACATCCAGGCTATATCAACCCAGTTCTCGTTGATGGTGAGATACGGTCCGTCCCGTTTTCCCGCCATCAGATACCCAAAGAAGCCGAATCACGTATGCGTGTCCTTCTGTCAGAAACAATGCCACAACTTGCCGAGCGCAGCTTCAGCTTTGCGCGCGTATGCTGGGATGTAGATACCGTCGATCGCATGTTTCTTATTGATAGGCATCCTAAGATATCAAACTTAACCGTCGCCGTCGGCGGCTCTGGAAACGGTTTTATGGCGTGTCCCGCCATTGGGACACTGGTTGCTGATGTACTTGAAAACAAGGGAGACGAGAGGCTGAGAAAGGCAATGAGATGGCGGCCGGAGGCCAGTGTGAATCGAGATTGGTGGGACACTCAGGGTCGCTATGGTGGCGACGGAAAAGTGATGGATTTTCGAGACGTAAAGGAGTGGACTACGACAACTGTTTAGCACGACTATGCTAAGGTCAGTCACAAGTAAAGCTACACCTGGGACTTTAGCTCTGTGTCGTTTGGATTACGATCACTTCTAGGTGGTTGGAATGTACTTGTAATTCAGACAGAAGAAGAGGACAATGTGTATCAACAAGCATTGAACACGATCAGAGTATACCAACAGAATGTAATGTGATGTAGAGTCGAATCATTTGATTTGGTCAATCCTGATTGTCAGGGCGATTGTGCGCTGTGGGCTGAAGTCGAAATGTGAGTAGGGACTGGTGTTACCCATGTCTGGAAGTAAAACGAATTGTTGCAAATTCAACAAACGATTTTATGAACCGCTCTGTTCAGTCTGGTAGACTGTACACTCCGATATTTTTTGCAGTGCTGTCTGACGTCAAACTTGGGCTGTGCAGCGTCAGGCCCCCTATGGTCCGATCTTGTCTACATTTATGAGTTTAGGTATCCCAGCACGGTTGACGCTGTTTCTTGCACACTCACCGCCACGGCTCCGGCATTGTGTAAAAGAAAGTATACCCACCGACCCCACTTTGGGATGGAGACTGGTGCCTATTTTGAAATTTGTGTCAACAGTTGAAAATTTTATAGTTTCGGCGCGGCGAGAGATGAAATTGAGGCAGTGCGGGATAGACATACGAGCACCGCCACGTTACAGTGCTACCATCACCTTCCCTGTTTGTCTCAGCTTTGGTGAATGGATTGCAGGAAGCAGTGAAGTTTAATAATAGACTTGTTAGGAATGGATATGATCTAGTCATATACTCTGAGACCTTTGGGCTTGGTTTCTGGCCGAATTTTGACACAGTTTGCATGAGTCCGACAGATTCGAAATATGTGCAAGTCTAGATTGATTTTTGTTGGCTGTAACGGTGGTGCGTCCTATGACGCTGCCAGGATACCCCGCCCGTCAATTTTCGATGAAGGTTTTCAAGTCGTGCATTATGTATTATCTTTTTTTGGGCAGGGATGCCTAGACAGCGGCAGTGACGTCTTCAGGATGAACGGCACTTGTGGCAAGCATCCGGGAAGATGCTCCCGATTACAAGTGGTTCTCTTGTATCACTGAGAAGCAATCTACTATATTCAGATGTCATCAGACAGCGCACATTGTCGCAGTGGTTCCATAGGCGTTCGACAACGTCCAGAGACCAGAAATGCAGGGGGGACCAGAGTTCGGAATTATTCAAAAATGGCCTGACTATGACGGACGAAGAAGAGGCTTTGTGCGGTACCTGGAAACGGGCCGTAGTCTTTGATCCTGTTCGTCAATGTCATGAGTTCCGAGAAACTTTGTCATCGCCTCTGCCAACATGTATCCTAGGTCATGGCCCCCGGCAAAGGCGCAGTCTGTTTTGGAGACTGGGCAGGCGCAAGTGGAAACTAGCAACTCCATCGTCGAGATTAGGGAGGCCTTGAACAACCCCCCTGGGACCAACTCGGTAGTCAAGTCAGCCTTGCTCTAGTGTAGAGTTCCCACCCCCTGGAGACGGAACGCTGGC
This sequence comes from Curvularia verruculosa, assembly GCA_036172615.1. Classification (NCBI taxonomy): domain Eukaryota; kingdom Fungi; phylum Ascomycota; class Dothideomycetes; order Pleosporales; family Pleosporaceae; genus Curvularia; species Curvularia verruculosa. The sequence continues at coordinate 11,988 of JAWDHC010000050.1, read as the reverse complement.
AATGGGAGCGATGGTTCCAAGATTAGCAACTAGGAGGTGTTGGATGACAAAGCCTAGATAAAATCGATCAATAGCCGGTCCATTAATGTCTATTGTGTTGCGGGCTGTGTAATGGGCCGAGTATTGCAGTGGTCGGATCGAGCAGGGCAGGTGCGAAGAGTCAGTAGTAGTGTTTGCTTGGACGGCAGGAGCGAGGGGCAATGGGCACTCGTAGGGAAGCTGCCCGTGAGGCACAGCGGCTTGTCATTAAGCACACTTTGGCACTAGGTTTAGTGGGTGCGCCTCTCGTCTCTACACCACATACGCGCCGTCTTGCACCCAACAACGGGAGGATAATTCTCACCACACACACACATGAGTGGCTGCCGGAACAGCGCACCGACATCTTGTGCGCCAGCGGGCACCATGGCAATGCTGGCTGGCGAGCGACCAATACTCTCTCCCAGCGTCAAGTTCATCTTTGCCTCTCTTGGAACCAAGGCCATTATGAGAGTAAATTTGCACCTTCCGTCATACATACAGGCATACTACTGGCCATGGATCACCGCTGTGTATACTGCAACGGGAGAGGTACAAGTTAGACGGTCACACTTGGCTGGCTTTCGGCCACTTGTCAGTGTATGCGTATACATGGTCTTGGGATCGTGCTCGACAATGACGCAGGTGTCGTCTCGCATGCTGTGGTCTCTGATGCTCAACCATGCACCCATACGTCACTGGAAGAGGAGGAAGACGCGGCCAGAGAATGCAACGAGTTCCACCGTGGAAGCATGCCGTGCGTGTTGCAAGTAGACGGTCCAATACAAAAAAGCACATGACGATGCTTAGCAAGCCAGTTTACCCTATCCGCATGGGTGTGGCCCGGCGCTTCGACGACGATTCTCGACGGCTTTGGCCAACGTGTGGATCCGCAGTGGCTAGCTAGTCTTTGAGCCTGTTGGATATGTTTCTTCCCTCTGGTGCGCAACCATGTCGGATGCACGAGGCCGGCAGAGTGCCACGGCCTTGATTGAGCAGCACGAGTCGTGATTTGAAATGCAATCAAACTGTTGTCGCAGGAGGTTGCTTGGGGCGCGGTACCTTGAGGCGGAGTGGCCGACTGACATCCGGCAACAAGACCTGAGGGCGTGAAACGTCGCTTGCCCAGACGCTGCTCTACGAGGGCCTGGTTGGCAGCGCACGCTCTGGCAGGGCAGGGCAGGGCAGGGCAGGGCTCCATGGCTCCATGGCTGCCCGCCTGCCCGCCTGCCCGCCTGCCTGCCTGCAGGGTTTAAAAATATCCCACACGGGCCCAAGAGAAATGGACTGGGTAGCGCGGGGCGTGAGAGAGGCCATCCACCACCATCCATGCACGACGCCAAAATTTTGCCGGCGCAAGCGACTGAACTCAGGCCGCTTTTTGTCACTTTGCGCTCCCATGCTGCGATCGGCAGTCCATCATCTCCAAAGCCATGGAAAGCCCATCTCGTCGTGCCCCTCACCTGGCTATACACGCTACGGCCCTGCTCATGTCGCTCTCCACCGCCCGCCGCACTAGTCAGGCCTTTGTGGCTTTGGATGCCGTTGCAGGTTGGCTCGCTCGCTCACGGGCTGGCTGGCCCCCCCTCCACTTCCCCCCGGCTGGCCCCGTTGTGATGCCGTGTCGTGTTTCTCCCATCCCCAAAGGGCATGCACGGAGGATTCTGTGCAGACAACGTCGCCAAAGTGCCTGGTCAGCCGTTGGCCAGGTTTCTTCGCATGAACGTCGTCGACGAGTGGTTCCCAAGCGAAGTGGTGCATGTCCTTGTCGCACCGTAGGCTAAACCCTAGTCGGCCGCTTCCCAGACCAGCGCGCTAGAGCGGCGTGCTCGCCGTCAGGGCGGTACCTTCATTCACAAGGATTAGCTAGCCGGCCCACGAGGCTCACTCGCTCTCCACCGCAATTGTGAAAGGGTTATGCACCCGAGCTCGAATGGGACCAGCGGTATCAGATTGGGAGGCCAGCGCAGCGAGCGTTAGCCAAATCACCCACGCTCGATAATCACCGTCGGCACTGCTCCCTTGATCGGATATGTGCCCCGAGTAAGATGCCTCCTCCGTGCCAATACTGACTCTCTCTTTCTCTCGACTGTGCTCTGAATTTAGCTTGACTGTGTATGTATGTATGTATGTGTGTCTAACGTCTTTGTACATACATACATACACCACACTGGCCCTCCAACTCTGCTCACTGTCCATTACTCTCTCACACTCCCCCCCTTCGTCTCTCTCTCACTCACCCACACACACACTCTCTCTGTTTCTCCTCGGGCTTAGGATATAATATCTCTCTTCCCAATCTTGATTCGTCCGGCCCCCCGAGTGGAGATTCAGGGCACTGCAAGACATTGCCAACACCGCCACTACCCGCCACTCCTTCTCGACAAGTCTCACACGCCCCCCCCCCCCCAGCCTTACCGTTGTGGAGAGGCCCCTAGTACGGTGCCGGGCTAATCCTGTACACCCCGGACTAGCAGCCTTACCCTACCCTAAACCCTAGAGTCTGGGTCTGTGCCTTAAGACTGGATCATTCTCACCCATCTGCTGGACTCTTCCCGCTTAGAACGCACTGGCCTACTTCTCTCGCATGATATACAACGCACGTTTGCGTCCATCCATCACCATTTGAAGACTGCCAGATTCCCCTTGTTGACCACAGAATCAGCCTTCCTCCTACCACTTGCTCTTGGACCTTTTGTATACCGAACCCCGCTTACACCTCAGCATGGCTTTCTTCTCTACTGAAGCAGAGCTGGCGCTCATGGCGCCGGATGACGGCATGGGTCATCTGTACCCCTCCAGTACATGCCAATCACCTCCAAGCATCATGTACTCACCACCTCTCCACCACATGTCACACCGACCGTCGACGACCATGGCCGCCAGCAGTGGGCTGTACACGCCTCCACAGGAATACCGACCCATCATGGAATCGCCCTACCCTCCCCACCCCTTCTGGACCTCGCAGCCTCAGTCGATGCCCATGCCTCAAGTGTCGTCGTACGCCTACCCTCCTTTCAGTGACATGGGATCTCCGCCGATTCTCTCCCATGATTCCACTCTGCTCTCACAGTACCCTGGAGCGACTCGACCATCAAGATCGCACTCAACATCGTCATCAGTGGGCCATGGTATTGCGTCCAGTGTGCCCTCGGAGACATCGCCACCTGCACTGTCGCGGTCCCTTTCGCCTTCATCGCCTGACCTCCGAGCGTACGGAATCCCCAACAAAAACGGCACATGGAGTTGTGCGTACCCTGGATGCACATCAAGAGCCGTCTTCACCAGGGGATGCGATCTCCGAAAGCACCACAAGCGACACACCAAGTCCTTCTTCTGCAGGCACACTGATTGCCCACAATCCCAAGGGGGAGGCTTCTCCAGCAAGAAGGACCTTGCCCGGCATGAAGCAAAACACAACCCAGGTGTCTTGTGCGACTGGGACGGGTGTGACCGAGTTTTCAGCCGCGTGGACAATATGGTAAGTTTTGGTGGCTCCATTTTCCTAAGAAGAAGTATGATGCTAATCAAGATGCGCAGAGAGACCATGTCAAGAGAATCCATCTCAAGTCTTCGCGGAAGTCGTCAACGACATCGACTTAAAAGATAACCATCTACCCTATTTGACGCTACACTATACTGCTCTATTCTTCCGGCTTTGGCCAGTCGACTTGTATTCCCACGAGGACACGACCTACAGTGTCCTTTTACTTTCGCTTAAGATACCCTGATATGTTGTATATCGGTCGTTATGATTTCTGCTTTGGGCTGGTTTTGATTTCCTTCGCTTCGACTCGTCTGCCTTGGCAGCGCCTTTTTCTCACACAGTTGCATTGCTATGGCGTTTTTTTTCACATCTTCAGGCTCAGACTCACGCACGCACACTAGAACGTGTGTTCCCAGGGGCCCCTTGGACTATTCCCAGGAGGCACGCATGACGGACAGAACGCTTGTTAGGAACAGGGTGTATATAGGATGCATATGGCGGCATTGCCGCCTAGACTAGCTTGGTACATACGAGTTGACGTTCGCTGACGGCGGGACGTGGCTCTGAATCACACATGTGTCACAGTTGATGATTATTTGCTCTCGCTCTCGCCGTGATGCTTGGCCTTGCCCCCTGCGCGCTCTGCCCTGAAACCCAAGCCATAGCCGTTGCACACACATGCTCTCAGGGCCGGCGTTCACCCAGGGCACACACATCACGCCAGAGGGCTCGTCTTTGGTCCGCGTCGGGAGTTAATTGTGCGCGAGACCGACGAGGCTAGTGGGGGGCCTGAATTCCCAAGCCCTTCCTTTGACAAGGCTGACTGGCCAGGGCTTCTCGTCAGCACTCTACCAACCAATCACATGACCATTCGCTCGTTTGCGTAATAATGGCAAGCGAGCATCTCTTCGGCCTCTCCACCACCGCCAAACACATGTCGCCTTTGTTGCCGCTACACAAACCTTGTCGAGTCGCTGCGGCACCGCGGCCAGCGACATGGCCCTACCCGGAAACATGGGCGATGCCATGCCCATGTGCGGCTGCTCACCACACAGCCGGTTGTTGTTGTTTTGTTGTCGCCCATGGTCGCTTGCTCTGCAACCAGCCTGGGCCAGTTCAAGACAGCTGCGACAATCCACCCTGCATGCCATATCGCAGCAGCTCGACTATAGCATGTACAGTCAGACTTGTGACCTGCATGTCAATGTATCAAAACGAGAACATGCCGCTGGCTGAGGGCGCTGTCACTCGGGTCGGGCTTGCAAACCATGGTCCCATCACACAGCCGCTGCACACCACCGCACCCAACTGGTTCCATGCCGCGAGCGCTTTGCTGTCTTGGGCCCAACTCGACTGCGAGCGCCGACTCGGCATCAAATCAAGACTCGCTTGCCGCAAACTCCAGCGCCGCATTTCTATTTTCCTCCAACACGTACTCGCGCTAGCGCACGCCGTGCACAAACATCAACACCATTGGGGAGGGGCTGGCTAAGGCTCAATAGTGTCACAAGAAGAAGAGGTCACGGTGCCACTCTTCCTCCTTGTCCTCTTCTTCTTCTTCTTCTTCTTCTTCTTCTTCATCATATGCCCCTCTTGATGATTTCAACATGTACGAGCTGACGGCATCTGCTCCTCCCGGGCGGCAACCTGGTGGCTGCGCCGTTTGATGCGCCCGTTAAACATCCAACCACGCCATGTCTACTGACGGCTTGCAGACCGTCACTGCGGATTCGCTTGCTGAGATCTTTGGGCGCGCTTTAGCTGTGCCGCCACGAGGTGGCTGTCTGCATCCTTCGCTTCGTTACTCGTCATCTCGTACAATTTCCCCTACATGGCCATCCAAAACCCCTGTCGTACCGGTCAAGATAGTGGACATGGGTCTATTCCGATAGGGTCTAGGGGCAACTCCGCTCCCCTCCAGTAGCCTATCCACAGACTGGGTAGGGTAGATCCGGGTCGCGCTACTCGAACCCTCATTTCTGCCCTCCTCTGAGCGCCTCCCGTGGTCCCCGGGATCCGTTGCAGGCTTGTCGTCATAGTTGGCTTGTAACCCCTCTCCTCTCTCTTTCCTCGCCTCGCGTTTCATTGAATTTCCTGTCCTTGCCCAACAAGTTTCACCGTTGCTGGTGCGCATGCTGCCGTAGCGCCAGAAGGGGGCACAAGCAGCCACCAAATCATTACAATACCAAGCCTTTTGTCATGTGGTGTGCTTCTTCTCCACGTTGCATCACCAGCGAACCCATCATCTCGCGCGTGTTCTCGGCCCATTTTTTTTTTATTCTTGTCCTTATTCTGTCAATCTGGCCGAATCACTCACCCAACCGATGCATCGACCGTGCATGCATATGGGGTTTGGCCATCGAGAGAACCCTGAAGATGATCAACGGCTTTGGGAAAACACTGCGGCAGCCGCACAATGCGCTTCTCCAACAATGGTGTCGCCGACCTAGTGCAGCACTTTTATGACCATGGGGGATGAACAGGTTTCAGATGTCCTATTCTGGCCAGTAAAACGAGATGACGACGAGCAACAGTGAACAAACGGCCAACCGCTGTCCCGACCGATCACCGCGGAGCCAGTCTTTACTAAGGGGCCAACTAGGATCCACCCCTTCGTTGGCTGTCACCTCTGCTTGCGAGCCAGTACATAGTGTATGTGCAACACTGCCGGATATAATGCGGCATGACTCAGAAAGACAAATGTCGGAACCAGGCTAGAACTCCAAATCTGCATCATGTTCAGCGTCCCCATCGTCTTAACATTGTTTAGGAAAGTTGGTCGAACGGCTTGCTTGACTCGTAGCGCGCTTTCCCGCATAATAGGTTCGCTCGGGTTCCAGGCACTTAATTCCGCGTTCTGCCAGTCGCCCAGGCTCAGTGGATACGTGACGCGGAATTCCCTCTAGCGGTTCGGAAAACAAGGGAGTTAGAGCATTAGGGCACTTTGTTCCTGAATGCAATCCTCGAACAACTTTTCCGCCCAGACTACGTGAGGGGCTGAACTAACCTCCCGTACTAAAGAAGAGTCTAGTGCCGCACACGGTAAGACATGTGCACTGACAATCTGCATCTTGACCACAAGGGAAGGTGCAAAGAGCAATCAGCTGCTGAACATCTGGAACGTCAAAAATACTTCCGACCCGCTCCGTGATGCATAGTTGAATTAGAAGAGTGAAAAAAAAACTGCATCATTTCCGTGCGCGTTTACTTCCCAGCTCAACATGGTCCAACTCAAAGGGCGCTACAAGCGGTCTTTTGAATGGGTTGACGTCCGAGACCGTACACATGTACAGACACAGGCATAACCCTTGCAGTACATCTGCCTTCAAGCTCGAGTCACGACGACTAGATGATGTGCTTAACACTGGACCGCAAAATCTTCGGCACCAAGACCGTCAATTTTTACTACGATGAATGGTGTCTTTAGCGTCGTTGTCATAACGCAATGCTACGGCACAGTAAGCCGATTTGACAATTGTCATGTGAAGACACCAGCCACTGAACCCAAACGTTCTAGAGACAACATCAGGGCCTGGTGATATTAGCATCTGTAAAATATGTGCAAGGTATGTCTTGATAATCCCAACTTCGGGAATAAGGTAAAAACAGCACCCAGGCCTTGATTGAAAGCAAAAGCTTCATGGGCAGTAAGAAGCTAACCGAAAATTGACTGTTCAAGGCGTTTTTCTCGTTGCGCCATATGTACATGCCCTATTTTGGGATGCCTACCATGTTCTAATCAAAACACCAACCAGTTCAATGCTGTCTATTGCAGTGTGCAAACCAGCGGCCGATACCAGTGTAGAACGTCTGCTACATATCCCTACCGCTATTAGACTATGCAAAGACACACCAGACTCGCAAAATACGGATATGAGCGATGTGCCAGGATCAAAAACCAAGGGTCGACTTCTAGGTTTATCGAATCACTATAGAACAACAAATTATACGGGCAGAAAACAGGATACCAGAGCGTTTGGCAAAGACGCGCAAACTGACCGGTCACCGTAATAATAGTAACGACAACCACCTCAAGGCCAAGTGTATATACACTACGTATATTGTTCATGCAAAGCCCATCCAAGTCGGATATCGCAAAACTTCCCAAAAAGCTAGTATTGTGCGACGTTCTGCACGTGACCTGGTAGCAACGGCAATCCCGCCCTCTGTCCCGGGACCGCCAGCCACACCGCCGCACAAGCGATCTCATAGCCATGGCCCATTTCATCCTTCAGGATTGGTACACGTCCAAAAATACCCTTCCTTGCCCCTGGTCTGCATGTGATGTACTAGAAGGTGTGTGTATGCGGGAAAAAAAGGACCATGCCTATTGCAGTTGCGAGGCAGCAACCAAGTAGACAACAAACGAACAACACAGACCACACAGGTACATGGGTAGTAGGCACAGCAGCCAAACCCAACGGTCGGGATCACGCCCAGATGCTAGCAGACTAGCCGTGGGGTCCAAAAGACAGAACCCTCCCACCCCCTCCCCCTGCGCCCAGTCCTATCTCGGTCCCACACATACGCAACCCCCGCGCCCCCTTGCTCCGTCGACCCGCGATGGCGCGAAATTTACTCAGACAGGCTTGATGCCGCGAGATGAAGTGCGCTAGGGCATGTTCAGCCTGGCGCTGGGGGGTGTGGGCCTGCGATGCTGTGCCTCCCAACCCCCATGTCGCGCATATGGCGGAGCCCTTTTGTCGCTGCTTTTAGCTGAGGGTAGTTAACCGAAAGAAAGATGGGTGCGCTGTGCGCTCGCCGTGTGCCTGTGCGTGTGTGGAGATGGGCCCAAGCAACAGTGGAGCCTGGGAACAAGCAGCAGCAGCAGACTCTTTCTCTTACGCTGTGCGCGCTGGGTTGCGCTCTAGAGCTCGGAATGAATGCAGGGGTAAGCGGGAAATATGTGGAGCTGTGTGCAAAATGATGTGGTGCTTTTTTTTCTTCCTATGTGTTTGTGCACCATGAAGACAATGTGTCTTTGGGTGAATTTTTTTACCTTTTTCTTTCTTGGGAATGGTGTTCGCTCACTCCCGTAGCGCCAGACGGCTGTTCCTTGCTGCTTTGGGACTTGGCGATAGTTAGGTGTTTTTTGCTTGCCATTGCTTGTCAGTTGTCGGTTACTTGCTTCCTTTGGCCTTTTTGCTCATTGGTCTGGAGCCCTTTTTTTTTGGTTCGCTCGCTTCTCGCGAATATGAGGCGATGTGTGCCGTCTAATCGCCTTATTTTTTGTCTTTTCGTTTTTTGCTAGACGAATCACGTGGGGTTGGGGATGTGGGTAGTGGGGTTCCACGTTCTGTGTACGTACATGTACGTATGTATGTACATACATACATACGTGCGTACCGGACTGGGGATACGGGACAAGTCATGGACAAGTATTCTCGGAGTGTCGGAATGTCGGAGATCGGACTAGGGGGTGTGGGAAGGGGTAGGGCTCGATCGCATCGGGAGAGCTTGTTTAGCTTAGACGACGACGGGGCAAGAATAACAACACAACAACGACAACGACAACAGGAATAACGTTTGAGCCTTGAGCATTCTTTGGCACTGTGCGAAGCCACGGCCTACGACTCATGCTCTCTTAATAATCGCTTACCCTAGTTTGCCCATGTCCAGGGCACAGAACCATACGTCTGGATGGTGCAAATGCACCCGGTATGCTAAGTAGATTCCCTGCATATAATTTTGCTTTATACCATACACATACACAAGACAGATGGGTGAAACAAGAACCCCCTACTTTATTCACACAACCCGTCCTCTGCCGTAGCCAAGCCACCGCAATCATACACTGTACTGCGAAGTTTACGGACCGAAAGCAAATCGCATCTGGCATCTATGTATAGCTTTCTTTTGTCCTAAACAGGCAAATTTCGGGACCATATGATAATGACGGTTTCTCTCCCTCGCAGCCAAGCCAGCTGGTACTTTGGCATCGGTGAAAAAAAGAAATTACAAGCTGCCGCTCGCTAGAATGCCGATGCTGGGCTTCTAGTCCGCAAAGTTAATCATCCAACATGCAAAAATCGCCTTGGGCAAGATGGTTGCAGCGTCATCGCCTTTTTTTCCCATTCCGACCTGGCGGCTTTGCCCAAACGAGGAGCACGCTATCCTAACAAGGGACAAAACAAGCGAATACAGCAACCGGATATACCACCCAATGCTGCTAAACCCTCGCCGATTTCCACTCAGTCGGACCGAAAGAACAACAAGCTGCTCTGGGCACACTGGTCCCAAGCAGCGCTGCTGCGCATGTCTGCTGCCTAAACCATACAACACCCGATGGCTATTACGGCGTCAACGAAAGAGCGAGACAGCGAGCGCATTGAACTTTGAAGGAAATTGGATTCATGATAACAGCAACAAAACAAGCGCAAATTAGTCGCGTCGCGTCGCCATAGCAGCGACCTAATGCCACTCACAAGACACACGCCCTGATTGTTCCCATGGTATAGTTGAATGTACATACATACATTCATACGTACCTACCAGCGACTCTTTGGCAAACGGCAACTCTACATTGTACTGTAGTATTACTACAACCATGCTTCTTCAACAGGCCCCCTGTTCCGACAAAGAGTATCAGCACCCAGTCGGTACAGGCCCGATGCGCAGTGTGCGCGCACCGCTGCAGCGGGTCCCGGAGTACCTAGTTCGGATATGGCATGCCACGCGTGGGAACGGGTCGTGGTTCGTGGTAATAGGCCCCAGGCAGCGGGCGTAAGCCGGCGCTGAAAAGGTCCACACAAACACTCACACACACACACTCTCTCTCTCACACTCTCACACACCCTGGCCTGCCAGCATTCCCCCCCTCCAAACGTCTCGTATCTGTGTGTACGAAAGAGAAAGAGAGAAAAGAGAGCTGTGCGTATGTATGGAAGATGCTTGTCGATCGCGGTTCGGGCAGAGCGAGATCAGCGGGACGGCTTGTGCATTTTTTGGGGGGATGGGGGGGGGGGGGGGTGTTGTTCGTGTTTTAGTGGGAGGCGGCATTGGGAACGGCGTTAACGGCATAAGCGGCAGTAACAATGGCCTGCTTTTTTGTCATGAATACATATACATTTCTTGTGTGGTTGCGGAGATTGCTTCTAAACACCGACAACGGCGAGACCCATGGGGAGGGGAGGGGTTTTTTTTGTGTGTGTGTGTGTGTCATGACAGAGCTGAATGATGGGAAGGGGGGTGGTGGCCATATGAGACATGTCCGCTGCCAAGGTGCGATGACCCATGGCCTGAAATGGTACATCGTATGACTTTGCTCGCGGTTTAATCACAAAAAGGGATATTCTGTGGTGGATGCCGACGTGGCCGCGTAGGCATGGGCCGAAAGACTGGTCTTTTTCACGTGTTTATTTTTGTTCTTCAAGTGCACTTGCATGGTTGGAATGGTTTTGACTGCGATGCGGATATGCTTGTCTGCTCCATGTGCTTTTGCTGTATCGTTGCTCCTGTCAAGTCTCGATGTAAATGAGTAGAAATTATTATGTCGCCCAAACCGTGACAGAACAATCAAAACAATACGCGCCCGAGTAACCCTATCTAGGATGCCTAGGAGATGGCGTACGACGCCTGTACAACACTCTGAACATCTAGTCTTTATTTTCCAGACTGACTGTCTTTGCAGTTGCTGATCCACCCATATGCTTCTGATCCTCTGTCGTTGTAACGCATCTATGCTACCGTCCTTCCAGCCAGCGCCTCATCCAGGGCTTGTCATGCTGTGTCATGTAATCAATACCAACCGCCTCGAGCTATGTGAGACATTGCAATATTCCAGGTTGACTTTTGGTCTTGCTTCACATGTCTGGTCTTATGTAGACGGAGGTCCGAAGTGAGGCCATCCGTCGTCGGGCATATCGTCATCGTGGACGAATCGCCAGAAACCATACATGAGGCCCAAAAAGATCAAGACGACTAGCAATTGCCCAAGCCACTCCGGCAGCACACGATCAGACGAGTCGACTTCGCTGCTCGCTATTGACGAGTCTTCCGGGAAGTGCGTAAAGGTACCATAGCCCGGTGGCGCATCGCTGATGGCAACAGCATCGTCATACGAGGGTGGAGGCTCATCGTGGTGTGGATATTCTTCAGGCAAAAGGAGTGTAGACGGTTCCTGGAAGGCATCATGCTGGAGGTAGTCGTCATGGTCGGATCTGACTACAGGTGGGGCAGGCGGAACATATGAGGCCTGACACGGTTAGTCCTGGGTCTGGACATGCCATTTTGCAAGAACCTACCGGCGCTGTTTCGTGCATTGTACATACATTAGCCACAAAGGTTAACTGTCCATTAGGCCAGGCGTCATGGCGGTTGCGGTTGTGGTTGTGGTTGTGGTGAAGTTGTGGCGGCGGTCGCGTGTGGCGCGCGTCATAAAGGCGTCGCATGTGAACGCCTATGTGTGGCACGTCGCGGGCAGGCGGGCGGGCGGGCGGGCGGTCCGAGCTTTGGCGAAGTGCTGCGTGTCGCATGCAGCAGCG